>JAPTHA010000018.1:25013212-25041066 GCA_029814585.1 Gymnapogon annona | reverse complement strand
AGGTGGGGGGGGGGACTCAGCTGAAGTTTCCACTGGGCCCGCTGTGCTCCTAATGCAGCCTTGGATGTAATTGGGTCCCAGAAGGCTGTTCATTATCAGGGTGAGAGAGGCAACAAAACAGAAAGAAGGGGTGGAAAAAGGGAAAGAAAATGTCTCATTCTTTTTTTTCTTTTTCTGCTGGGTGCCTCCGTCGCGACACCTATTATGGGATGGAAGTTAATTAAAAGAGCAGTTGATACCTCTGTTTTTCTCATCAATCTCACTTCTGCTCTTATTAAGTTTGTAATGACAGCAGAGCTCGTCCCTGTCTGCTGCCAGACGCACAGACCAAGGGGGTTGAAGGAGACCTTCGGGGGGGGGGGGGGGTTCTTTTACCGTGAGGGACGCCACATCTCCGCAAACCTCACTGTGGTCAATTCAGCTCACATTCAGCACAGAAACCCCTGCATCAAATCCCCGGGTTGGGGAGCCGTGGACTTATGAAAAGCCAACATCTTTATTTGGGGTGTGGCTAAAGAGCTCGTTTAAGAGGCGTGGCTTTGCACCTTAATCCTGTGGCTCCCGTCTCCGCTGCCTCGGAGGCCATTTTAATTCCCTCCATCATTACAGGGACCTTCCTGTGGAAAGCTTTGGTAAAGGTGACTGCTGACACTGTCATTCACAAGGACTATTTCAAAATGTCAGACCACAGCTGACATTTGTCTCATTAAAGTTGGTGGAGTCCATTATATCCACATCCAATCCCCCAACTCCCCCACCCATACCCCCGCCTGCCATTCTCAATCAAGACGACTTGGCGAATTGAAGAGGGTCAAGGGAACGCTGGTAATCACGCACATTTGCATAAGAGTTACAACTGAGACTGACCAACAACAAAGGAACCCCGCAGATGAATTCAGAAAAGAGAGAAGAAAGAAAGAAACCCAAAACAAAACCACGCCAGTATGTGCAGAGTAGATTTTGAAGGGATCACAGGCGGACCGGCTCCTTTTTGTCTTTTCCGTCCAAATTGCTGGCAGCTAGTAAGAGGGGTTTCTGCAAAGATACATCAAGAATTGTCAGCGTAACTATGATGAAGCCACTGGAACACCATCCAGGCTTTTGTTCAACAGTCTTGTGACCTGAGGATTTACATACAGCTTCAATAAAGCCAGAAACAAGATCCACCCACATATAGCCAGGCTCTTCATCTAAAGCGTATCAATGTCTTTACAGCTGAGGGGTTTCAAAGCCCTGGGATCACTCATGTAGATGTGTGACATCTGTGGGTGCGAATGTCTGAGTGAGGGAGGGACGAGCCCGGGATCCTTCCCTCTGATCACTGCAACTCGCCTCTGCGTGCACGTCTCAAACTGACAACGCAAACAACCGTTGGGGGGCGGGGGGGCGTTGATTATGACCACCTCGGCAGTAGGGCTGGAATATTAAAGCCTGTCGTCCTGTTTTACACAGAAGGCCTCGAGTCTCCATTTGGAATAAGTCATTTATTCAGTGATGATTAACAATTGCAGGTTTGTCATTTTCTAAGCAAATGCGTTACAACTCCAATGCTCCAATGTAAGACTTTGATGGTTTCTTTGTCACATATGACAGTGAAACATCAGGTCTGGCTATTGTATAAAACAATAAGACAAAATATAAGAGAAATCTATAAGGAAATCTATCATTTATAGAAACATGTATAAGAGAAAATGGCATTATTTTAATGGGTCATTTAAATATAAATCCATTTTTAAAATGGCGGTTTCACCAAGAATTAAACTGCGTTCATGTATTTGCTCCTTTTCAATGTTGAATATTTAAGAGTTGTTTATTGAGCTACTTGAAGCTCCGTCCAATGCCACTGTTAGACTAATGTAAAAACACCCATCAAAACTCACCCCCAAACATCAGTACTGATGACGGCGTGTCTTAAGTGTTGGATTAAGTTTCTTGTTCATTTGTTCTGATTTCAGTGATGATTAACAATTATCACTGAAATCATTTTCTAAGCGGTTGTGTTAAACTGGATTTTCAAATGTAAGACTTTGCTGGTTTTGTCACATATGACGGTGAAACATCAGGTCTGGCTGAAAATACCACTATTTTAAAGCATATCAATAAAAATATATCAAAAAAAAAAACAGCACAGTTTTACCAACAATGACAGTGTTAATGTATTTGCTCATATTTAATGTTAAATACTTAGACCCACCCAAACTTAACAAAACATCATGAGTACAATCAGCATGTCTTAAAATCTATTGGATTAAGTTTTGAGGTTAAGTTTAAGAGTGGATGCAGGCTCAGATCCTCTACATTCAACAGAATGTGTTGGTTTCTTTGTCAAATGACAGTAAAACATCAGATGTATAAGATGTTGTATGTACACAGAGAAAATACCAAAAGGAATCATTTAAATATGTCAATAAAAACATTGCGGTTTCACCAACAAGTGTTAGCTTCCATCTTTATGTGTTTACTCCTGTTTAATGTTGAATATTCAATAGTTCCTTGAGCCACTTGGGAGTTGATTTCTACTAATGTAAAAACACACCCATCCAAACACACCAGAAGCATCAGCACGGACGACGCTTGCAAAAATAGTTACGTTTATTTTTATTTTTTTCTGATTTACAAAATGTTCCATCCGTCAGTGACTCTTCGGTCACAGAAAAAAAAAAGTATAAAAAACAATAGAGCTAATGTCACTACCAAACATGGTTTCACTGAAGCGGTTTCCTTACTAGTCGTCTGCAAACAATGATCAGCTGATGACGTGTGAGTGGAACGCATAGAAAACGCAACAGAAAGCATCAGTATAAAGCAAAATCACAAAAATATGTTGATATTCAATGAAAATAATCTGTTGAGGGTTAATCTGAGTGTATATTTAGTACGTGGTGGCAAATCTGTGGCCTATTACATTGTTGGAACAAAGGTAACGAAAAGTACAATAAAGCCAATTGCCTGCGAGAGTGTATTTGTGTGTGTGTGTGTGTGTGCGTGCGTACGTGTGTATTCGAAGGTTTACAATACAAGTCAAGAGTGTGAGACTCTCATGCCGCGAGTACAGTTTAACTAGTGCTTCAGCCACTAGAGGAGCACTTGATGGCGGCACATACTGTATGCTGCGTAAGCCTCAGCCGTGCAGGAAATGGTAAATGCAAGGACAGAAAGAAGAAGTAACCCCCAAAACCCAAACACTCATTGCTCCTGTGCTGCTGCCCGCACCCTCCCCACCCCCCCACCCCCCTCGAAACCGGAAATGAAAAACAGGGTACAAAATGTACGTGTTTCCAGGTTAAATTGCTGCAGCGGTGTCAATGTATCGAGTGGTGAATAAATATTGAACGCATAAAGACAACGACAGAGATTACCTTATTGTCCTTAAATATCAGCGGAATTAAAGGACGGCGCTGTATCACAGGAGCCGCCGTTGGTGAATAGGGTTAGTGGAGGCGGCGGAGTGGCTCTGAGTCGAAGAGGGTCCTTGCGTCCTGTGCCTTATACAAGTTCTCACTCTAGTGGTTTGTGGAGGAACTGCAGTTGAATCTGGCCAAAGCCACTGAGGACAAGTGTGTGGCTGTGTGTGTGTATGTGTGTGTGTGTGTGTGTGTGTGTCGCTCTGTTTGCTTGTGTTGGTGTGGTCCGCTTCATTGGGTCAGGGGGTTTAGAGTCCGAATCGAGCAGGGGTGCGTCTGGGTGTCATGGGGGCTTCTTCTTTGCGTCCGGGCGTGCAGATCTTCACCCCCCTACATTAAAAAAAAAGAAAGAAAGAACACCTTTACTCAATGGCCTCCAGCCAGGAGTTACATACTGCTATATTTACTCTTGATACACACACACACACGCTGAAGTGTACGTGGAAGCAGTGGGCCTGCAGGAGAGTGAGAAGGAAGGATAGTGTCTCTGAAGAGTGTTGGGATGTCGAGCCTGACGCCTTTGACAGCACAATCTATCATCTTTAATTACAGCCGCGTGACACGCTGACACTGCCCACACTCGCCTCATCCCCACACACACACACACACACACACACACACACACACACTCTCACACCAATTACAATCATCAGGCCATAACCCCCTTCTGTCACTGTGTCCCCTCGCTCTGCCCGCGCGCTTCAGTGGGAATTATTGCACTTCTCTCACTTAAAACAGCAGCTCCACAACAGATGGGATACAGTAACGGGAGTTTAATTACAGACATGCGCGTGAAGGAGACCAACGCCGTCTGGGTCGCGAGTGTTGTGGTGCTGTTGTTTAGTTTTAGTTGTGTGACGGAGTAAACCGTTGGCGGTTGGTAGCGTAAAGGCTCAGGTTATGGTTGTGTTTGTTTTATTACAGTCTGGACTTCAATGTCAGTTCATTTACACAGTCTTTGTTCTGTTTTTTAAGGCTGACGTTCTGAGTTGTTGTTTTTTTTTTTCCTGTCACGTTTAAAGCGTCCTTTTGTGTTGTGCCGGTTTTGTTCCTGGGTGGACCAAGGTTGTGAGTTTACTCAAGGTTTCAGACAAGTCCTTCGACAAGTAGGTTAAAAAAAAAAAAAAAAAGCTGTTAAATGGTTTTCAAGAACTATGATTACTCTCTGTTCTTGCGGCGTAGACACTGACGGCATCAACTATGAAAAAGTTCCTGTGATCCCAAAGCCCTGAATGTTCGGTTTCCTGTCTCAGTTGTGTGCAATAGTACTTAAGGAGCTCAAACTCCCTTAAATACACTTGTCCTTTATGAAATCAAATTGTCCTCATGAAATCTAATTCGATACGCAAGTGTTAAGTGTCCCAAAAAAAAAAAAAGTCATTCTGTCGGCATGTTTAATAGTATATTATGGTCTGTCCTTTTCCGGGGACATGATCGGTCTGATGCTTCTCCCTCCGCTCAGGGGCACTTCCTGATTGTGCGGCTAATGAAATGCTTTCTTCATTGACCCCTGTAGACGACCGCTGAGCTCGTGTGATCCACAGGTGGAGGCGACCAATCACAGCAGGCCAAGCTTTTCAGGTGTCTCCGTATTGCCAGTAGATAAGTGAACATGGTCAGTGCGTACTGACTGACTGTCAACATGGACCAATAGCAGAGCTTCAACACAACTGCTCACTTGCACTATTTCTTTTGAAATGGGACAAATTTCACCAGCGTTTGCTTCTTGGCGCGGCCGTGCGACGGTGAGCGTGGACATTTGGACTCGAACAGACTGAACTGGCGGAGAGACTCTTTTGAGACTGGGAGACGGTGGCGGCAGCAGTGAACCCAGGAGAGCCCGTGGTGTTCATTATCACACATCCAACTTCCTCCGCTTAAATCTAATTCTTAATCCTTCGCCTCACGTGTGATTATTTTCAACAGATCTGTCACAAGTGCTCACACAAACTCGCAGATAAAACAGCTGATTAATTAACACTAAAAAGTTCTTTTTTAAGACTGTCTTTATAACCTTATTTTTCTGCGTAAAGCCCACAGATGGGTGTGAAATTAATTTTTTGGTCTAATTTGAAAATGAACGTTCCCCTCCTTTCTCTGCTCTGCTATGGCACAATTTAAATTGCTGCAGTAATAGGGGTCAGCCAGGAGTCAATATTATTTCTTTTTGTCTCGTCTGCAGGGACCAGAGGTGAGAAAAGCTCATCATGAAGAGTGAGAGAGGCGTAGCGGAGCGACTGCGAGGGAGGCGAAAGAGGGAGGGGTGATGATATGGATTGGCAGCGCGGTAGGTAAATTAAACGTTTCTATCTCGACTGTGTGTGGAAAATGAGGGCCACGGGGAAACTGTTGCGGCCCGTGTGTGACGGCGTCGGGGACTCGCCTCACGCTGCCCGGGTTACTCTTCTTCTCCTGCTCCTCTCGACGTGTTCGAAGCTGCTCCTGGGCCAGCGCCATCTCCTCCTCCATGTTGCTGATCTCCTCCTTGGCTCGTCGACGGTTCTCCTAGAAGAAACATGCAAGCAAGAACCTGAGTGAGCAGTCGCTCCAGTACAATCATCTGCATGTGGACTGTAAAGCGCTGAAGCCAAGGTCAACCCGAGGTCTATTTTATTATCCCCAAGGGGTCATTCATTCTGCAACCAGACGACTTCATCAACATAAAAACACAGAACATAGACACATTCAAACATCGATCCCCACACACACACAACTCAAAACTACGAGGGATAGAGTGTCAAGTGCCACTATTAAGAAAAGCAATGGACACAGGTATGAATGGGTCCTTCAGTCTGTCTGTTCTCCACCTGTGCAGACTGTATCTGCGTCCCCATTGGCAGCAGTTTGTACTCCGCAGACGGCATGAGTCCTGTCTGCCCCGATCCGCCTTTTTCAGCGCTCTACTATGGAGTGGAGGTGTACTCCAGCAATCTTTCTGCAAACACGTACAATCTGTTCAACGCATTTTGTTTTTGAGGACCCACCCCCCACCAGTTGTCTTTGATGGACAGCAGTAACCTCTTTTCCACCAACATTCCCAAGACCTTTCATTTGACTCCTGGTCATTTGTCAGGTCTGCATTTAATCCCCGCATCTCAAAGTTCCTAGAAATGTGTTCAAGTCAGAAATAGCTGTTTCAAGGTGCCACCTTAAAGTCCCGCTGAATTTCTTTTGGGTGTCTTAGGTAACGGAAGACCAGGTTTATTAGCACCCGGACACACAATGGGATTAGTGGGACGTCAAATGACTCAACCGATTGTATTCCAACAAACGAACCCATCATCCATCCACTTCTCGTATCTTTACTTCTTATTTACTACAAATAAGAAAGGAAGTAGAGCTTTTAAAACTGAAATCAACAGCATGTGTGTTCCACCAATCAGCATTCTTCAGCACACAGCCCCGCCCCCACAGGACGGGGGGCGGGGTCCCACCCCCAAACTAGGGCCTTTATTCAACGAAAGTTTGGGATTGAGGGAATGGTTTTGACACGGGTCTTTTCTGTGGACAAGTACTGAGGCGTTTGAAAATTAAATGTAAAATTAAAAAAAAGGGTGACACTGTTGAGCATCTGTAAGAGCATCAGGTCTGACAGTTGATGAAGTTGATTTTCCGATTCATCTTAACTTACTTTCTCAGTAGAGTTTTAAGACACAGTCAACATCCAAGCGCGAGCATCTGGACGTTTAAGTAAATAACGACTACAAACATCCAACTAGTAACATGTATGGAACGTCAGAAACTTGTGACTCTTGGTAAACTTGCATTTACCCGCTGTTCACTTCACACTCCTACGCAGACCGGGGAGACGCGGTTCAAGTTTTAGTGGCAGCTCTGTGTAGGAGTTGTGCGTTCAGTCGCACGCCAAACTCCTACCCGTGGTTACGCTTACCCAGGCCAGCGCTCTCGTGCACTGGTAAACATTTTGGCTGCTTGTTCCGAACATAATGAAAACCCAGCTTGAATAAACAGCTTTGATTCTTATACTTGTGACAAAAGATCTGTACGCTTTCATACTTCCTCCAATCCAAGATAATTGTCTGTGTGTTTTAACTCAGCTAACAGTTATTTTTAAAAACTTGTCATTCTGAAAAATCATGTTACCATTTCGTTTATTACATCTCATTCAGTTCATTAGACTGCGCAACTGTAGTGCAGTCTAATGAACTGAACTTGAGCCAAGTTCAGTTCGGATGAGCCAAACTTTGCTCATCCGGCCAAACTTTGGCCGGATGAGCAAAACTTTACCAATATTTACTAAATGTCAAAAACACAATGTGCCGGTGCATTTTTAAACTATGACACAATAATAACTTTTAAAATAATATCCAAATATATCACTTCCCCTTCATGAAAAAGTGTAAAAAGTTGTAAATTAACCCGTCTGACACTGGATGAGTTTTCAGGGGTCAGCGAGCTTTACTGCGCAGAGCCATTGGACCCCTTTCCTCCAGTAAAGAAAACACTGGGATCCACACGACCCTTTCGAAATTGAAAATGAAGTAACACTGCATATAACGGGTTTTTTTTTTGCCTTTATGCTTATGTATGAACACAGTATTGCATTTATGAGATTTCTGCATGCAACAAAACATTTTAAACTTTGAAAAAAAAAGACATTGGGTTGAAGGTTACTTCAACCCAACGTCTTCAAAGTCTAACTGAATCCGTCTTGTATTTATGAAAAAAACAAAAAACACCTAACTTATATTATCCACTGGTAGTAAATTGAAAATGCTGTGTCTCTGGGTGATCTCATCCTTTTTATTAATATATGCAATATGGTAAATTAAAATATTTACTATACTTGGTTTAATGTGATTTCTGCTCCTGAACCTCAGCATCTGCATATGTAAGTATGTATGTGTGTACGTATGCACATGTATGTATGTGTATATGGGTCATTGACGTGTGGACACGTTCGGATATCATCTGGGGCGACCGCCCTAAAACTGTAAAAAAAATAAATACATTGATAGTGACATGTCCTTTTTAGGACGTGTCACTATTAAATTTATCATGAAAATATAGATTTGCAGAAAAAAACGTATTTTTCACAGTTATAGGGTGGTCGCCCCAGATGATATCCGAAAGTGTCCAGACGTCGATGACCCATATACATACATGTATGAGCCGCATCAGAGGTTCAAAGAGCCACAGGCTGCTGACCCTTGTACTACATGAATGAATCTATTGGTCCTTAGAGTTTGCCTTTTCAATAGTGCTCATTGGTTTTGTCTCTGCTACATAAACGCTGTGTTTTCTGGCCTCTAACAGGTCCAGACAACAAAGACTCTGAGGAGAATGTAGATGTAGATGTTTGGTCGTGCTACTTCTTGCCCTGGTACCTGTCTGCTTTTCCCTGCATGTTTGATGCTGTAGAACATGGGTCCAAGCTCTGCCAGCCACTCCCCGTCCACCGCCGTCACGCACTGCATATACTCCTGCAAAACAAGGAACGAGTTACAGTCCGACACAGACACTGAACTGTTTTGTTTCTATGCTGCAGAAGTTGCACCGGATCCAGACTCCTTACCTTGGTGGTCATGACGAGCTCGTGGTAAATGATGTAGTCGGGGGTATAGCCCATCCCAAACAGAGAGCTGGTCGGGTGGAGGTGACACGGCATACCTGTCCTCACGTTCACATATTCCCCAATGCCCTGGGAGCAAAAACAAACACACGTCAGTAATTAAACTAGCAACTTAAGGAGTTTCTGGTTGGGGAAATTGGGACCCGGTATGTAGCGTGTCCTAAGTGTAAGTGTATTTAAATGTGTGTTTGCATGTGCGGTTTAAAGTCGGAGCCAAGCAAGTCAGCTGGGCTAATGTGCTTCTCCACCTGGCTTAGACGGCGGGAAACTAAATTTAAAGTGTGTCCAGCGTGGTTATGATTGCATGGGTTTTTGCCCTCCTCATAAGTCAAATGGAGAGCCTTGATTATTTAGTCATGATTTCAAATTCCCTTTCAGATTTTAGTGCTGTATTAATGTGAGGCCAGGAGGGATATTTCACAACTCTGTAATTATACTGCTATCAATCTGCCACAACCAGTCGCCACGAGGCGGAACATATTAACTGAGGAAAAACCCAGCACAACTGCACCGAGCGCGCTACCTTCAGCTTGGCTGCTTGGTGGAAGTAAGCCGCACAGATGCACTTCCTGATGATGTCCCAGTCCGAGCCACAGGAAATCAAATTCATCCTCTGTTGTACCATGATATCCTTCAACTGTGAGCGCACCTCTCGCACCTGCAGAGACAATATAGATTAGACGAGGAACCATATGGAAAAACAGGTCTGATCTGTTCTGACCCCTGGTAACAGCGTCCAAGGCTTAGAGCTGCCTCATGGCCTGCGGACGGAGGGGGAAAACATCTCAGCACTGTCAGTTCTATCAGCGTCTATCGGGGCTCCTGCATGTTTCAACAAGGCTCCTTTTATGAGCATTATGAAGGCAATTTAAGACTTGTATTGGTATTGAGATCACACCAGACCTTGGTGATGGTCTCAATGTGAATACATAACTATACTTTTCTACAGCAGCATTATTTATTTATTATTTAGAGTTCTGAGATCTTATGTTCAGTGATTCCAGGTCATGCGCTTCAACCAGCTGCTAAATGCGCTGTTCTCTCATCATGTGCGTAGTGGATAATGGTTTTTTATTGTTGTTTTGTTACAACTTTTCCTCAGCTGAAAGTCACTTTAGCTCAATAATGTAATCATTAGGACCTGGTACAAATAAAGACATTCAAAGCCTAAAGTAAAGATGGGATCTTAGTCCTACAGAAACTCAAAAACACCCAATGAAAACGAAAACATTTCGGAGGAAATGAATAACAGAAATGTGCCAGAATACAATACTGATTATTGAAAAACAAAACACAGAATGAACAAAAGAGCAGACTGTCAGACTTTTCATGCCTCGTCTTTTGAATGACACCGGTTAATAGAGTGGAGGCGGCGGTGACACTCACCTTCCGCATGGCCTTGGTGTGGATGAAGTGCTCGTTGCACCAGATGCTGGAGTAGTTGTTGTTCTTCCACTGTGTGTAGACGTTGAGGTAGGTGAGGTGGTCGCTCTCGGGGACAGAGAACTTCTCCCTCACCTGGTCACTCTCCTCCTCACGACCCTGATGGAGGACACACACATTAATATGTGACTGGGAAGTACGTTGTAAAAAGGGAAATTACACAAAGCATAAGAAAAGCCTCAATTACAGTATACAGATTACCAGATAGTTAAATACTTAAATCTCACTTTATATAAACATTCACATAAGTAGCAGATTCTTTTTGTTCTCTTAATAGTTCATGTTTTACTCTTGTATACTTTATGTCTGTCTTGTCTACTCATTTTTGTATTTTGCTGCTACATTCAGTGAAATTTCTAAACGGTGGGATCAATAATGTTTTGCCTTATCTTCTTCATTTAACTTGTGTGCAGCTGATTTTACCGGTCAATTTTATATACTTCACTCATTCTATGTAATAGTTCAAATGCCTCATAGTGTCTTTTTCTTTTTTTTTTTTTACCTCAGATCAACAGATTGATTAGCCTGCAGAGTCTCATGGTAGACACGGTAAACCTGAGGGTTCTGTTTGCCCTGTGGCAAGATGCGACGTACCTTTGGTCGGTAAAAGATGGCCGGCACCGACAGCATGGACACGATGATGAGGATGTCGGCGCTGCAGCCCATGTCACAGGACACGATCAGCATCTTGGACAGAGCGGGGTCGAGAGGAAACTCCACCATCAGACGCCCAGTCGGTGTCAAAGCACCTACAGGGACAAAGCAGAGAGCAATTAAGCAGCGAGAACATAAAAGTACATGACATGTGAAGAATATAGAGAGGACGAGCATGAGCACGACCGCTGTTGTGAGGAAGGAGTCAGTGCAACGTGACACCTTTGTCTGTCAGCACGACAGAGGGGGATGAACTGCTGACAGATGACAATACTTGTAAAGAAGGAAAAAAAAGAAAGATCAAAAACTTTGCCTGTTCTGATTTAAATGATTAGGCGACACAGTCTAAGAAGCTTATGAGGAGGAAAAGCAGAGAAGCAGAGCAGCCAGTTTGGGGCAGGTAAGCCTTAATCAGAGATAATCTGCTGTTAACACACCATACAGGGAATCATCAAAAGTCCCCCCCTTATCCCCAAATCCCTAAATCCCTCGGAATCTGGGAGGATGAGACAGAAATGAGACCCGACCAGTCAAATCAAACACAGGATCAGTTACGAGGCAATTACTCCACTGGCTAAACCTCACAACTAACTCCTCCAGGCCTGTTTTGCTGCATCTGCATCATCACTGCAGCATCTTTTATAGATACCGGTCGCCTTGGTGTGTTTGTGGTGTCAGCATCAGCAGCTCAAAGCAGCGCTGAGGGGGAAATAAAACCCTCAAATACTACAACTCGTCTCTCAACGGCTTCATCTTCAACTCAAAGAGAGGATGATTTGTTTGGCCCTGCAGTATGCTGGGATGGTTTACTACTGCCACAGCTACTGCAGAGAGCAAAAGATATACAAGTGAACAGGATGTAACAATATGATTTCGCAAACTAATATAATTCTTACAGTTTAATTATTACTATTTGTACAGCAGAGTCGCATACACCCATCCCTCAAGATTGTCTGCAAACATCACAGCAGATTCCATTAGAGTAGCCATATAATTCGCACTGTTTCTCTCATGGTACTTTGCTATTTATATATGTAGTGCGTCTGTCTTAAAAGATTTGAACTGCCTATTGTTTAAGGGATTCTGTGTGTTTTAAAAAAAGTTGCGATTTACAGTATCAAATGCATAATGATCAGGAAAGTTTACATAGAAATTTAAACTAAAAATCAACTTAAACTTAAGAACACATTGGTCCACAGTTTTTTAAAAAAAAGGGGCTTCCATTTTTTAAATTCAATACAATAATTAAATTTTTTGGGTTTTTTTCTTTCCTTTTTCAGTTTTATCTGCCCATTTAAAAAAAACAGTAAAAAACTGATAAACAAAAAATGCAACAAGGTTTTTAAAAGGAGCAGAAACAAAACAACGATGACCTACAAAGATACAAGCAGGTAATAATGAATAAATGACAGAAGAGACTCAGATGACATGTATTTTAAGTGGTTTTTGGATGTGTGGATATTAAAGCCCCCCCCACCACTCATATACATACACACACACACACACACACACACACACACACACACAATGACTTTATTCCCACCTGTATTGTCCAAAGCCCCCAGGATCCACAGCTGGTACATGGAGTTGAGCATGTTGTCTTCAGGTGGTGGGTCCATAAAGTGGAAAAGGAGCAGATCCTGGACTCCCAGAGACTTCAGCAGGAGGACCACATTGGCCAGGTTGGTCCTTTGAATCTCTGGGATGGTCGTGGTCAACATCTCGTTCTTAAAGGCACTCTGAGTGTAGAGCCTGTGCGGACAGGACAGACATTCACGTTGGAGATCAACAATCAGCAACCGTTAATGCTGCTGTTCTCAACTAGAAATGGACAAGCGTTCATCACTTTGCATTGAATGTCAAGTGAAACACTGCACAGCCAAGGACACGGGCAAAATCTCAGATGTTTATTAAATGTACAGACTATTCAAAAAGTCATGCTGCTATGACCACACAGCCTTGATGCAGACCTAGGAAATGGTTAAAAAGGAACATTCACTGACTGTAGTGCCATACACATTAATATGATAACAATGAGTTCATTGTACAGCGTAGAAGGTGTTTTAGGGAGTGTGGGGTCTGCTGTTACAGGGTCCCTGTGAGGATTTCCATGGTCTGACTGGTTTCACTGAACCTGTGTTATCTTTTTCTCTTGTTGCTTGGTGTGGAAACCTGGCTGAAAGGAACAGAGCTTCTCTCAAGCAGGTGGTGAGGTGGGCCTGCAGACCTGTGTGTAAGGCCCCCTGTTTGGTGTGTGTAAGCTGAACAGTCGCAGCTCCACCATCCATGAGGTCAGCTCTGTTCTCCTGGGCACAAGTATGTGTGCCCGGGGGGGGGAGTACAAAGCAATACCGGGACAGTTTTTGTGCCTGCAGCGGTTGCACTATTGGACAGAGGAGGTGTGTGTGTTTCACCTTTAAACATTTTATCCCTATGGAGTGTCACTACCAATAGCACTTGTTTTTGAAAACTAGTAGGCTGTTATCTGTTTCGTGCCCAACTATTTTTGAGAGTTAACCTTGTCTTGTTTTTTATTGTTACTGGACTGCTGTATACTCCAAATACATTTGCCCTTGGGTACTAATGAAAGAACCTTCAACCTTGTTACCATCTTAGTCACTGCTCCACATATATTTTCACTTTACCCAGTTTAAAGCTCCTCCAAATGTGATTTATAGCATTTGTGTGAATTTGCATGACCTGCTCATCATCCTAGCTTGTTAGTGATGCAAAACGAGTGTCAGGGTCTACTACAGAGACAGAGGTCGAGCTTCACTTGATTCTTAGTGGCATTTTTCACCGCTGTAAACAGAGCTAAATGGCAAGAAATGACCCTTTGGCTTTTTTTTCTCCAAGACTGTCTGGAAATGTGATGATGTCTGTGCAAAGACAACTAGATCTGGTCAGAGCTCTTCTAAAATAAGCAAAACACACTCACACAATGGTCATACTATAATTTTATATACATTTTTAGAATTAGGAATATATAGAAAACCATAATCTGATAAGTTATTTGTACCTGTGACTTCAGGATAGATAAAATGATTATACACTTTGGATTTACTTGTAGTATTGACAGATAAAGGCTATCTGGTATTGAATGTGCTTTTAGGATATATGCAGACAGTCACCTGTAACACTGTCCTGGTCCCGTACGTCCTGCTCTACCGGCACGCTGGTTAGCATTAGCCTGACTGATGGGATAAACCTGCAGAGCATCCATACCAATGCGGGGATTAAACACCTGTAACAGAAGCAAGAAGTTAAACACACTGTTCAGATAAATACTGTACACAGTTTTAAGGCCGTATCTGATTGTACTGTGCAAAATTTATGAGAATGTGCGTAGGGAGCGGAGCACCTTTAGTTTACAATATCCTGCATCCACAACAAACATGATTCCATCCACAGTGAGGGACGTCTCTGCGATGTTTGTAGCAACAATGCATTTTCTTACGCCATCCGGAGCCTAAAAGAGGAAAAAATTATATTATGTTCAATATTGGGAAATTATGCATAAATGTAACATTATGGTCCCATATGAACCTTCTGGAAGATCTTGGCTTGGAGGTCAGAGGGCAGCTGGGAGTAGATAGGCAGAACAGCCAGAGGAGGAGCATTCTCCAAATCCTCCAATCGCTCCACAATCTGATCAGATGTCACCTGCAACAGCAAGTTGAATTAACTATGTTATGTCATCAGAGCAAATATTACTAGCATTATTTCCATTCATAAAGGGCCTTACATGGCAAAATAAATGAACAAGGCATGTGAATGTGTGAACATAAGCCCCACCTCAATATCCTCCTGCCCGGGCATAAAAATGAGAATGTCCCCGAACATTCCACTGAGGTGGATCTGTAAGGTCTGTTTCACTGCTGCCTCCACATAGTCCTCCTGAGGGGTCTACACAGAACAAAATGAGACCAACAAAAAACCTCAAATAAACAACCAATCATGCCAATCACATTCACCCTACAGATCAGGGCCCATAATCCATAATACAACATTATTCGTAGTAGTGGTAATGGTAGTAGTTGTTGTACAGTTTATCGCAACAGCTTTAATGTAAAGTTTAGCATTTTGTTAAAAGAGAGCAATGTTAGGCTAGATTAAATGTCATAATTACTGTTAAGCAAATTTAATATATTAATATCTCTATCATTACATTTTAGGAAAAATAAACATTACATCAAATATCAAGAATGAAGGCAAGGATGTAGATGTGGAAATGCAGTAAAGGAAGTAAAATGAAATAAGAAAAATACCTTGCTAAACAAGATGTCTACTGGAAATGTTCTTCCTGGAATGTGGAATATGGGTACATTGCCAAAAAAAGCAGCAAACTTGTCTGAGTCCATAGTTGCAGAGGTAACAATGAGTTTCAGATCGGTGCGTCGAGACACAACCTGATAAAAAAAAAAAAACCCAGCAGAATACAGAGAATTTAATATCAAGTGTTGAGTCAAAAAGGTGCACAATGACCTCACAGAGTATTTCAGCAATGAAATAGGGCAGAAACTCCAATATAAAAACAACAAATCTACCCTTGGGTGTTAATACTGCTGCCGAATACCAACCTCCCGCAGAAGCCCAAACAACACATCAGTGTTCAGTGAACGTTCGTGAGCCTCATCCATGATTACAGCGCTGTAGTGGTCCAGATCTGACTCCCTCAGAGACTCTCTGAGCAGGATACCATCTGTCATGTACTTTATCATCGTTTTCTCTGATGTACAGTCTTCAAAGCGGATTGCATATCCCACCTGCGGGCGAGAAATTAATGGTCGACAAGCACAAATTATTTATGTACAGGAAAATGATTTTGTGCTACACCTGTAGTTAGAGAAAACAATAGCACAGGTGTGGAAATCTAAGATTTTTCTGCTTTAACATTTATTCCCTTTTCAATTCTCTTTCTCAGATCAGCTATTATTTTAGTTTTGTCCACTAGATGGCAGTGTTGCACCGCAGATGACCCAATGCAGAACATACACAACAGTGGTAGAGCAACTATGAATGTCCAGCAAATTAGCTGGTTGGATAATATTAAGTGGAATAAACAAGGAAGATGACAGTCCGAGATTATCTATAGGTATGATAAAGCCAAACTTATGACGTTTTAAAGCAAAGGCAAATTTAAGTCTTTAGGCGCAATAACAGTATAACAGGCCTCATACATTAAAGATATTACATTTCCATTTCTCCAGGACTAATGCTTCTGTTACTGACATTAAAACTGCATAAGCTCATATCTGGACTCCTCCACCTTTGAATGATAGGTCAATTTGCTCCCTTCTCCATTATGAAAAAATGCTGAACACCAACTACAAATTCTTTCCAAAGATTTACAAAGCAAATGTAGTTTTTTAAGGCCTTCAAGTGCCAGCTTTAAATGTTTAAAGATAACTAACACATTGAACATAGGGATCCACAGGTTCTGAATGTACTTTTCTATGGTGCATGTTTGTTGCATGCCTGTACTGCATTTGTCCTGCAGTCACCGCCAAAGCGTCATTGGTGATTGTGAGAACTGTTGTATTCCAAAATTACTAATATCTCCCAAAATATTGGTCCTATCAACTTTCCCTTTCCACTAGTCTGTTCCTTAACAAAAAATACACCAAACTGCAGCACTCACTTCTTTTCAGGTTTTGCGTGAATCCCTCATACACACACCCACACAGAGGCCACTTGACTTTTAATATTAAAGCTTTAAGGACAAAGACATTTACGAGCTTTTAAGGATCTGCTAGGATAAACATCATCTTAAAGTAATTTCAGTTCAAGTTGCCTAATATTGAATTAGAGTTGGTGCAGTAGAAATACTCAGATGTTCTCAACAGTTTCACAATTAGAAGTAAATGTAATACTAATCGGTCTGACCTCCTCTCCTAGGTTGGTGCCAATCTCCTCACTGACTCTCTTTGCGACGCTCATGGCTGCCACTCTCCGGGGCTGAGTGCATCCCACCATGCCATAGCTGGTGTAGCCGTCCTCGTGCAGGTACTGGGTCAGTTGGGTGGTCTTCCCGCTGCCTGTCTCCCCAACAACAATCACTATACTGTTGTCCCTGCAGATGCAAGAGAATACGAGGCGTTCGTCCATGTTACAGCTCATTCACAAGACAACTAAAGACCTGTCAACATTGATATAATATATACAGTGCAGGCTTTGAATGGGTCTAATATCTATTCTGATATTGTGTGAAATGGAAGCCCTCGCTACCTTGACATGTAGTGAATAGTTTCCAGTAAGAAAAAGAGTGACAGATGCTAGTTTCACTGAAAGCACAGCAATAATAAAAACATATACCACCATACTAGTGACATCCAAGGTCAGAGGCATAAAAAGGCCCATCACAGACCTCAGTGAAGGAGTTTAAGAATGTCTTGAGGTAAAGAGTAGGACGGGACAACGACATAAAGAACCTAACATCACCTTATTATGTTGAGAAGTTGTTGTCTGACAGCAAAAATCGGGAGATACTGTCTCTGCTCCAGAAGACTTTTCTTTTTGGCAAATTCACTGCTGGCTTCAGACTTCTCTTTCATGTGCTCTGCAAATTTCTGCTCCGCTCTGAAAGGCAGACGGTAGAAAAAACACTTCAAAATTAACAGACAGGTCAGACAGACAATACTACATTTCAACGTGTTTAATCTGTGGATAAACAAAAGCCTCATCACGATCCAGATGTCTTCCTACTTGTAGTCTACTTTGCCATCTTCGCCAACGACCTTGCCCCCAGAGACGTCTTCTTCCTCTGTCTTCTTAATACCCATGATGTCTCCCAGCTTGGTGCCTGCCAATTCCCAGTGTTTGTGTTGTGCCTGGAAGCATAATTATTCAGATGCTATTATTTATTGTAAAGATTACAGCTTCTCCCTGCTTTAAAGTTTGAGACGGTCGCACGTTTTCAACACAAAATGAAAGCATGATCAGTGCCTAGGGATGCATTTGTCAAACTGTCATGTTGTTCTGCGGTGAAAATGTCATCAACTGACCAGTTACGATAATCGTGAATAAATTATTTCCTAAAGTGATGAAGTTGGACAGCATTGGCATTATCATCCAGACAGGTATGAAGCAACAAACCCCATTAACATTTCTCAGCAGCGTATAGAGATCGTCTGCACTGTTGCATCACGTTCCTGCATTCAGTTAAATAATGACATGTAGCAATGGGATGGTTTTAGTTGTCTAACTTTGATGTATAGTGTGACTTTCTTACAAGTTCTTATTTTGTTTTTCTTGCAAGATAATGGCAGCAGTAATACTGCTTTCAACACATATAGAATATTTCATCACCTTATCTCGCTACTCTTTTACGCAGAAAGTGTAAATACAACTTAGATGAATGCACTGAAACTCATTATGTTCTAACTTTTTATTTTGTTATGAGTCAGTTAGTCCACCTTATTTATTGTGATGATGTGAAATATCATCTTAGTACAGGGACTAGTACATGTCGAAACTTGTCCAATACAGAAAGTGATTAAAAAAGAAAGACGGTGTATTTCTCTGAGTTTAAAATGGAGTTAGCTTTCAAAATTGTTATGTTACCTTCCACTCAGCTCTTCTGAGTGTCACACATAGATATTAAATATGACAAGTATCATTACTTTTGTTCAAATAAAACAGGTGCAGATGAAGAAATCAAGCTGAACAAGCAAGAACTTTTGCTACTGGGGATAAAACACTGCTTACCTGTATCTAACTGTATCTAATCTTTAGCTTATACTATTGTCAAATTAAACATCATAATAACTACATAATTGTACTTTCATGTGATGCCACCAGTTCAAGGTTGAACAACTCAAGGGCCATGTGGTGTTTAGATTTTTTTTCAATCTCTTAAAATGTAATCCTGATGGCAGCACATGTCTAATGAAGGGAGGTGCTGAGATGGGGTTATATTAAAGTTTTTCTACAGCCATGACATTAATGTGCCAAAGGCTGGACAGTGATGTATCTAAATAACCCATGGTACTTTAGAGTGTTCCCACTTCTAAGACCGGTCTTTACTAACCAGCCTACCTTTTTACGTTCCTTCTGTTCTCTGTGTTTGCGAACCAGCTGGCTGCCTTTACGGGAGATGATGGCCATGTCCGAGGTTGCATCCTTCACGGGGATGACTGGTTCTGGCTGTAGTGGGTAAACAAACACAGATGTTCTTCACACATTTGTTGTATTAAGGTTTTAGACCACAGCTGTTGAACATAATTTAGCTGAAACTTTGCACTGCAAACTTGCCTATGGATATTAACAACTGTCATCTAACTTTGGTTTAACATCTCATTTACCTGTTTAGTGAAGACTATTCTTCCATCCAAGAAAGGAGGAACCAAGTTGTGAACAAGCAGGTGAACCTTTGCAGCATTGTCCTCCTCAAAGTCTTCGTCCACCTCCAACCTCTGCACGACGCCGCTGGTCAGCATCCGATTGGTCTCCCAACGCTCATTATCCTGACATGAGAAACACAACCTCTGCTAAATGCCTGCCAACACAGCCGGACGCACCGACAACACAAGGGCAAACTGAAGTACACACACACGAGCTGATATGAAGTATTCTCGTTGTACCTCATTGATCTGTCGCTTCTGGGCTGATATCCGTTTCTGCGTCTGCTTTTGAAGGATTTGCTCTCTCTTCTTCACATATTCCTCAGAAGTGGTTGTGAAGGGGTTGTGGAACTCATCGTAGCCTTCATCCATCATGTACCAATCTCTGTCCGCTTGCTGGGAAAACAGTAAAACCACCACATGCTGCAAAGTTAATCGTTTTCTACAAGCAGGTGAGGGGTTTTTGGGGTTTTTTTGGGGGGTGGGTGTTGGGAGCATTTTTAGGCACTCACCTTCTGATCCTCTTCCCACTGTTCTTTCTCATCTTCATTATCAAACATAATTCCTCCTTCTCCATCTTTCCTACCTAAAGTAATAAATAAGTAAAAGTAATTTAACCCTCATACAAACAAAGGGAATACAAAAAATAAAAAAAGTGTAAATTTCTTTTTTAGACAGTACCTTTTCCTTGTGATAAACGTGGAGTGGAGCCCAAGTGCTTTCTGTCATTGGCCCAATCATTGTACTTATAAGACGGTGTAGGGAGGGGTGTGTCGTCAGGGTAACGACCCTTGACTGACCTAAACACACAGAAAACAGTCGTCACACAAGTTAAAGTAGCAGCACTTTTGTCAAAGGATATGCATTTTGTTACTGTAAATAGTGTGATATAAAATAAAGGTTTATATGAAAACAGTCCATTGCATCCATTTATCTGTATAAACAGTAATTGAAACAAATGTTTAATCAGATATAGCATGGATGAAATGACAAATCAAGTAAACGTGAGAAAAACCAAGGACAGATGGTTACCTGTCCCTCCTCTCACTCTCTCTGCCAGACCGATGGCTTCTCTCCGAACGCTCGGACTCTCGGTTAGATGGGGCAGGGGATGGAGACTCCCACTGGGAATGGCGTGAACTGGCGTAACCACTGTCATCCTCATCCCAGTTGGAGCGCGAGGGCGTAAAGGAATCTATGCAAGAATCAGTATTAGCTTAGTCAAGCCACAAAATTCAAGTTACTTTAGTAATAAAAACATGGTTAAAAGGTAAGTGAAGAAAAGCTACCTCTGGGGCGGCTCTGTGGCGTCATGGGTTCATCCCTCCTGCTCCCTCTGCTGATGCGATCGGACCAACCGTCTCTCTGTGAACGCTCACTTCTCTCACTGCGATCGCCACGCTCTGACCGGCTGCTGCCATGGCTGTGGCTACTTTCTCGATCATCTGACAGACACAATGGAGAGTTGAACGAAAGTTCCACAATATTTACTTCATCCATTTTACATTTCATTGGTGAAAATAGTGAAATACACATTTCTGAAGTTGTTATCTGCTGCTATATGAGACTTGGACATGAACATCTTGCTTTAGTCTGTATCTGTTTCCTGTTATTGTAAGCTATTATGTAGGGTATGAACTTCAATAGTCACTAGGTAATAAAGAGGTCATCCACCCTGTCGGAAGTTCTCTCATCTTAGCAAGTGTATTAGTTGTTCTTCGCAACATCATCATATGTCATATCAACTAATCATATGAAACATGATAATGTGGAGTTTATTGAGGAGGAGTATTTGACAGTTACGCCATCTTAAATGATTGCGGCCCAGATCAACGTGTTTGGAAGATTAATATTCCAAGCAGGATCTTAATAGGGTTTAGGAATTGCATGTTTTTTGTGTTATTTAACAGAAAATTCAGCTGCGGCAAGTGAGACTGACGTCTCTCCCTGTAAGATGGGATGGTCAAAATTCAAAGACCTGCTGCCAGATTACGACTGGCCAATGTTCAAATGCATGAGACCAAAATATGGACTAGGTGTTTTTAAAAATTTAACCTCTGAAAGGATGAACCATGATGGTTGGCTTGAAGCGGGAACCCTGTATACTTAAAGGTTGCTTAAGAAACTCTTGAAAATAAAAATGAAAAAAGGGGATAAGAAGAAAAAAAAAAAAAGAGAGAGGGTCTTAAACCCCAACTGGTCAAGGCAGACAACCGTCCATCAGGACTCTCAGGGTTTCTGTCTGTTAAAAGGAAGTGTTTCCTTCCCCAGTCACCAAGTATCACAAAGTGTTTGCTCCTGGAGGATTTCTATTGGTTTCTGTAAAACTAATGTGAAAGCCTGGTTTATTCCAATTCTATATGTATAGTACCTGAGATAATTTCTCTTATGATTGGCACTATACAAATAAACTTAATTGATTGATTGACTGAGTGATTGAAAAGGGTAAATGGAAAGATTAAAAAAAAACATACATACACACATACATTAAAAAAGTTTGAGGACCAGATGACAGTTTTGGGGAAATGAATGGAGGAAGCAGAAAGTAAGGAGAGAAAACAATGCTTGAAAACTTTGCCTAAGACTTTGTCTAAAACCGATGCAGAATGTCCTTTGTCACACAGGAAATCCATTTTAGTGCGTCCCATCTGCTCCATCTCCCTACAACACTGTTCCCTTGTCTTCCACCAACAATCCCTGTATCACTGTTCTGAAAACAACATTTCCCGAAGACAACGAGATGCCACCAACAAATCGGAGTCTGCTAACACTGCACACACAGTGACCGGACTGCACAGGCTCCATTTGCTGCTGACCCATCACCCTACACATTTGATTGGGGTGACACTGGGCCATTGAGAGACGTATTACATCATGCACAAGACGGCGACAAGTGCAAGGGTCAAGACGCTGCACGTAAGTCAACCAAGCATGCTCACAACATGGATCAGGCTGTGTTAACCCTCTCACAATCAGGCAACCAGCATCAAAGGCCACAACAGTGTGGGTGACAACAGCAGCACCAATACCAGAACCATCCAGGTTCATCAGGACAGCTGCAGACCAGTGCTTCCATTGTACTGTTTCCAGAAAAGGCACTGGGCTCACAACTGTCCTCATACACGTCATGGAAGGCATGGAAGAAGGAGACAGCACCCCTTCACAGACATGAGCTCCTCCCCCTCCTCCAACAACAGCATGCAGCGTACAAGAAACACTTTGCCCTCCTCTTCCCCGCTGACTTCACTGAGACAGATGCTTACACACTTACTAAACTAATGCACTCTGTACACCGGTTGTCTGAAGGTGATGTCACATACACCTGCGCCAAATATTCTTTTGACAGTTACGTACTAGAAATCACAGGTTTAGTTAATGGCAAATCTCTTACATTTATGGTTGTTTCTAGAGCAACAAGTTTGGTTCACTCAGAAGTTGCAGAGCTTATTCCAACATAAAGTATCAACTATTTTTTTTAATTTTCACTAGTTGCAAATGGAAAAACAGTTAAGGAATATTTAACTTTACTTATTTTATGTCCACTCGACGCAAACGACAACATCATCAATCATCAAATCACGGACATGAATTCAGCTCCAGTAACTTACCTGCCTGTGGTGAGTCTCTGATATGATCACGCTGTTATGCAGGTATGTGAAGTCTGATTGTATTGTTACTGGGGTTAGGGTTTGGTAGGTAACTCTGATTGTATGGTTAGTGAGGTTTGAGGAGGACTGCGTTTTTTTTCCCTCAAGAAATGACAGAAAGTCTGATTTCTTATTTGTATTTCTATCATTTCAGCAATGCAACAAAACATAATACATTAACATTACAATGAAAGTTAAACTTAAAGGACCAAAGATCTCAGAGCAGAGCGAATCTTCTACTAATCAGGTCGTCACTGCAAATGAGAACCAGTTTTTATTTAAGTAAAGGTTAAATAAATAAATAATCTTGATAATATAGTGATAAGTATCTCCGCGTGTCACGCGGGAGATCCGGATTCGATTCCCCAACGGGGATTGAGAAATTTTGTAATTTCCCTGAGAGGGACAAATAAAGATATATCTAGTCTAGTCACGTGGTGCGTCAATCTCTCCAGTGTGAACTGCAGGGAAAATAAACATTTAATCATGATAGTAGGCTACTATCGTTCATTTACACTTATAGGCTGTGTTCCCTTCATATAAGGCTTATATACGGATTTTAATTTTTTGCAGGTCCAGATAGAATTGTTTTTTGTTTTTTTGTCCAATATGGCTCTTTGTACATTTTGGGTTGCCGACACCTAATGTAGAACATGGCTAAAAGAGGTAATGGTAACATGAAACAACACTACTGGTTTTACAAGTTACAATGAACATTTTTACAATTTATGTTGACCTGTGCCAGTAATGATGATGACAAAACTTCCAAACAGGCTGTACACTCACCCCTCGAGGTGTGTTCCAGCACTTGATGATGGACTTCATTGAGCTCACTCCCATTGAAGGAAAAGAATACTGATTGGTAATCGTTGACATGTGGCCTAAGTGGGTAGAAGTGCTTCCTTCAAAGCCTGCTGATAGCTACATTGTAGTTAAAGTTGTTTTACAAGAAATCGTCCCTAGATGGGGATCCCGACCAGATTATCCAAAACATTGACAGACCTCAGTTCCTCCCTGATGATAAACACACACTGTGCTTGCCTCGGGAAGAGTTGTAGAATGAGAAAATTGCTCAAATCTGTGATGAAACAGGTCTCCAATGGACTAAGTGTCTTCCCATTACTCTCATGTACTTGCACATGTGCTACCGTGACAAACACAACCTCAGCCCTTTCGAGATTCTGTTTGCCACACTCTCCGTGTTGGTGTTTCACCTCCAATCTCCTCTCTTTCTTCCTCACATTATGAACATGGCATGTCCTATTGTATTGCTCTCTCCCCCACTGTAAAACAAATCTCACAGCAGGTAGCTGATAACTTCACAACACTGCTGAGAGGAGGAAGAGCTAGTGTTCCAAGCAATGGATGGGCCTGTTCCAAATCCTGCTGACCACCCACAAAGCACTCTGAGAGCCACATGGATTGATGCAACACACTCACAGGAAGTTCCTGAACCTCCAATTGGCACCAGACCAGATTCCTGAGGGCTAAGTGGTGTGCTAAGACACCGTCCTACATTGCAGACTCCAGCAGGAACCCAAAGGACACACATGCACAATTACACGATTATTAGGGTGGAAACCAAACAGTGATGACGAAACCCTCATAATCCACACATATAATATCCTTGCCTGACAGCTGGTGAGCTGTTGAAGATCCCTGTCCCCTACATACAATGACAATGCCAATGACCACACTAACTGGGACGTCGCCATCCTTGAGTGTACCAAATCCCAACACCTCACTCCAGCAGGAACTGCAGAGTAGTGATCATTCTTGGTTTCTGTGTTGGGCTCCTGACAGCAGTAACCCGAGTTCCTCTCCAAGAACTGTCACCTCTTCACTTCCCCCTTACCTCACAACACCATGAACACCTGTTATTACTCTATTTTCATGTTCATGAAGATGTGTCTTAAACCTGTTCAAGATGTGACATGTTTGATGTTCAGGTTTCAAACAGTGCTTATGTTTCTCATGTGATGATTTTTTTTGCATCGTTATTGTTCCTTATGCAACAAAATGGGGGAACGTTAATGCTTACTTCATTACTGGCTGCAAATCTGTTCTTAATCTTCTAAGGACTTTCCCGAAGTGTATTTGGTGTCTGTGGCTTTTGTAACACTCTTCAGGATTTTCCTTCTGGTCCTTACCAGAGGCTTCGATATGAACATCTTGCTTTTAGTCTGTATCTGTTTCCTGTTATTGTAAGCTATTACGTAGGGTATGAACTTTAATGGTCACTAGGTAAGTCAGAGGTCACCCATCCTGTCTGAAGTTTTTTCATCTAAGCAGGTGTATTAGTTTTTCTTAATAACATCATATGTCATATCAACCACTGACACCCTGGTGGAGTCAGAATTTACTGTTTGGAGAGGGCGCAACTCTGTCTTCTCAGTGTACATTAAGCTAAACTCCTGACTGCTTCAACCTTACTAAGAGTCTGTCTCCATTCCAACGTAAGAAAATTGTGACCGCAGCATTAAAACATGTCACACAAGCAGGTTAGAGTGGACTAACAGAACACTTCAAGTTAGTCCACATTTACCCAATCCTCCACCATCACTATAGACAAAGGGAAAAGGAACCAAATCCACCTATGATCAATTAATCAAATTTTACTTTAATATCACATCGAAATGAAAGCTATTTCACAACAGACTTAGATGCAGCGTTTACTTTCGTACTTGTCCCATTTAAAATGAATGTGAGTCTGTGAGAGTGACAACCACAAGAGAGAAAATCAAAAACTTCAAACAAAAGCCTAAAAAGAACTATGTACATGAGAGATTAATAAATATTCAACTTCTCCAGCCCTAACTTAACCATACAAAAATGACACCTTAATGACCCTTACCTCTTTCACTTCGTCGGTCTCTGCCCTTATCTCTGCTCCTCTCACGCTCCCTGTCTCTATCTCTGTTCCTGTCCTCCTTAGAGGAAGCGTAGACTCCATGCTCACGTCGGTCTTTCTCCCGTTGTTGGTTTTTGCGACGGAACTCCTCACTGACCCCTCCAGGGTTGGACGGTGTCTCAGATCCAGTCACACGATACTTCCTGCTGCTTGCACAACAATGAAATAATACAAATTAAATACAGGGCAGTGAAAACTGATATGTGAATCATATATTGCCATGCAGTCATCTGTCTTAACATGAGAATGTGTAAGTCGTTGCATTTATTAAGTAACACACAAGGAGAAGTTTGTTAATCTCTTTATACTAGCACATCTCTGTTTTGTACTCATTTATACAAGTGTGGTAGTTATTGGTAGTAGTTATATTCAGTAGTTATCTATTGTCATTGTGGTAAGTATTGCTAACACTTACCTTTCCTTCTTTGCACTTCTGCTCTTATCGTCTTCCTCCTCATCTGACCCAGAATCACTTTTATTTTCTTCCCAGTCCTTATAGGAGGAAATCTTTGATTTTTTTCCATTTCTATCCTCATCAGAATTGTCTTTTTCCTTGCCCTCACGCTCCTTCCTTTTCTGGGCTGCTAGAAGGTCCAAACCCAGCAAAGAGGTGCGTGGAGTAGGTGCCCGAAAAACATGTGCTTCGGCAGCAGCACTCTTCTTCTTTACAATGAGTCCACCAACTTGGGCAGATGGATCTGTCCCTTCCAGTCTATGCATGGAAACATCATCATCCATTGTCTGTAGGAACATAATAACAAATAGGGGAGGTCAGAGGTCAGTAGAGTGCTATGTGATCATTCTTTTCATTTTTTAAAAATAAAATCGTCATGGGACATCATTTAACAATCCCATTTTTTATTAAATACACATAGTAAACTTCAGGTCTAATTAACCTAAATATCAGATCATCAGAAGATCACCTCAAGACACTTAAAGTTTAACTGGAACCAGAATACGTCCAGGAGTGAGACAAACCAAAATATTTAAATAAAACATGTATTACATATAACAAATGCCAAATTACGAAAAAGTACTTGTGTGGTAAAGGTCCTTCTTATGAAACATTACGTATCTTAACAGAGTAGCTGGTTCATTTTTAGGTTTCATAACAAAAGTAAATGAAGCCTGGTGCTCTGCTATTATTCCAGATTATATATTCGTAATTATCCCATCGAGTCTTAATCACATTGAATTTAAATGATCAACTTAATAAAAACCTCCTAGCAGAATTTTTATGTAACATGTCAACGTGTCAAGACTTTTGACTGCATAATATTTAGTAGTGATGTGTTTAACATTCTGAACTTACAACCACCGAGCAGAAATAGAGCAGAAATAGAGTGAAACTATCCGGTACCTACCTCTGTTACTGATGCTAACGTTAGCTAACAACGGATAGCGTGTCTTTGAGTTAAAATGTAGAAATCCTCACATCAAGATGAAGAGTTGTATGTCCACTTATATCTCTGTAGGCAATAGACAAATTTACTCAAATACAACAGCACACTGGCTGTCACTGAAAAGTTTATTATAAGACTCGGATTTCGTAAACAAAACGCAAATGTTTACAGAAAGGGGGCAGCCATTACAATCCCACAATCCTGTGCGGTAACCGGGGGAAAATCTAAATTCAAATAGTGTATTTTTTTCTACGGTGTATTAGGGCCATCGTGCATTTCAATAAGACATTTAATATTCAGTATTGCGAATTGCATTCTTCATGGGATAAAATTAAGGAATAGTAATTAAATAAGTAACGATAATAAGCGTAAAAGAGTTATTCAGAGCTGCAACATAATCAAAAAAATAATGCAAAGTAAGGATTTTTTGTTTGTTAATTTTATAGATCATTTAGTT
>JAPTHA010000018.1:24999988-25013070 GCA_029814585.1 Gymnapogon annona | reverse complement strand
GCCCTTAGTAACTGGGATAGGCTCCAGTGACCCCTGCGACCCTGCAAAGGATTCAGCGGGTTGGAAGATGAATGAATCAATTGAAATTTTTCTCACATCCATGATTCATGATCAATCGCTCTATATCAAGGAACGTATATATACCCAGTATATCAACCTCTATTTATCTATGCTGGGGTTCTCTCTGTGGGTCCCTTGGCCCGGCTGCTTCGGGGGCTCTCCACCTTGGTGTGGTGGCTCCCCCATGTCTGTCAGGGGGTTCTGGGGGCAGGTTCCTCTGGCGGTCATGGTATGACACTCATCCCGGTGTGGACAACCCATATGGAGGCCTTTCCCACAATTGACAGTGCCATGCGATGTCTCCCTACTTCACCACCAGGTGAGGGTGTGTGTGTGTGTGTGTGTGTGTCTGTCTGTCTGTGTGTGCGTGCGTGTGCGTGTGTCTATGTGGGTTTATATATGTATATATGGAGAGAGGGAGGGAATAAAGGATGGGTTTTCTTTTGTTTTTATGATTTTAACGCTGTAAAGCACTTTGTGTTGCATTGTTTTGTATGAAAAGTGCTATATAAATTTTTTTGATTTGATTTGATATGCATATCTATTTAATGATACAGTATATTTATATGTAGATACATATAGGGGGATCTTCTACAACTCTTTTGTGGCACCTGCCATATTCAGTGGCGTGGTCTGCTGGGGGCGCAGCATCACAGCAGCTGATAGCAAGAGGCTGGACAATCTGATTAAGAATGCCAGCTCTGTCCTGGGATACCATCTGGAATTTGGGGAGGAGGAGGTTGACAGACAAGCTGGCCTCCATCTTGGTCATAGACTCCCACACCCTCAAACACACACTGACTGCACTGAGGAGTTCCATTATTGACAGACTAAGACACCCCAAGTGTGTGAAAGAGAGGTATCGCAGGTCATTCCTTCCTGCTGCTATTAGGTGTCATAATAGAAACTGACTGGAACAGAAACTGTCGTTGCTGCACAACTGAATTTCCTTTTGTATTTATATTTTTGCTTGTGTGTGTAAATGTATGCTGCTGCTGTAAGTGGAAATTTCCCCAAGTGTGACTAATAAAGGAATCTAATATATATATATATATATATATAATGCACACACACTAAATGTGTGTGTACAATCCTGATATTACAATTTGGGGGTTATTAAATATTATTATTATTATTATTTGTATTAAAGCAGGTTTGGAAGATGAATGAATGATACATAAGAAATGTCATCTCTGCAGATTAGTCACTCTGATAACTAGGTTAAGTCGTCAAAGATATGTCAGTGTGTTGTAAAACATGATGTGGCCGTAAAACATGTTTTTGTCTGACACCCTAACTTATCAGTTGGATCCATCTGCTCAGAAGGTCCACTCCCAGCACACATTTATCAGGAGAAACATGATCAAACTGCTATGACGACTCTGAAGTACGCACTCTTGCCTATTTGTCCTTACATCCCTTAGCTGCATACAGTTGACATGAAGCTACATTTTTGACATTGACTTATTGTTATTAACGCTCTCAGGCGTTGTAAAAACATTACGCTGAAATTTTAAGCACAAAACTGCTACATGTTATGTTCTACGACCTTTAAAAATTATATTAGGCCTGCATCTGCTGTACATTTTGGTAAAAATATCCAGTCAGAACTTGAGACTAAATGTTTTCTATCTTGTGTTTATTATCTACAGGATGTATATTTATCAAGGTAACCATTTTATAATAATTTTAACATTGTAAACAAACTCCAGGTAACAGTCTGAGGAAATGCAAACACAAGTGTTGGTATTTTTTAATGGAGAATGTAAGTTTCACATACCTATGAGTGGTAAATACCTACTAACGGTATAACTTTGGAACTGGATAACTGTATATTCTATATAACTGACGATGTCTCTTTATTGATATTTACTGTTGCACTCAATCTGTTCTTTTATTTCCTTTATTTGTATTTATATATCTATATTATTAGGAATCACTTTTAGTTTTCATTATTTTTCTCGCAGTATCTCTCTGTGTGTGTGTTGTCTTCTATGTGTTGCTGTAACCTGAAATTTCCCCGTGTGGGACTAATAAAGGTATGTAATCTAATCTAAATATTAAAGAAATTATCTGATTGTACTTGTTAGTTTCTTTTATTATTTCTCTCATAATACTTCCTCACATAACAAGGTCTTCCATTGGAAAAGAGCAACTTTTTTTGGTCTCTAGGTTTTGAAGAAAGCTATATTTATTTATACAATAATGTTTTAGGTGAGTAATCTAATGGCTCTTTTAGTGCTTATAAATGCAATCCATTTCTAGAGTATTAATGTTAATGAAATTTGACAAAGTCTAAACTGTGGCTTTAAGTGGCTAATACTATGCGCACCGATGACGCACAGTTGATTGCCTTTGTAAAGGTCGTCGTCTCGTGATCCTGAAGGGGTGAGCTCTGATTGGTCAGTTTTCCTGAACTCTGCTCTACATTGGTTAGTTTCGGTGTTTGCGCTGGATGGTGAATTACAACGCCTGTCATTGGTCTATTCCACATGTCTGCTGATGTGCTGGTGATATGTTGTACCTAATACATCCATGGACTTGTCGGGTTAGGGCTATTTGATGTCGTAACCGTAATTGTTGCGTATTTTGTGGTAATACGGCGTTTGCGGGCGCGTGTCCTTCCGCGGCGTTGCTGTGAACCAGTTCGAGTCAGCTGAATTTACACACAAAGACTCAAAACTGGTGTGACGGCTAACCGTTGCTAGCAGGTACGTGGTTGTCAAGCTAACATTAGCTAACGTCTGAGGCTAGCTACGACCTCGCATAAGCGTGAAAATGGGAGAGGAAGTCAACGACAACGTAAAAAACACAGACTGTGCCCCGGACAGCAACCGCATTGAGGAGAACGGAGAAACGGTAGACGATGGAACGAAGTATTACACTTTAGAAGAAATAACGGCACATAATATGAGCAATGACACATGGCTCATCATCCACGACAAAGTATACGACATCACAAGTTTCCTTGAAGAGGTAAGAGGCACTTCTCTCTGGTCAACGAGGTTATTGTTTTATGTGACGATTCGGGCGACACCGCCTTCTGCAGTCACTAATTAATTGTTAACATTGTGTTGACGTGTCATTCTGATGCGTCCCATTAAAAGTCGCTGCAAGGATGTGCTGCACAATGGTGTTCTCAGTGGAAGCTCTTATAACCGCCACCAGTAAAACCTGTATCACCACAGAACCATTTAACGATAGCTTGTTAAGCCGAGGACGAGTTGTTGACATGTTGTCACAGTGGTGATTGTCATTTGAGATGCACTTGGAACAGGTGAATGTCAGCCTAACGTTACAGATCAGTAAACGTTAGAGGTCCCAAACAAATCCTTAATCTCTGACGTACCGTACTGGGTTTAAAGGTTGCCAACATTCCAAATGAAGGGTTGACAACCTTTAAACAGTAGTTCTGTTGATCAGTGACATTTACTTAGTTGCAAAGTACTAGTGTGTCTTAATTTGTTCATTTTACAAAGTACAATATGCTGTAACAACTACTGGCTTAATTCAGTCACTCTATCATTATATCTGCTATTGATAGAAAGAACACTATCTGCTGTTGATAGAAAGAACACTACAAAAATACATAATGACACTGGCATGCCTAGTTAAAAACGTACTCAGTGATTATTTGTATTTTGTTTTTACTGAACTTTCTCCACAGCTGTGCCAATAAATCTATGTAACCACAGCTATTACTGGGTAATTTCAGCATCCAGGTGGAGAGGAGGTTCTACTGGAACAGGCTGGTACAGATGCTACAGAGAGCTTTGAGGATGTGGGTCATTCCACGGATGCCAGGGAGATGCTTCAGCAGTACTATGTGGGGGAGTTACATATGGTAAGATCACGCCTGTGTCTCTTCTGAAGTGTACTATCTGTATTCAAAATCATATTACTGTTTTATTCATTTGTTTTAGTTACTTACTTTCCAATCTTCCATTTTTAAAGCATTAATGTTTGCCCAATCACTTCAGTCCAGGATGCCTTGTAAAGGTTCATACCGTTTTCCAAAGATAACTGTAAAGTTAGGTTCTTTTTAACAGACAGGTGCAGTGTTTGTTTACCTGCTTGACTAGTTTCAGCTACTTCCTGTAGCCTTCATCAGAAGCGTCTGGCCAATCCTCCTGAAACAGCCTATAAGACAGCTCACAACAGCATCATGTGACACTTCTGATGAAGGCTACAGGAAGTAGCCGAAACTAGTCAAGCAGCTGCAGGTAAACTGCACCTGTCTGTTAAAAAGAACCTAACTTTACAGTCCAGGATGCCGTATTTTACACAAGGTTTTCATCCGTACATTAGTATTTTATAAAGAAGCAAAGGTTAAATTCTCCTAGATAGTTTTTTTTCTTGCATCATTTATAATATTGACAGTCTGTTAAAATTGAAAATATAAAAATTACAGTTTTTATAAGGTTCCTCATCTATAAAGTCAAGTAAACCCATGAAAATGTGGGTGTTTTTGTGACATTATACATATCAGACATGTGCAGTTTAATAATATTCCTAGTAGTTAAGCTTGTGTATGAATGCACCTCTTGAGAGTAATCACTTGACAACCGTTATATTAATTTTGTTTGCAGGATGACAGGAAAAAAGTCAGTACAAAGGTAAGCAGCGTGTTTCCAATTATCTTGCTTTATCTTGACCTCAGTACAAAGTGCACTGTAACAGAAGTAATGATTAATGCTCTGACCTTTGGTAAATATTTTTAATGTGAACTTATTCTGTCCCTGGCTGACATTTGACTTTGTTTCCTCTTCAGGAAGAAAGCGTCCCAAATCCAGGAGAATCTAGGTCAGTTATTATGAGACACACCACCCGTAAAGCTTAGAATTTTTTAAAATTACTTGCTTTTACATTTTTGTAAAGCAGTTCATATCCTGTTATTTCAATCAAGTGGTAGCAACAATTCCAACCTAAATTACTGTTTTTGCTACAAAACTCAGATCTAACACCTTTATCAGATACAGCAAATGTAGAAATGCAAATGTATTATGTTGATAAAGAAAAACAGTACGCTGTAGTGTTTCATGTCTGAATTCTACCTTCAGAATTGAAGGATTAGAGATGACTTATTGCTGTTTTTCATAAGGAAATAAAAATTAAAGTAACAACTGAGACTCAACTATTTCTCTCTAAAACTGTTATTTGTCGAACCTTTGTTATATTTCAGTCACAGTCTCTTAAAGTTGATCTTTGCTTCTTTCCAACAGCTCCTACACCACCTGGTTGATACCTACCGTTGCTGCAGCAGTCATTGGCATCGTTTATCGTTACTTTGTGTATGACCACAAGTCTTCTTGAGTGCTGAAACCCCATTTCCATCCCATTCTCTTCATCCGGAGACCTTGAAATGTTGACCAAAACCTCCACACATGGAATGCACATTTGAGTGTCCATGCCTTTGCAGCAAGGCTAGAAGAGGAGCCGTTCTCTTAAGTACCTTTGTCACTCTATAGAGTGTACCAAATAGCCAGCATCAAGTATCTTCATCAAGGTTTGGTTTTCTTTTTCTTTGTATGTCACTATCTCTATGCCTGTTGCTATTATTTTTATGTTGTGTCTTATGACTTTTATACCATATGCATTTAACTTTGGTCTCTTTGTGTTGGTCATCTATCCACCAACTGGGTTAGATCATTCATCATCTTTACACAGATGGGCTCAAACAGCAAGTCAAAGACAGCTCTGTTAGTATGGACAGTGAAACCTGTGTAATAATGGTTTACAATCATTATACCTTATACACTGAATTCAGATTTCTTATGTATTTTCTAAAACGGAGTAGACTCAGAACTACCGTTAAAGAGTAAAGCAGCCTGCAAGGGTGCATTGGCTATCTTTGTAAAATAATTTGGTGAATATGTTCAGTATGTATCATTAAGCAGTGTATCATTTATTGTGTAAAATTGCAGTAAGTACAGAAAAAAAATAATTTCCATACCACCTGTGGTATTGTGTTCAAATACTTTCAATTATTAGTGCGAAACTCTATAATATTCCATTCATCTAAACAAAACAAACACAAAATAATTATATTCTCATATTTGAGAAGTTGAAAACTGCAGATATTTTGGTATGATAAATAGTTCTATTTAATTGCATGTCTGATAATTTATTGACTAATCACTCCAGCACTACTTCATTTCATTCATAACTTTATTCTAAAGAAGTCAAGGGTTTTGTGTGTTCATTTTCAAAATGATGTTGTGTCAGATTGTGATTATTTAAGGTAGAATGTTCAGTCTTTTCCTTTCGTGTTGACATATTCCCTGATCCGTAGATGAATATTAACTTAAGTACTATGCGAGAAACGATATTTTATTGTCAGGACACACAGTAAAGGCCAAAAGTTTGGACACACTTTCTCATTCAATGCGTTTTCTTTATTTTTACGACTATTAACATTGTAGATTCTCACTGAAGGCATCAAAACTATGATGAAAATATGTGGAGTTATGCATTTGACCAAAAAAGGTGAAATAACTGAAAACATGTTTTATATTCTAGTTTCTTCCAAATAGACACCCTTTGCTCTGATCACTTTTTTGCACACACTGTGCATTCTCTTGATGAGCTTCAAGAGTTAGTCACCTGAAATGGTTTTCACTAATTATCACTAATTGTCAGTGTTAATTAGTGGAATTTCTTGCTTTATCAATGGGGTTGGGACCATCAGTTGTGTCGTGCAGAAGTCAGGTTATTACACAGCCCTAATGGACAACTGTTCAAATTCATATTATTTTATTATTATTATAATTTATTATTTTGATGCCTTCAGTGAGAATCTACATTGCAAATAGTCATGATAATAAAGAAAACACATGAAAAAGTGTCCAAACTTTTGGCCTGTACTGTAGATGAAAAAGAATTATGGAGGTGATGGAGGAGAACCCTGTTGATCTATTGTTTTTTCTTTTCTTAATCATGATCCAGATTATGCAATTTGTTATTTAAGTGATAAGTTTTCATAACCATGTAAATGTAAGTCTTCATTTTGGGTTTGGATGGATGGAACTGGCAGCTGTTCACTGGGGACGGGGGTCTGTGTTCAACTGAATGAAGTCCAGGATGTGCTATTTTTTTGTTCGCTCACTGTGTGGAAACTGCAGGCTTTGACGTTGTTTGAGCCGTAGATTTAAATTTATAGTTCAACTTTCTTTCAAATCTTTCAGTTTGTATATCAGAGGTCATACATAAGAAACATCGACAGGATTTTATTGCATACTACGGAAAAGTTTACACAACTACAAGACCCTGCCTTCTGTCACTTCACATGAGAACACAATTTTGGAGATTAACTTGCTGCTATTATAGCTGTCATTGCAATGTTCTGTTCTTTTCAACTGCCACACCATCAGAAATCTCTTTGAATAAATCGAAACTTGAAAATAGAAGGCGTCATGTGTTTGTTATACAGCAGACATAAAAAATGGAGTAATGTAAAGATACTGAAGGTTTTTTCTGAATTTGAAACGGTGAATTTTAACTTTTAGATTCATTGCACATATAAAAGTTTTTCTAAGGTTGAAACGTATGTTTAGTGATGTACTCATACAGTACTTGCACAAATTACTGCGTGAAGGAGGAGAGCTGGAGGTCCAGGTTGCTTTGATCGTGGCCTTCAGTTCATCTGTTTTGTTGCATCTGATGTTTCTCATCTTCCTCTCTGGTCAAAACCCTTTCAGTTTTTCTATGGGAATGAAACACTCGTGCCTGGACTGGTGTGTCTGTTGACTGTTGATGCACTAACTCCAGCGTCAGTCCGGTCTGTGACGCACTTATGTCCCTGAATCCCCATCATGCCTGTTTCATGTCCACCTCTTTCTAGTCAACTTTTCATGTGTGTTGTCCTACCAGTAAAACCAGTTTCACAACTAAACAACATTAAACCTTTAACGATAATCAGCTCTACTTGCAGAACCGGGCACAAGTAATTGACATATTGTCACAGTGGTAACGTCACTAATAATTGTCATTTGAGATGCACTTGGCAACAGTGAATGTCAGCCTTACGTTACAGCTCAGTCAATGTTAGAGCTCCTAATCAAATCCCTAATCTTTGATGAACTGTACTAGGTTTAAGACATTCCAAAAGAACTGTTTCCAACTTTTAAACAGTACACCTGTTGACCAATGACATTTAACTTAGTTCCAAAGTATTAGTATGTCTTAATATGTGTACATTTCAAATGTACAATATTCTGTTGTATGTAATAAATGTAGACTTAATTCAGTTACTCTATCATTATTTATGCTATAAAGAATATAAATATCTGATATAAAAATAAGCAAATGGGAAACGCAATTTTTGCTTACAATGTTAACACACATCAAAGATGGACATTTCAAAGTAAAACTAAAGGTTTCCCACTATTATATGTCTCTGAAATGTCTTGGTCATCAGCTTTTGTCAAGGAACACAATAAAAATACACATTGACAACACTGATCTGTGACCTCTGTGTGGATCAGTGTGTTCTAGACACCTGTCGAATTAGCCGTCCTCATGACGATGGCAATGTATACCCACTCTGACAAATATTCATATGTATTTATGCTGCATAGATAGTGATTTTATTCATTTAAATGAGATATCGTAATATTTGATAGCATTAAAAACGCAGGATTTTATAATGTACATTGTAATTTTTGTAGACGCATATGAAATATAAATGTACAATGATGGTGTTTAATAGTATTTACTAGCTGAAATGATTTTATATTTTTTAGCATTTGCCTTAAAGTTAATTATCTGATATTACAACAACATAATAAAATGATTGTATTACAATTTATGCGCACACAATTTAATGCTGTGGGAAATATCCCACCTTGTAATATTTGCACTGTCTCGGGGCAAAACACACTTTATTTATGCTAAATATAAAGTAGATTTAGGTAAATGAAGTGTGGGAATACAGGTTTCACGGGGCTCGGAGACCGTTACAGGGAGTTTGTGAAGGACTTAAACACACAGATGGGGAGTTGGAGCGTAAGTTATGAGTTTACAAAGTTTGGAAAAGGTGTAGGAAATAAACCAAATATCTTCCTCTTTCGGCTTTTCCCTTCAGGGGTCGCCACAGCGAATCACTTGCCTCCATCTAACCCTGTCCTCTGTATCCTCTACTCTCACACCAGCTACCTTCATATCCTCTTTCACTACGTCCATAAACCTCCTCTTTGGCGTTCCTCTAGACCTGGACAAAGCCTTTTAATTAGTTCATATCCTTTACACTGTGGGTGTAAACCATGGCATATTAGTAAATGTCGAGGCACAGATGTGTAATTCTGTAAGAAGAAAAACAGCAGATCTTAGCCACATTAAATCACCATCAGTAATGTTATGCAACAGAGGCCAGACACAAACCCTAGAGGGGTCACAATAGTCTGGAAATTGGCGTCTGAACAGGATTGCAGGCTCTTTAAATTCCAAACGTCTGACCTCAATTACCGCTGAGGCCACTCACAATTTTAGAAATGACAGGGTGACTTCGGGGGCAAGAAATAATCCCAACACAAGTACCCAGTAGTTGGACACAAACAGCAGTGCATATGTGAAGTCCAGATGGAATTGGACTGTGATGACAGCAGTGCATTGCTATCATCAGAACAGTGGGTCGTGTTGGGTCTGGAGATGCTTTTCACATTTAAACCACCCACCCTTCGTATGATTCCAGTTCCAGATAACTACGGCTGAAGTCCTCTCGTTGTTGTGGTCAGTAGCCGCTGAGAATTGAAGTGAACAAAATACTTGACAGTTGGTACAATTTCACTCTTTACGCTTTAAAACTCAGTGTTTGGTGACAAACAGCTGATATTGGACAAAAAAGTTGAATCCATATTCAGGTATAACCAGTCCACCAAAGGTTAAGGAATTTGTAAAGTGTAAGAATTAACAGTCAAGGGTGTCATTTTTAGTTCAGAGGGTGTAACATTATCATCATCATGTCTGGGGACTTCAATCATGCATACTGTCTATGTTGTACAAGAATTCAGTTGATGTAAATCTGTTTACCCGGTTTTTCTACTCTTTGTATTTAGCTACTGTAATCTGAAATTTCCCCGAGTGGGACAATAAAGGTATCTAATCTAATCTATGATCTCATGCCAGACTGGGAAAATAATACTAAGAATAATAACCTATAAATAAATAATGACAACTCCAAACTTTTAACAATACTATACGTGTTACTAAATCTTTTGCACCTCAGTAATCCACTGTGATCCATCATGCAAATGTGTTATGGAAAAATCAGGGGGTAATCTTGTTAACGGTTAGGTTTTTCACATTTTTTGGTGAAAGGATGATTTGTAAATCTAAAAAAAATACATATCGCTGAATTATTCCTTTTTTGCACCAATATAAGCAAATGTATGGAGTTGACATCATTCCTAAGTTCTCATGATATTATTTGATTGCTATGGACAGTTTAAGATCATGGTGCTGTGTATGTGACCCCTGAACTCACACTATGTTTACAGGCAGATGAACGGAACAAAGAAAAACACAAAAAGAGAAAGTTTCCAGTCTGGTTTCCTTTTTGTAGTCACGCGTTTTAATCGCGTGGTTCCGTTCTTCTGTTCATTGTTAGGAAACCATTTCATGGCTTAATACTGGCACAAAGTGAAAAGCACTTGAGTCCTGCATACGCTCGTTCTGTTGGGCTACTTTCCTGTGGAGAGGAGCTGGAAGCAGTGATTGAAATTAGCGCTTTCTCATCTGCAACCTCCACAAGAGCCCTCTGAGCGCCCGGAGCCCGTACACAGCAAATCAACACACACTGATTCACCCTTTTTAATCAGCCACAGTATATTAAATACTGGATGCCCTTCTGATGATATTGTAGTTGCATAATTGACGAGTGGCTCTAAAACACACACAAACACAACACACACACGCACACACAATATTTTACTTAAAGTTTTAATAGTGTATAAATAATGACCAATAACTGCTCATCTCATTAAACGCTGTCCAAGATAGATATTTTTTGCAGTATTATGGCATACTTTTGGCACTTTTGGCTCTCTTTGGGCATTACAAAAGCCTTTTAGATTAACTGTAGTATGATTAGGATTATCCATAATAGATAAGGAGGATATATCTGAGTTATGGCATGTGTCTCATAAAATAAAACATTGATAAAAGAGCGGGATTAAGTTCAGGGATGGTATGGCATTTTTATGGCTAGCCAGAAGAATGAGTGAAAGAACGACAAAGCCTGATTCCAAATATGAAAGCGTTTTGGGGGTGCTTTGGCACATTTCCGTAAAGCCAAAACAATAAAAAAGATGGGAATTTCCAGAAGAGAATTCCTCTTAATTTCCAAGGAGTGATCAACACAGGGATATGTACATATTCAAATGTTTTAAATGCAAATTTAGTGAAAGTTAATAGTAAGATCTGAGCGGATAGTGTGTGTGTGTGTGTGTGTGTGTGTGTGTGTGTGTGTGTGTGTGTGTGAGAGAGAGAGAGAGAGAGAGAGAGAGAGATTTTACAAGTGATTTCAGACACCTACAGGCAATATGGAAAGACAAAAATTACACTATAAAAGCTTCATTGGGACTTTAATGGGATCCATCCACTGAAATGCTAGCAGGCTTTTGTTTTGTAATGGCTCAGGAGGAGTTGCATTTTTGAAGATTTATAAATTACATTTGTAAAGTAAAAATTATCTTCAAATTTGTCATATCCATTGATATATATATCGACTACGAGGCTCCTTCAAATGATGGGCCGGTACGTTCTATTGTCGAGGTAATTACATATATGTCAGATATATATAAGTGGTTATATATCTGACTTGGTTTATTAGGTTGAACCACGCTAAGAGAAAACATGCTTCACGTTGCAAACGACTGTAACTATTAGAAAACTTCGTAAAATAAAACTATGACAACAAAGTTCAGTTTTGTGACGGCAGAGGGTTCTATAACCCTATCCCCATACCCCCTCACACACACACCCTGATTATAAATACAGTATATTCAGTGTCTCTGGTTCTAGCCTTTGTTTAGCGTAGAATAATTAAAAAAAAACAACAACAATAAGGTCCTATTCTAAAACAATCAGTTGTTGCCATGGTCCTGACTGCGACTACATTTTCAGCACATTCATTGGTAATCTGGATGATACTGACCACAATCAATAACACCTTGGTTCTTGTGGTTTTGCCGCAACACAGCTGAAAATGAGTCTGTTCCAGATGGAGGGTTCCGGATGAGAAAATACAATGAATATTTCCAGCACTGACTAAAGTGTGATGTGATGGAAGAGAAAAACCCAGCAGAGGAGGATAATAAAGAGAAAAAGAGTGATGAAGAGATCAACAATACACCCTGAAGGGAAAGCGTTGTCACCTCATTAGTGTAGTTTCAGGTAATTTTGAGTAAACAAAACCAGATGTTCAAACACAAGTGGTGATCAGATGTATTTGCCAATGAGATGTAAAGAGATGCCAGAGTGTGTTTGTCTTTTTTGGGGGGAGTATAAGAAAGAATGTGTGTGTGTGTGTGTGTGTGTGTGTGTGTGTTTGGGACTTTAAATAATAAGTAAGAGGTTTCTTGTTTGCTGCTTAAATTTACCACCAAAAGACCTATGAATGAGAACAATTATTGAAGTTAGAAAACAAATGTAATTTTGCCTTATTGCTGCATTTCATTGGCTAATCAAAGGAAGAATAGTCTGGAGAACTCATTGCATTTTTGAACTCATTAATGTCTCCCAGTCTGAGGCTGCTGCACTCCTAAAATCATTTTGAAATTTTCTTTTATTACCAATAAGAAGGTGCACTTGAATTTTTATTTTTTTTTTTGTAATTCAAATAATGTCGTCCATATGAGATCATCCATTCAAACCTGCTGGATAAAAGGTTTGGAAATTTAAGTGTATAACTGTAAACCTAATGGATACACCGAATTACTCAATAAACATGATTTTATTTGCGCCATGTTTTGCACTCAACTGCCGTCTGAAGAGCTCAGGTAGGAAGACTAATTGCAACATTATAT
>JAPTHA010000018.1:24988041-24999888 GCA_029814585.1 Gymnapogon annona | reverse complement strand
GGGGGGGGTCTATGCCCTCTTTCTGTCAGGTTTGGAACATTTTTGACTGGACTGTGGGGTTTTCGAGATTTCGGGGACAATTATAGCTATAGTTTAGATGTCCAAAATTAGTTTTTGCGTAACTTTTGGTTCCCTTTGGTTTAATTTTGGCTTGCCAAATATGGGACACTACCACCAAGAACCTTGCTAACTTTTGGGCAGATGTAAACCAAGATGATTTTGCTCCGTGGGATGACACCTTAAGACCACCCTTAGATACATTTAAGTTTATTGTGCTTCCAGTTTTTTTTACTCTAGCAGCAGAAATAGGGTCTCCTGTTGTCAAAGCCCTTCCTGTAATACTGTATATGAACACAGAGTGGCGCTGCAACCTCAGTCTATAAACACATGAGGCTTTCACCATGTTGGCAAAAATAAATAAAAATTAGAAACACAAACTGACAAACCCATTGGTGATTTTAGCATCGTTTGCATTTAGGTATTCACAGGTGTTGAGCCATAAACAAAACAAAGGTGCTTTTAATATTAATGGAGACAAACTGCGTTCAGTGACTTGTCACTGATATGTTCCATCTCTAGTCAGACTGTCAAACTGAAAGCATTTGGGCTCAGATGGACTGCTTCTGAGAAACAGACTGTCATTACTCACTTTTGATTACTCGAATGTGTTTGGGTCTGAATTGTGACTCGTTGAACACCTCTTTTTTTTGTTGCATAATCCATCCCAGTCAATAGCCATTGTAAAGCTTGCATTAGTTAGTGGTAGACAGAGCGACGGGCTCTTATGACACAGCATATTGTGTCTGTGGGTGTGTATGAAGCCCTCACATACACATCATTCCCCATGACTGAGTCACTTGTCATTTCTATCAACCGTGATCCTCAAGGAGAGTCCAGGCTGCTAATGCACAACACACCGCGGCGTCCTGGGAGATGGGCTCGGTGAAAAATCTCAAAAGCTAGGAAAAACACTCAAGGAAGCGGCAGGAATAAACACGCTGTCTGAAGGTTGGCTTGGATTGGCTGCAAAGGTCAACTCCACTGAATGTACTTTGTGTTGGTTATACAGGGACCAATGTTAGGGTTTAATTTCTCATTTCTTCACAACCTGGTGACAATTTAATGCTACGAAGGTGCACACAGACAACAGCTCATGTGCCTAAGGCAAATCCTGACAGGATCCCACAGCTCTGACCATGGCTTGGAAACGCATGCATCCCATAATAAACTCTTGTGAATATCAATATCAAAATCCAACGTGGCTGTTGCTGTAGGAAATATGGATTTTTCCTGATGGCAATTTAACATTTGCATTATTAAAGTAAAATTAATCTTTAACTTTCCAGATTCATATTTCATTTCAAATTCCTAGGAAATATCAGTAATAGTCTTCCTTCTTCCATTTTATGTCATTTTCTGTATCTTTTGGAATTTAAGAGGTGAAATTAGGTTCATCTGATTTTGTCTTGATTTGGTTTGTCTAACCCCCACCCCCCCCGCCATGGTATGTAAGAACCACAACTAGACATTTTCATCTTTTCATTATTTTCAACAATACTGCTTAAGTCTACACCCCTAGCTCAAAATGTTATGTAACACAGCAGCGCTAGGTAGTTATTTGCATTATTCATTTCAAATTATGTATTGCAATACATTTGTTCACATAATTATGGAACAACCAAACACTAAACACATTTTAAAGTCAAATGTTTGCAAAAAAAAACAATCAACAAAAAATCCCAGTCATTAAATTTGACACCTTTGTACATGCAGTGATAACATTTTCATTATATAAAAATATCCCTGTGAATAATACCATGGACACCATCTAGTGTCTGTCATGTATTGCAATAGTTCACATTACAGAAACACAAGAATGCATCTTATGACAGAACTTTGGTTTCAATCTACATTTCCTGAAAATATTGATTCTTTCTGTCTCACCTGGCCTCAGGTTTTGTCACTATCAGCACTTTGATACAGGAAATTGCATTGTGTTTTGGCTGACGGTGCAGAGCGGGTCATGGCATGTACCAGAGTAAGGGCAGCAGAATTCTGGTCCAGACTTTTATACGTTTGCTGTTTCTTAGATTTTTAACTCATTTTTTGCAGAGTTAAAAACATATATATATATATATATAATAACCAGCAAGAAAAAGAATCATGAAAACTGATTATGTATATCTGACCAGACTGATGCTTTTCAAAGACACGTGTGCTTAAAACAATAAAAGGCATCTAATTTAATTGGTTGTTCATGCCCTGATTAATATCTATCACATAGTTTTATCTATACACTCTTGTTATTTAACGGCCGCTTTTCATTGCACAATTCATGTTGTAATACAACAGGAAAAGACCACTTAAAACCCAATTTCAAAGACATTCTTTATTTATATTCTATTATACATCAATTTTTCACACATTTACATTTATATACAACATTAATATAACTTTACAAAGAAAACAGACTTGATTTTGACAAAGATCAGTTTCAAGGTGGTTTTTTTGGCCCCTGAGCCAATACCCAATATACTGAAATATTTCCAACCAATTGACATATGGCATAAAGTTATGGTGATGGTGACACTAAACAATTCCAAAAAGGATAAAATAAGTTGCATAAAACAGCTCCAAGTTTCATTTTGAACATTTTTGGAAAAGTCTGGCTTATCAGCTTTAAAAATCAACCTTTGTGTGACAGTACAGGTATTTAGTCTAAATCCCGCTGCAGTAAATGATACTGTGACGTAGATCATGAGCATATCATCTCAAAATAAACAACCAAAAGCATCAGAAGTTTCCCAACCTATCTCACGTCAGCACAAATGTGGTGACCTTTCTACAGTGTGGTTGCTTAATTACTTTTCTCCTTGCGTACATGAAACACCGTGACTTAAAGGTTAACTTCTCCCAGCTGTTATATGCCAAGGTCTTCAACTCGCAGCTTAAACTGGAGAAAATGTAGATGGCCTCAATCCTTCAAAGTGCTTGTAACCTCAAAAAGATATTAGTCTAAAAAAATCAAATATCAGTTCCTCGCGATGATCTAAATGACTAATATCAAATATTTGACGCCGAGATGTGTTGTTTTAAATGTCAAATCCAAGCGGCTGGTATCACGAAATTACTGCAGATTTAATGCCAGATGATTCCAGGAGACAGTAAGTTGATGGCTGATTATAAAACAACTAAAAAAAGGTGTATTTAAGAGACCTTTTCTAGCAACACAACAGATGTAGGTAAAAAAAAAAAAAAAAGGAAAAAAGAAGAATAAGTTAGAAATGGTTCAAATGTTCTACTCAACAGAACACAGATTTCTGGCTGAAAATCCATTAAAAAGAAAAAAAAATATGACAAATATACAATAATCAAACTCAAATGCTGGCGTCATATACGGTTATGGTAGAAATTTGCCACCTCTAAGTATTAACCCATCTGTGTTGCAAATCAGCGAACCAATTACTGTATCGTCTCTATGTTCACGCACGTGAACTGGGTTTAGTCCGATAAAGCCAACGGAGCACAGAGGTCCCTCGGCGCGTCCTTTCCCACACTGCTGGTGCTCCTCGGGGCCTTGAGGTTCTAAGCCAAGGTCAGTAAGGTGCAGGTGGAAGAAACGCTGGAGGAGCGCTCGTGCACGCTGTTGTTATTGTCCAGGCCTCCAGACGTGAACTGTGTCTTCAACGATGTGCTACACCCAAGGACGTCGGCCAACTTCGGGCACAGCGCCACAGCCAGCCTTTGAAGGATGAGGCGGAATTTCCTGCGGAAGCTCTGGTTTATCCAGAAGTAGAAGATGCAGTTGAGGAAACCGTTGGAGGTTGGCAGCCACACCACCACGAATTCAGCCCACTCTGGTACACTGCTCCCTGAGACCGCTGTCAGACACAAAGTACAAGTGTGTATGTTACGGGCGATACGTAACCACATCAGAGCAGAGCCTTCTGTTTATGCACTATTATTATTATTATTACTATTATTATTATGTGGTGTCTTTTGGACGTAAAAGTTGCATATAATTTGCTATCTTAAGTGTTTGTGGAGAAAATGCCCATTTATATTTAGTCCATAGGAGTCTCTTCTAAAACTAAAAAGGAAAATAATACCAAATACATCTAAATCCTAAAACATGTATGATGCATAGAACACCATTCCTGATATAGTGAAATATTATCACGATAAAAATATTCATTTAGTGATCAAATAATATTCTGATGCTTCTGCCCAGGTTGAAGAAACCAGACAGCTACTTGTGGATTAAAGTTATTTTTCATCAGAACACTTGATGAAATTATGAGATGATAATAAAAATATTCCAGTGTTGTATAAAATATTTCAAATGACAATGTGGACAAAATCAACTATTTAGCCTCAACAACATACAGCCTTTATCATAATTCTATTAATCATGATATAAAACTATATTATGACATTTGTGGTTGGTGTTATTATAGTCCAGCTCCTGTTGACAATAAAACTAATGAACTCTGAATGTCCCAACACGTCTGTTACAATTATGAGTCCATTATCATTTGCTATAATATATCTTGAACCATATGTGAACTGAAAAGTAAAAAACATGAATTAGCTGTAGTTCAGTTTAAGGTCAGTGCAATAGCCACATAAATGACATGATATGATACGATGTCATCATACCATTGTGTAATTTTAATTACACAATGGTATGGATGGATTAATGGTATGGTATGGATGGATTAATGAATGTACACTAGTGTTTTGGACTTTGACAGCATCACAAGTCTGGATTTTTTTTAAATGTAAGAGTTGATATCCATCTCAGATAAACTGTTGTGTTCAAATCCAAAAATATGAAGTGCAACTTCATTTTCTTGAGTACTCAGACAGCACATGTTTGGGGTGAAACGAGAAGGAGTCAAAGGGGATCTGAGTCATAAAACTGGCCTTGATTTGGCGCACTGGTGCCCAGAACTACATCAATAACAGCTATGAGGGCTATTTGCAGTGTCATCCCCAATAGAAATCCATTTATTTTCTGCAAAGAGATGGCCATTACATTTAAAATATACGAGGCGAACTCAATCTAGGATTAAATATGAAAATACACTGCAATAAACTCCTGCATCGACTTGTGTGCAAAAAAAAAAACACATGGCACAAAAATGTATCACGGCAACGCTAAACTTTTATTGGAGAAAATCTGTCACACTATAGCCTTGTCTGCCGACAGCGATTCAGCACATCTCAAATATCAAACGGGTCCACATTTCACAGCCTTTCACTTTATCAGAGGCTTCATTTTGTCTTTATTTACAGGAGTTATTTTCAAGTATAAGTGCTAAATTGCCAGAATGAAGAATTTGTGTTCCCTTAAAAACACCCCCAGAGAAGCTCACGGGTTTGCTGTTGGACTTCTCATTATAAACAGCTGCAGCTTTATTCACAGTGCTGAGTTTAAACCAGGACAAAGACAAGAGAGCACATCATCCCCATTGTCTTCACAGCGGTTTCCAGAATAGACTTAAGAAGTGCCTCTGTGAGTCACCCAACAGTTTAAGACCAGGATTCATCAGCGACATGTTTAAATGACATGGAGCGGGTGAGAGGTGTTGTCCCAGGTCAGCTACTAGAGTCCCACTTACACACACTGAAACAGTATTTATGTTGAGAACACACGAGCAGCTTAAAACACTTTTCTTCTTGTGTCTGTGATATTCTTTTTTTGTTAAACTCTACTACAACTATAGTACAGCATCTGTTTTACTTTACTGATGTTTATTTATCCATATTTAGTGGCACTGTTTTGCATTCAGAAACTGTTTTGTCTTACTGGCTGTCAGGGCCTGGTCCAATATAAGTCACATTAGTACAGACAAATGTTTAACATCTTGTTGTTAAGACAAAAAAACATTACACATTAATATAATATTTTACTTTGTGAATCGATGTATTTTGTTCATCTATACACCAAATCACTGATATAAAATACTCAAATACTGGCAATGTTTTAATTCTTTGAATGGCATGTTTTTTTTCATGATACCATCATGTTTTCAGATATAATAACTAAACCTGTGATTGAAAGTTTGTGTTTAATTATTGCAGAATTTTATAAGTGCTTAGCAGCAACATCGTTTAAGCAGTATTAGCATTTGTAGACTGCCAAATACTCACACGTACCATTTGGTACAAACATAATGCGCTTTGTATGTACAGTGACTAGATGGGAGTCAATGGCGCATTTTGGTAACCTTTGCTTCTAACTGAGTTGAGCTGGACATAACGAAATAAAAGAAAGACATTCGATGTAAGTAGTATCAAATGCATGAACACAGCCTCAAAATTATGAAGAAATGCTAAATGAAATGTGCGTAAAATGCGCACAACCGCGCCTAAGGTTCACTGGGTTCATCTTAAGACATGCATGTACAGAGTTCATGTGCTGAGCCAAATGTGTGGAATTGCTCACCATTGTAGATCATTGTAGCCATGCAGGGTGTCCAACAGGTGTAATACGCTGCCATAACCGGAACGAGCACCCTGGATGCGACGTCGTGTCTGTTGCGACGCGCACATTGGTATTTGCGCAGTTTGAGTCTCTGTCTCTTAGCGGCACACCACACTCTCAAGTTTGCATATGACATGATGATGGAACAAGGGAAAAATATGAAACCCGTCAGGCTCAGGGAGTAACCCACGTTGGTGGAGTAGGACGGATTACAGACCAGGGACGCCGTGGAGAAATGGACCTCGATGATGCCATCAGGAAACAGTACCGGCAGCAGTAAAACGGGAGGGAAGCACCAGGAGAAGGCGATCAGGAGCAGAGTCCTTCTTCTAGTCAAAATAGAGCAGTATTTGAGGGGGTAAAACACTGCTATGTACCTTTCCAGACTGATGGAGGCCAGTGTGTACATGCAGGTGGAGTAGATCGTGGCGTTGCAAAAGGCCACCACGTGACACAGAGCATCTGGTCCGTCGGTGTAGTCCTTGAGCAGACTCACGCACAGATTCAAGGGCATGACGAGCAGCCCGAACGCAGAGTCCGCAGCAGTGAGGGACAGCAGGAAGAACCGAGAGTTCCTTGACCAACCGGCCACTGACGAACTGATGACCAGGAGAACGGCGATGTTTCCCAAAGTGATCATGACGCCCAGTGCGACGATGATGCTGACTTTAACGGATCGGTGAGTCAGTTCCAGTTCCAGGTCAGACAGATTCAAGGCCCCGGGAGCTGAGATGTTCAGCGTCGCGTACATTTTCCCCTCAAAAAGACATTGTTGCAGTCGAATCTTTTGACATTAGGCTGCAGAAATAGACCCAATGGCGTGAGTCAAAGGCCTAGGACCACAATAGAAAGTATCTGGAGCTCATTGTTGCTCTGTAGTCATTATTTCCCCCCTTGCAGCGTTTGGACTCACACCTGAATCAATCAGAGCTGGGTGGAACCTACACCACCAAAAATCCACTGCAGCAGCATCATTGGTTGCTTTGTAAGAGGCAAGAAAACAAAACTTTAAAGTTTAGAGACAGACTAAAGCTGATGAATATGTCCACGTAACCCTGAAAATGAAGATTTGGTAACAATTTGGTGATCCCGACTCTGTCACTGGCATTGATGTGCAGTGTTATGTATGTTTTCCCATCAAAAAGACACAGTTGCAGTCAAATCTTTTGACTTTGCAGAAATAGACTTTATAAGGGGAAAAGTATGGTGTGAGTAAATGTCTAAGATTACGTTACAAAGTAGCTGGAACTCATTGTAGCTTTTTTCCCCCTTCTGTTTGGACCTGAAGCAATCAGAGCTGGATGGTACCTTCTCTACCCCCCAAAATCCACTGCAGCAGCATCATTGGCTGCTTTGTAAGAGAAAAAAATCTACTGAAAACATCTTGAAGCTCATTGTTGCAATTTAGTATTTGTTTGTGGGAGTATTTTGATGCCAAAAAGTGAATTTATAGATTGCGTATTGTGTGTATTGGTCATCGAGTGTTGATTGAGAATTCCACAATACTATGAAGTCTGACCTTTGACCTGCTCTGTAGGATACTGGGTTGGAATAGTATAAAGGGAACATAGTTTAGGGTGTACTTTGTGTTTAGAGCAACTGATCTAACAACTGGAGGAGTCACATGTAAAGTGCAAAAGTGTATCCATATTTACTCTAAGAACATCCTCTACCTCAGTACTAGTCTAGTCTGAATTCATATGGTTGGAAAAAAAATCACGTTTTAGAAACATATGAACGGGTGTGTAACCTAATGGGTGACATGTACAGAATTTTTTATACATATTTTTTATGGACAGATGCTGCTGTAGTAGTACACACACCTCCTTGCTGCAAGTGAATTTTTTGAATCAAGTTACTCCTGCGAGTCTGATCTCAGCATCCCTCCCTCCATCCAGATTTAGGGACTGAAAGCGTGTATATGGGGAATTCCTGAGATTCCTCACTGGAAGTCCTCCAATTGAATTGCTGTAATAAATGAGGTCAGACTCTGCCAAAGGATGGACAGATTCACGGGATATGGACACAGATGTACAAGATTGTTGATCAGTTTTTAGTAGAAATGCTAATAATTGAAACAAGGGTTGAATTATATTTTTCCCTAAGGGAGTTTCTAGCTTAAAAAAAAACCGAATAAATATATTATGTGCAAATAGCCTAAATATAATTAATTGGACAACATGGACTCTTCTGGACTGATGACCACAGACGCATGCGTGTCAGGTGCATCTGTGCTTTGCTTATTTACAAAGCAAAGCATGTAGATAATTTAGGGCTTCCAATTTGTTAGATTCATATTTAGGTTCATGGTGAAAGAAAACTGTATTAGTCTTCCATAGGCAGTGACATGGTTAAACATTAACTGAGTTGAGTGACATTAACTGACAGTGATATTAACTGAATTGATGGCCAATTTCGCTCGTACCTTCATTCATTCCGCTGTCACCCAAAGACAGAGATTGTGTGCTGAGGTTGACAGATCTGCAATCTCTTTTGGGGGTTTAACAACAGGAGCTGCAGAAAAGCATCCCACCCTAACTAAAAAATAAAGAAATAAATAGATTTAATTAGTAGTTGTTTTCCAATCTATTGTCTATTCACATGACGGGACATTTAGACCAAAAATCAAAACAAAAAGAGGATGAGGTAAAAGAATTAACCCCTGTCCCACTCAAAGAAAGGAGAGGTAACATTTGACAAATTAAACATGGAATTTAAAATAAATGCCCCAGAAATCAAGACAGATGGTTTCACTGTGGAGAGTATGGTCCGTAAACATACCAGTGTCATTATAGTCTAACACTAAGACACTCAGGTTTACAGGTTTACTCAGAAGTTTACATCACAACATACACATTACCACACACACACACACACACACACACACACACACACACACACACACACACACACACACACAACCAAACCCTAACCACGCTCCATGACACTGGGTCCCAGGAAACCGCCAGACACCACTACATGGAGGTCCAGGTCCAACAGCAGGCGACTTATTTGATCCAGAACTCATGGTTTTGCTGATGGACCTTAATGACTTTTGAACATTCTCCTGATCTGATCCAGCTGCTCTGTTCATCTCATCAGAGGAGATGTGCTCTGTTCTGATAACATCTCCTATTAAGGACACCACACCCCACAGTCTCTAGCTGGTTGCCTGGGTAACTCTTATACGTCACCAGTGAAGATGTACGAGACACACCCCACTGGACCATGAACTATGAACTGTATGTGGATGAGAACTATGATGTTCTGTGGGAGGAGCTTGTTGAACAGCGCACAGAGATGGAGGGAACCCTATAATGGGAACACAAGACGCTCCAGAGGATACTTCTGCACTTCATGTCAAAATCAAAGTCATCTCTGGAGGTGAAGCAAACACTGTGGGCTTCATGGTGAGGTGATGTTTGGCTCCCTATGCCTGGATGCACTGGACCGAGACCAAGACTAGGAACCAGACATTGAGAGCCCTATAGAGACTACTTTAAGAGAACATGTGGGAAATGGAGGACCCTTTTGTATTATCATTATTATGAGTCTTTTTCTTTTTTGTAGCAGCTGTAGCAATGTTAACCCTGTCCAGCTGCTGATACATTATATTTATTCTTAAAATGCATACAATACTTACAATTTATAAGAAATATCTAGTCCCCCAGGCCATCAATTAATTCAACACCCACCGGCGATAGTTCCCTTTATCCATGTCTCTGAGCACGGAGATGAAGGTACTGCACAACTGACAATCGACCACGAGGACCAAGAAGACAGTGTTTTCCACAGTCCACTGTGGATACACACATGACACTAATGTTAAGATACACTCGTATGTAGTTTATTCATGCACACAAAGGTGTGAGACTTTTAGGGATTTATGTAGGTTTAGTGAACGGCGAAATAGGAGAATAAGAAGTGGGTAAAAATCCCTAGGAATAACAGGGTATTAGTATAATGGATAAGATAGATATTTGATAAAGAATAATTTGCATATCTCACAGCTTGTTTTAAGTATAACGTTTGGCCACAAATTTATATTGTTTTCGTTATATAAAATAGTGTTACATGTATCTACCATATTTAGATTTATTTGTTGTTGATATAATAGAATTGTATCAAAATGGGGACTTGGAGAATTATTTTACTAGATGTAATATATGCATACAACCATGGGAACTGTGTATTTTTAATTAGATACACACCTTTGAAGCAGTAGACACACAAAATCAATACACGAAGGAAACAGATGTGACCTGATGGTTGATAAAGATCACATTGGACTTCATGACCCAAACTAGTTTCAACTGGAGATAGAGTTTTTTTAAAGGGGAGTCCAACCTTATTGTTTAAGGCCGGAACTGAGGAAGATGAATTGTGACCTCACCACAGGATTGGGTCTCATTCTGACTGTGACTTCAGCGGAGCATATGCTTTAGCTGTGACCACAGTCACATTGGTTCAAATGAGACCAAACTTCATCTGAATTTGTCTTTGGAGCTTCCAATTTAAGAACACGCTAACAAAGGTATCGCATTAAATTGATTTGACACTGAATCATTCTCATATAATTCATCAGTAAATGGGAACATATCTAGTGACCCCCCCTTTGCTGTCCATAAAGTGTATTCCCACTGCTACGAGAAATGGAATCATGTTCTGCTGATTCAGGAAGCTAAAAAACCATAAAATATTCAATCAGTCAAACACATTAATCCATCCATCAGCCCATCTACATGAATGACTGGTTTGGCTTCATGTGTTTTTAATACTTGTAGTGATGTGATATTTAATATAGTACGTGTGTGCGTATATGGACTATGTTGGGTTGACTGTGGCCTTGAGGATTGGAAGAGTGGAGACTAAACTATTACTAGAATAATTCTCCTGGCATTGAAATATTGTTGTTGGCCGATGTGCCCTTGAGCAAGGCACCTGACATGACAGACCGCTGCTTCAGTCTGTAGTGTGTTATGTGTGTGTGATGTACACTCGTTGATATACCTAAGATTGTGTAAATTATTTTGGGTGCACTGCTGTATATGTATATTCTCCTTCATTATCACCATCATTATATAATATAGTTTTTCTCAGCTTATACTCGCTTGTATAAGGATCTCAACTTTACCTTACCTCACTATGTACATAAAGGAACAGTCCTTTATGTATGTGGGGAGTTTAGATATTTCTGCATCGCCATCAATAATGAAGGAAGGCATTCACTGGCAACTTCATCGCTCTTCTCCTTAAGGTTTGAGGAAATATACATGCCTACATTAGATTAGATTAGATACCTTTATTATTCCCCTAAAGGGAAATTTAATTATGGGGAATATGTGTATGTATGTATA
>JAPTHA010000018.1:24958268-24971150 GCA_029814585.1 Gymnapogon annona | reverse complement strand
CAGCAACAAATGGCCAACATTTCATCTTGTTTCTCTTTGCATTTACTCTGTTTCTGCCCTTTTTTCGGAAGTATCACTACATTGAATTTGCGTACACATTTCCTCTCTTTGAGCTCATCCGTCAGCGGTATCCAGCTGTTAAGTGGCGAACGCATCTGCTAATATAAAGGTTGTTTATGGTCCAACACTCGGCCTATTAATGAATCATTAACATAACAGTGGTGGTGATAATGAATATGGATGTTCATTGTCTCTGTCAAATATATGGACCCGTTGGCACCAAGCAAGAAATGTGCTTTTTGGCTGCTGCTGTGTCCCATGTGTCACAGACGTGTCAGCGCTCTTTCATCCCCCCACCCCCACCTCCCTTTTTTACTGTCATGCCAGTCCCCCACTATCTGTGATTCATCAGCGTTGCGTTGGCCAAAAAGAATATGGGATTAAGCATCCAGGGAAAAAAAGTAGCTGTGCTAATTTACATTCACACGATGTACGAATTTGAGAAAAGAAAAAAGTCAATATTTTATATTTTTGTATATTTCATGAAGGTTTTATTATGGCATAAAGTCTTTATTTTTCAACAGCATAATGAATCATAAGACAATTGCAGTGATCTGTGATGCTGTGACATGTTTTGTCTATTAAATTATATGAATACACCTTCAAATAGTAATAACAGTAACTCCCCACACCTCACATCATGGGGATGTACAGTATAATACATACATGCACTGTTGCAGTAAAGACAGAATAATTTTGTTTATCAGACACAGTCCTTCGTTTATTCCTGTTTATAAGCTTCAATAATGACCAATAATGTTGTTACTTACGTTACTTACTTGTGTTTTTTTAATCTTGTTGTTGTTCATGATTGGTTATGCTGAATATTTGTGTCCACATGTCTGTGCATAAAGGTTAATGAATATTTCTACACCATGGTTTCTTTAGAAATAGTGTTACTGAAATGGAGAGGTACAACTTTTGGAAAATATTTTTCCTTTGTACAAATGCCCTTCCTTGAGTCTTCAGTTTTTCCATCTGCTAAACTTTAAAGCGTGCATTAGGGAACAGCAGCAAACTATCGACCCATCTGCAAGGACAGACTGCATTTAGTGTTCATTATTTCACGTTCACTATTGGATTCGGAGGCTTGTGTCTCATTTCCGGGCTGTTGCCCAAACGCTTCGACAGTCATCGTCACATTGATAGACACCATGTATTAACGCTGAGGACTCATGAATTCAGATTTTACCCCCTTAAAGGGATTCTAAAGTACAAACCCTTATTCTTCATGGAGTGTATAACAAATATGAACTACAGAGAAATTTTTTAGACTCTCTGCAAATGTGAGGACCAGCGTATGAAATGATGAGTCACAGTCTGAACACATTCCAGACAAAAAAAAAAAAACACAGATCAAAATCAGATTTATTTTCCGTGCACCATGTTTTCAACTCATGTAGATGCTAAAGAGCAAATGTCAGTCGGTCGCCCACATCAATTTGATTTCTCCTCTGGAACGAATGTTCACCAGACTAAATACACACACACTAATGCTGGTCCATTGTCTCTTGAGAATAAAATCAAATCAGAAAGCTGGACAATGTGACCAGTTTTTACTGGTAACATAAACAGACCATACTCTTTGATATTTCCTGTTTCTGTCCATAATGTTGTGTCTGCTCTGTATGTTGCTGTTTTAATGGTGCAGATTCCTCATGATACCAACGTCACAGCTTATCCTATCTTACAGTACAATACAAAATTAATTATTAATTCACCTAATCCATTCATTCATTTTTTCATTGCCAGAGTATGTGTGTGTGTAAGGTTAAATTTTGAACATGCTGAAGACAAGCACACTCATTAACAACTAAATGACCAACTAAAGTGGGTGTCTAGAGGGAACCCACTCAGACACAGGTATAACACTAAAGTCTGCACAGAAAGACTCCAGATGGGTTTGGATCCAGGATCATTTTGCTTTGAGGTGACTGTGTTAGTACTGAAAAAAAAAAAAAAAAGTGAATTTAAAAGATAGAGGGCAGTGTGGAGGCATACTTGTGTCGAGCAGATAGAAGATTCGTTCTATTCTGTCTTTTTTTGTTTTTCTGTCTTTTTCACAGTTTCCTTTCAGCATACAAGTCTCCTCCTTCTCTTCTGGTTCCTCTCAACCTAAGAAATAGATATAATGAGTTAATTCCCCTTTTAACGCCTTTGTCTAAGGTAGTTTTAAGCATCTTCAATCACAGATCACTTCTTCTAATTGTAATGGAGTGTATTATGGGTAGAATGCAGTGACTCAATTCTCCTACGCAGATACTGGAGTGTTCTAACCCCCAAGACGTTTAGGGACTGAAGTGTTGAGGCATGTAATTCTGTTCCATTGTTCCAGCAAATCAAGTCTTGAGTTGTGCAGCGGTACAGGTCACTGTTGCCATATTGTGTTTTTTCGTGATTCCTTTGTAACGTGTGTCCCTGGAAAAGTTGTTGCCTCGAAAGCAGCATGTGTTTTTGAAAACAGTCTGGAATGGTAAGGCAAGCATATGTTGTCTGTTTCTTCCAAAAAGTACCTGGATGGTGCTTTGTCCACATTTGCAGTCCACATTTCTACTGATGGTTTTGTTCCAGATGCGTCCAAATCCGGAGGAGCTTCAGGACAGAATCCACACAAGGCATCTTTTGTCTCTGTGCAAAGCAATTTGTAGAGGTAAAGGTTTTCCACTGTAATCCATATGCTTCCATCAGCTATAAATGACACTGTGATTCCACAGATAAAAGGAGTCACATTTGGCACAAACACCCCTTTTCACTCCTTTCATGCAGCTGAAATGATGATCAGATTAGGAGGCAAACACAGGGGACACGTCGCACCACATTGAACAGTTGTATTTACCTGGTTTCAGACTCTACTTGTCTGTTGTGTAGATTCATAGATGAAGACTTAAGAGGAGGATATTTCCAGACCTTGATCCTGGGATACACTTGACAGAAAAGCAAATATTCAAAGCGAAATAGTTGAAAAATGAATTTCCACTGCGACGGCCATAGAGTGGGTCGTCCAATAACCAAAGGGTAAGTGGTTCAAATCCCTCTGTATCCTGGTCATGTGCCATTGTGTCCTTGGGCAAGATGCCTCACCCACCCTGCCTCCAGCGCCCTTACACTGGTATATAACTGCAGATGAATGTTTGGTGGTAGTACCGTGTATGTGAGAATGAAGGGATAAAAAGAAAATAAAAGAAAAAGTAACTTCCAACACAATTAGAAGATTAATCAGTGGACCTCGCTCAGTGCAACCACATAGTCACAAACAACACCCAATACAATCTCCACAGTGTCGAGTCGCATCAGTTCAAATGTGCATCATCATTGAGTAGGGGTTAAGCTGAAATAACAAAGCCTTGTCAGATTTCTAAATTGCTGATCAGTGACGCATAAATAATATAAATAATCAGTAAATGATATTGCACTAAAATATTGTAAATGCTGAGATTAATCTTAGTCAAACGCTGTCCCGCGGAAAGAGGGGGGAAAAAAATGTATGTAAGAAAAAAGAAAAAGGATGAGCAGACGTGGAGGGAGGCTTGAATGTGAATAAGATGTGAAAGATGGAGCTGTCTGCCTCTGACCAAAGACTGCATGATGATGTACTAACCCTAATTATCAGACGACTCATTTAGCCTGACAATATGATTCACAGCCGCTGGAAATATTCCTGCAGTATCCTGGGTGTTGAAACACACTCAGGGCCATTTGGTATATACACACACTATATGCTTTCAGGTGTGCATGCACATTTTCCATACGTTTAAAGTCTTTAACTGTTGGTCTGATACACTCTTTTACGTGGCATGAATGAGATCATGAAATGAACGCTTCGTCAGCTTGTGGCAGCTCCATTAAGCTGATTTCAAAACCTCTGTTGTGATGCTGCTGCTGTTGATAAATGGCAAAAATATTGTTTATTTGTTTCCTCTTTCAAAGGGCTGCATGGAGGATTAAATATGTGCTCTTTTGGGTTTGGTATTAGCCTCAGGTGTGACCAGGTGATCCATTAAAGAGACCCATCAAAGGCTTTTGCTGTAGCATCCTTCTGTTACATTATGACTTTTAATCATATAATAAATGGTCTTTCATTCTTGCATATACAGCCAAACCTCGGTATCCGAACGTTTCACAGTTCAGACAAACCGGTACTCGAATCAAAAGTTCAAATTTTTCCCGACCCTGTGGCTGAACAAAAACCCGGAGTTCAAACTTCTACTCGGCCACCCGACAACACCCGAGTGACCAAAGCAGTCTGCCTACTTGCCATGTGGTCTCCGTCTGGACAGTGACTTGTGTGTGTGCGTTGTTTGTTGATTTCTTTTTTGACTTTGGAATAATGTCTCAGAAGAAAAGCAGTAATACTGGTGGAGTGAAACGTAACACTGTGGGAACCACTATCGAATTCAATATTTGCCCACTCTTCTTTGCAGAACCGCTCCAAATCTGACAGACTGCGAGGGCATCTCTCGTGCACAGCTCTCTTTAGATCACCCCACAGATGTTCGATGCGATTCAGGTCTGGACTCTGACTGGGCCATTCCAAAGCCTTAATCTGATTCTGGTGAAGCCATTCTTTTGTTGATTTCGATGTGTGCTTCGGGTCATTGTCGTGCTGAAAGATGAAGTTCCTCTTCATCTTTAGCTTTCTAACAGAAGGCCGAAGGTTTTGTGCCAACACTGACTAGTATTTTCAACTGTTCATAATTCCATCCACCCTGACTAAGGCCCCAGTTCCAGTAGAAGAAAAACAGCCCCAAAGCATGATGCTGCCACCACCATGCTTCACTGTAAGTATGGTGTTATTTTGGTGATGTGCAGTGTTGTTTCTGGGCCAAATGTACCTTTTGGAATTGTGTCCAAGAAGTTCAACCTTAGTTTCGTCAGCCCATAACACATCTACCCACAGGTGTTTGGGACATTGCAGATGTGTTTTTGGAGAATTAAGCTGGGTTTGGTTGCTGGTCTTGCCACCCTAACCCATAGTCCGGACATATGAAGGAGACAGCAGATTATTGTCACATGTACAACACAGCCAGCACTTGCCAGAAATTTCTGCAGCTTCTTCGGTGTTGCTATCGGCCTCTTGGCAGCCTCCCTGACTAGTTTTCTTCTCGCCCTATCATCAGTTTTTTATGGACATCCTGGTCTTTGTAATGTCACAGTTGTGCCATATTTTTTCCACTTCATGATGACGATCTTCACTGTGTTCCAACGTATATTTAATTCCTTGGGAATTCTTTTGTAGCCTTCACCTGACTGATATCTTTGAATAATAAGATCCTTCTGATGCTTTGGAAGCTCTCTGCAGACCTTGGCTTGTGTTGGAAGATGTGGCTACAAAAATGTCAGGAAAAGCCTCCTAGAACCGCTTAACTTTATTTGGGATTTATCAGAGGCACCTTAAATGGTGACAGGTGTGCACTGACTCCAGTTTAACATGAGTTTGAATGTAATTGGTTAAATCTGAAAACGTCCACATCCCTGGCTATAAAAGTGTGTGCACACTCATGCAACCACATTATCTCAGTTGTTTATTTTTAATTCACCTCCCTGAAAGATTTCTGTTTGTTTTTCAATTGCATTGTACAGGTTTTATATCACATTAAAGGTAGAAAAAGTTGTGAAATTATTTATATTGATGTAATTTTTTTACAATACAAAAACCTGGCATTTCAACAGGGATGTGAAGACTTTTTATATCCACTGTATGTTTCCCCCCATATTGCATGAGGTGGACCCACCTTCCAAGCAATGACTTCCTCCCCTCCCCCTCCTCCACCCACCCATGCCATCAGCTGTTCAAAGAAAGGTAAGGAAAAAAATTACATTGGTTATATTTTATGTTACTATTATTTACATACAATTTGTTATTGTTTCTGTATTTCTGTTTAATTTGATGTATAAATAACATTACGATTATAAAATGGGAAGCAATTTCACACTCAAGAATGAATTAAATTGTATTTCTATTATTTCAAACAGGAAAAATTCATTCTGCACTCAATCAAATGGGTGTTCAACCAGGATTCTTGAACAAATTATGGTCGAGCACCGAAGTTTGACTGTAGTTGTTTTTTTAAAATTGAAACAGATTATTTTTAACTTACTAAGCTAAAAAAACATTGTCAATGTCTATTTTTTTCCCCTGATATCCTGAAAAATAATGAAATAATGAGATGTGTTATTCAGAAATTCCTTGAGATTTTGGGATAATTAGAAATGATTTTTTTTAGAGGAAAAACAAATGTTGCTATTGAAATCACTGTTGCTGGTAATATCATTGTCAGTGGCATGCAGCTAATTGATTAATTGATTAAAGGTATATTATGTAAATTTCCCAGTTGGTGGTCGAATGAGTGTAAGTGTGAATGATGTGAGGAAGCGGCGTTAGAGAGAACAAAGACATTAAAATGACAAAACGTTATCCGTATGGTTTTAACTGAGATCTGCCTACACAATCCATTATTGGCTGCCACGACTAAAATGCAGAAACACACAGTGGGAAGAGGGGGAAATGAAAATATAAGCCGTGGTGGTGTTTCTGCAGTTCATCGTGTAGCTGCGTTCTTTTAAAAACCTCAACTTCACAGGCACTGATGATATCTAAATCCAATTTTCAGGTTCTTTCCTTGAATATTTATGTTTTATTTACCCCAGCTCCATACATTGTAATGCAAATGTTTGTGCTTGCATTCTAACAGGTCGCTCGCTGATTTTTTATTTTCTCAATTGTTGCTCACCTTCTCAATATCAAGACCCATTTCAGCCAAGCCAAGGGAACAAAGGCACACACAATAGGTCAGATTGACTTCCATCAATCAGAATATATATCACACAGACAACATAGCGAGACAAAAAACCAACACCAACAGATGAAATGACAGAATAATGATAAAATAAGGAAATTTCATACAAATAATGAAGATAAAGTAGTAATATGTAAATAGTAATAGTAATAATATGAAAATATACACCCTTGTTATAAAAACCATGCCCATATTGATAGATGTAAACAAACAGTTTACATCTTTTACGGATCATATATGTCCACTGTAGTTCTCGACGCTGTCGGTTTTCACTTATTATCGCTTTGTGAGAGAGCGTAGACCAGAAGTGCTCAATACGTCGATCTACCAGTCGATCGAGACGGTGTTGTGGGTCGCATGGCATTTACAATTTCGCCATCAACCTATCATCGTGAAGTGAATGAAATTTGTGACTTGATTGATAGTCGGTCTGACCAATCAATGAGCATGCGCATAACGGCCAGTAATAGCAAGACAGTGAATAGACCATTACGGACCAGACCGTACACGGCGTCGGCCCCGCCCGTATTTGGTGTCAGGTCGGGTAGATGCCACGTAAAAACTCTCTAATCATTGTCAGTTCCTTTTGATTCTCTGTTGTAGTCTCGCGGAAAAACATAGTAAATATTCTTCTTACATCGTTATGTCGGAGGGAAATAGTCCGACAGTCAATCAAGCGGAGCGTTTCCTAAAATCGCACGGCAACATTTTTACAGATTTTAGTATTCCATGCACACATAAGGCACACTTTAAAAGGCGCACCATCGATTACTGAGAAAATGACAGGCTTTTAAGTGAACCTTATGAAGGGAAATGGGTAAGTCCCAGTACCGTTCCACCAGGACTGAGGATCATGTTGAAATGTCCTGATGATGCATCATATGCATTATATTATATATATTACTGTTATTATATATAATTATATGATGCATCCCTGGCTGGATCCATTCAGTGTAAGTCATCAGAGCAAGGTCATGACAAAAAATGTACATAGTTGCATAGAGCAATATGGGTTCACACAGTTATACAATGTACACTAACATATATGTACATATAAATAATTGTCTAGATTTATAAATACATATATATTTGGCAATTTTATAGTAGGTAGATCTTTTTGACTTGGTTATTTTGAAAGTATCATGCAAGCGCATGATGAAAAAGGGTGAGCACCCCTGGCATAGACGTTGGACTATGTTTCAACAGAAAAAGGTCACGTGGTCTGATGAGTTCAGATTGACCCTGTTCCAGAGTGATGGCCATGTGAGAAGTGTGGTGGGTGAAGTCATTACCCATCATGCCTAGTGCCTACACTACAGGCCTGTGGGGGCAGTGTTATGACCTGGGGTTGATTCGGTCGGTCACGTCAGGGTTCAGTGATGTTATGTGTCCATGGAATGAGGTCAGTTGAACCTGAATAAACTGATGGACCAGGTTTTTTTCCTCTCTGATGACACAGGTGTATCTGAAGATGACAATGCCAGGATTAATCAGAATCAAACTGTGAAGAGTGGTTCAGGGAGCAGGAGGCATCATTTTCACACATTGTGGATTGGTCTCCACAGAGTCCAGACCTGAATCCCATTAAGAGTCTGTGGTTGGAGATGACTTTACACCATGGTCCAATTCTCCCATTATCATTATCAAGATGTTGGCCAAACATGAATGCAAGTCTGGATGGAAATGAATATTGTGCCATTGTGCGAGCGTTGCTGGTATAAATGACGCCAGGGTGAATGTGTCCTTTAATGACAGCTGAAAATGCTCCAATGTTACATGACAATGGGACTTTTTTTAATATTGTTATTTGTCTGACCAGGTTTGGTTCATCAGTAAATAAATGTTGCACAGATTTTGTTTTCAGGAATACAATGTGAATTCCAATTCAGTAAGATGAAGTTAATGACAAAGATGCTATAAGACATGAACAACATTCGAATTAAGACCTGAAAAAATCGTTAAATATTAATTTGATGGAAAAATACATTTCAGCATGTTTCAGTTCTATCCTTAAAAGAACATCTTAACAGACATACCTATCACCATCAGTGAGGACAGTGTGGCTCCTTGGCTCAGGCAGTAGAGCGGGTTGTCCAATGACCGAAGAGTTGGGGGTTTGAATCCTGTGCCATTGTGTCCTCATTCATACAGTGCAGGGGCACCAGGGTATGAACGCATGTGGATGATTATCCCTGCGACAAACTGGTGACTTGTCCAGGGTTATCCTCACCTTCTCCATTTAGTATCTGAGATAGGCTTCAGTGACCAGTAGCTGGTCACTGAAGCCTATCTCAGATACTCAAGGGCAAGTAATGTTCCTGGTCACCGGAGCAGTTACAGTTAAATATTGCAGTTACATTCATACACTACCCAACATACCCCACCCACAATGACAAGATCAAAGACACCAGACAACCCCCCCCCAAAAAAAACCCAAAACACACACAAAGAGCAGACAAAACATGTCCAATGACACAAAAAAACATAAATGAGTGAATCGCATGAGTCACCTAGAGACATATGTTGAAGAAACATTTTGGACAGAACTAAAGACTGCGGGATGTTGATGAATGTTGAAATAAAGACCCAGAAACATCTTTAAACACATTCACAGTGATCTGGATCAGTGGACGCCAACCTTTTTTGTGCCACAGACTGGTTTAATGTCTGGCAATACTTTCACGGATCGGCCTTTAAGGTGCAGCAGATAAATACATCAAAATAAAATTATACAACCTGCATAAAAACTGGTATTTAGTAAATATAATAAGGGTGAGTCCACTGTTTATGTAACTTTATTAGCAGTAACATCACACCAACTACACAACATGAGTTTCTTTTACCAAAGAAACTTTACAAAGACTTTGTTTTGTGTCCATTTTTCCAGCTTGGGGGTTTCAATTTAGCACTAATATATTTTGTGATAGCGGTTGGAACAGCTGTTTTAAGAAGGAAGTGGATGTAGGTAACGTGACTGTGGCAGCATCTGGACATGCGTCAATAGACAGATATGGCCCAGAGAATCTGAGAGTTTTAAAATAAAAACATTGTTCAGAATCTGGTAATAAATAAAATGGAAATAATGTACTTTATGTATTATTTCTGTGCGGCCCGGTACTGGTCTACAGCCCCTACAGCACTTTTTAACCAGTTTTGAAAATGGATACAGAATTTTTCTTTTAGGACCACGTTCACAAATGTTTTGATAAAGGTACAAGAGACATAACACTGTTTTGCCCTTTTTGGGGAATTAAACCCCAGGCTCCCATTCCATATCCAGCAGAATACCAAGTAAGTTATCCTGCCTGTACGTGTACACAAGTATTCTGTTTGCTTTGAAGTCTATTAATTGGATGGGGTCTGTAAAATCTTTATATCTGTCTGAGGTTTCAACCTCTGGTCATTAAGTCCTTCACCTCTGTTCAATCAGCCTGAGATAATGAGGCCGGTAAAAGTGTCAGTCATTTCAAACATTCAAAGGCTATTAGATTTAGTTGATGGCCATTCGTGACAGACCTGAACCTGAAATTGGTGGAAATTTAACAGGATCATACATGTAGGATGTTAATTTGTTTTGTAATGTTAAAACTTTACATCTTTACACCTTTTTAACTACTTGGAATTAAATAAAATTTATATTAAATGGAATTCAAGTTAGTGTTGCAACATTCTCAGTCATGTCAGACCTTCAGAGATGTATTTTTAAAACCCCTCAGCTTGAACCACCCCAACTTGCGTCTGTGCATGGGGGCCTGTCATAACTGCTTGCAGTTAGACATTACAGTTATGCATTAGAATAGATTAGATGTGATATACCTTTATTTATCCCACTTGGGTACATTTCATGTTACAGCAGCACACACGACACACACAAGACACAAGACAAGAAAATTTGAACAAGTCCTAATACTATCAAAAGCACAAATATAAATACAGAAAAGAACAGATTGTTTAAATATAAATAAAGAAAAGAACGGATTGAATTGCAACAAGATCAAGAACATTCCTAGTTACTAGTTTCTATTTATTATTTGTGGTTTTTACAATGTTTTATACAAATGAATATTTTTCCATGGCACAGACTGTTAATTTCATTGTACAAGATACAATGACAATTCATACGACGACAATATTCTATTCAATTTTTTTCTATGTTACGCAGTTATTTGGCACTTTCCCACAGTTATTCTAAGAACATACAGTAGTTCTAAGATCATAGATCTGAGAACTCTCCAATTTGAATTTAGTTTGAAGAACTAGTTGCAGAAATGGGCGTGGCCTGAGGTCTATCAATCAGCAAGCACCCACATTATATAGTTCCTGTAGAACTAAAAAAGATCCTGCCTATGAAAAAAATGTTCTAGGAACGAAAAAGGATCCAAGAACTACAAAATATTCTTGTGGCGACAAAGTGCATTCTGTCCTATCATACAGTAACAAAAAAGAGAAGCCATCCAAGGGGCTGAATGGTTTATATTGGCAGTTACAGTGGCAAACAGACTTAAATCTTCAGTAGTACATGTAGCTAGTAATGAAATAATGAACAATATAGTAAACTTCTTTATGCACAGATGTAAACATGATGTTGGCAATTGTTGAGGTAAGTGAAGTGATCAAAGTTGAGGATTTTAATGAAAAATCTTTTACCTTTTAAGACAGATTGCGTAGTTGTTTCTCTTTATTCATCAATGCGTTTGAAATGTAAATGACAGTGGCTCTTTATCCTCCCAATTTATTGCTTTTCAAGGACGTGTGGTAAGTAGCTAAGTGCATAGTATACAGCACCGTGGTAACCTTTTCACTTGATTATGAATTATGTTTACAAATCAAATACAGACTAACACTAGGGCTCTGTTCTTATGCTATCACAGGTATTTTAGAAGAGGTGTGGTGAAATGTGCCTACACACTGACAGTTGAAACTTATAGTAATATATTTTTTCATATGTTAAACAGTATAATCTCATTATTTTACCCTTTCAGTCCAAACATGTTTGGTGCCTCAGTGTTCTGAGACATGATGAGGAACTGGCATCTCTCGACTGCCGTCCCTTCGGTTGAAATCTGCAGCTGTGATAAAACATCAGTCAAACATTTAAAATGTCAGGCACATCAATATCAGCCGAGGCGTAGGTGCACTTCTGTTTGTACCAGGAGTATAATAGAGAACTTTATGAGGCTGCTGGAAATGCATCACACCCTCTTTTAACTCAAAAACCTTGGCCTGAATATCTCAAGAACAAAGAAATGAAGCAGAAAAGTGTTGTGATGCAGATGGGTCCTCGTTGGTCCTCACTTTTTGTTTGGGCTTTGCTTCAGCTGCCCACTCATTTATTATCATATGAATTGCATTTCCATAATGGACATATTTCCATACAGGAGTATATCTGATTGTATCATTTTGAGCCCAATTAATTAAAACCAAAGTGTTGTGTACTTTTAATACTCGAACCTCCAACGGGGAAAACCAAACACAAATTTAACATCCCATTAACTCTATAGAAACGCACCAATCATTTCTGTTTTATGTTCAGTTTAAAATAGTTCTATCTAATTTCCTGGCAATGACATTTAAAGATATGCCATGTGTTCCATGAGAATTTATAATTTAATAATGAACGATAAAGATTGACTGGTTGGGGGACTTGTGTGCACAAAAACAAAGCAAGGGAGCTCTCTCTGACATTTTAAACAGATTCTTAGGTTGGTTTTTAGAATTTTTTGGTTTTTGTCAGACTTCTACCTACATAGGTAGTTTGGTTTTTAGAGATTGACACGTACAAACTATATTTGACATTTTAAACACATACATAGGTTGGTTTTTAGGGTTTTTGTTAGGACACAGAGTTGGGCCTGAAGGAGTCTTCTCCTGGAATCAAATCCCAGTGGCCCCAGTGGAAGGTAATGTTTTGATATTACCTGTTAGGAAGCTAACATGTGACCTATGGCCACATTTCTCCCTCGTTCTCTCTCTCTCTCTCTCTCTCTCTCTCTCTCTCTCTCTCTCTCTCTCTCTCTCTCTCTCT
>JAPTHA010000018.1:24943599-24958168 GCA_029814585.1 Gymnapogon annona | reverse complement strand
TATATATTTTGGCTGTATGTTAGTAAATTGTTTTGAGCCTCTAGGAAAAAGGAAAACCAATCATTCGACCAGTCAATCACAAAAGAAAATAGAAACATAAGAGAAATTGAGTACGTGGTCATGTATCTCACTCTACATACTGTATTGGAATAGGAAGGAGGAGAGATAAAGTCTTATAGTCCTGCTAAGTTAGTAGAAATATATTAGCCCTGAAATGAACTGATGTCACAACCAGTGCCCATTGTCTTCAGAATTTTTTCCTGAATTGCGTAACCACACATATGCATTACTCAGACCTTGTAGTAGTACTCTGCAAAAAATGCCCCACTTATAACAACTAAAATATCCCTATAATTACATTAAATGCATCAAAGAAATCTGCCAATGCAGATTTTTTTTTTATTTTGATTTTCTATTAGACAATGTTACGGTTACATCCATACACTACAAGACAACATTCCCAAGCCACAGTGGCTTGCGGCAGATAAGACACACACACACACACACACACACACACACACACACACACACACACACACACACACAAACAAACAAAAAAAGAGTATAAAAAAGCAACAATAACAAAAAAAGCAAAAACCATAAATAAGTGACCCACATGAATCACAGATACCTATATTGACCTCTGACCTCTCAGTTGTACAAGCCCTGCTTGGGTCTTGAGAGTGTGTGGTGTGCTGGTAAATTTTCCATGCAGTTTATAAATGTTGCTATATCTTGTATAATATCCTACTTCTTTTGTGACATATGACAGGTATTATATCAACCCTTGAATAACAGCAGAGCTAAAGGCTGCCCATGACGTTTGGATAGTATAGCCTATACATGCACATACATTGTCACAAAATATACATGCATACAACACATATGTATAAACTCATATAGTACAGGTACACACACACACACACACATACACACACATACACACATCCTATATAGTACATTCATATATAATACACAAATATATTCATACAAGCCACTACCAAATCACATGCTTTGAATGTTTGATGTAAATGCAACAGAGAAATGAAGTTTAAAAACGAATTAATCAATACATGAATCTTAACAGTTTACAGAGTTTCTAAGATTTTTAACTTCTGTCTCATTCCACCTTCATTAGTTTTTGTTTTTTTTTTAATTCAGTCCTGTCCTGGTCTTCTTTTCTTTTTTGTAAGAAGGCTTTTGTTTTCATTTTTTTCTCTAGTATTTCAAGTTCCACTCCCACCTCGCCTCCTCACACTTTTTCTGGTTTCAGATAATGAACCGCTGAAGTGATTCCTGTGGTGACCTACAGGACTCCTGAAGAAGTGTCAGCCTCCGGTCCGTAACAGAAGATGGATGAACATCTGCCTCCTGAATAGTAATCCTCTTTATTTTAGGTGTGGGGGCAGTCCTGACCCCTTCTTATTGGGGTTTTGCATCACATTGTTAGAGTCACCATCACTCACTAAAGCAATCAATAACTTGATGATAAAAATTGACTGTGAAGTGACAAAAATGATGAATATGCTAAAAGAAAGCAGTCCATAACACTGTGCAGTTCAGACTCTGAACAGCGTTGCAACAGCAGAAATGATTTAGAGACAGGAAGCAAACACTAATGTGCCGTTCCAATGCAGCTGAGGTCTTTTTTTTCTTTTATTTTGGACTTAAATTGGTTCTCAAACCACCTCGGTAGTTTTTCCTCACCTTTCTTTGCTGAAATTCTTTGATTTAAAATGGTTTAGTCTCAGGTCATCTGTGCGTGTTCCATGCTAGATTGAAAACCGCCATCATTATGGTCATTAGCCAAACTGAATGAACATGTAATAGTCATACCTGACTACGAACCACAGAGAAGAAGTAGAGAAAAAAAGTTCATTTTCTGGTTTAACATGTAAGCGCTTTGATGAGAAAACCTATGAACTAAACCAAACATGATATCTTGGAAATAATCCATTGTGCATGCAATATATTAGATTTACAGAATCACTGGTAAATGTCAAGCTCTTCACGTCTATATCCGGGTGCTCACAGTGTCAAAGATGACATAATGCAGCATCGTTGGCATTGTGTGCACAGTGTCCCTGGCTGCAGCTAAAACTCTGCTTCCGTATCACACTGTGACAGAGGTTTAAGGACAGCTGTTGTCTCAGCCTCACAACTGCGGACGGTCTGGGACAAACTCCAGCCACAAAAAAACTTTACGATATAGGACAAACACTGAGCTTAATGTACATCACGTGTTTGCCTGAAAACCACTCTGTGTCACGCAACAGATGTGTTCATGTTGTGCAAAATGTTCACCTACAGTCTGAAGTTGGCCCTTATTGACAGGACACCTTTTTCCAGTCAGAATATTACACGTTAAAATCCCTTCTATAAACTGCATCCATTTAACCTCATTTACAACTATGGTCACTTTAACAGGTGATGTTTTCTTCTTGTACCTTTACCAGTGTCATACCTGACATTCAGTAAATGTTGTCATCGTGCAGTGAAACACACTGTATATAATGTATATATTTGTTAATGGTAGTGCAGTATAAATGATATGTTTGTTTATTTCTGAGGTTTATGTTTGTGTGTGTATTTATAGATGTATATTTGTTTATTGTTATGCTTTATGTTTGTGTGTGTATCTATAGAATATATGTTTGTCTATTGCTGTGGTTTATGTTTGTGTGTGTGTATGTATAGATGACAGGTGTCAAATATGCGGCCCGGGGGCCAAATCCGGCCCGCCAAAGGGTCCAGTCTGGCCCTTCAGATGAATTTGTGCAATGCTGAAATTACACTGAACAAAATGAAAGATATTAGTTGAGGTTCCATATTCAGATCAATTCAATCTCATGTTGGTCAGACCAATAAAACACACTACATGCTATACAATACAACCTAATAACTTGAAAATACTCGCAACTCCAAATTTTCTGATGTATTCACAGTAAAACAAAGTAGTTTTTCACAAAAATTTTGAATAACCTGAAGAAATATGAACAAACGACTTAAAATAAGTCAGAGCAATTTTAACAACATTCTGCCTGTTATTAAATATCATGTCAGCTATAATGTACTGTACATGTGTAAATGTGAAACTCAAGTATAATATTGTTAAAATGACACTTAACTTTTCAGTTTGTTGGTGTTTATTCATGTTGCTTTAAATGACAGTTTTTAGATGTGAACATTTTCATCATATAATTTGACTTGTTTCACTCTAAAAACAGAGAGGAAAGCTTGGAGTTCACATTATTTATACATTATTATGGTGTTATTTTACTGGTTCGGCCCACTTCATATCAAGGCTACCTGAATGTGGCCCATGAGTCAAATGAGTTTGACACCCCTGGTGTAGATGTATGTGTGTTTATTGCCATGGTACGTTTGTGTATATTTATGTATAGATGTACCTTTGTTTGGTTGTTTGTTTACTGCTGTGCCAAAGAAATTTCTTCTCGAGAGACATTAAAGGCCTATTGTATTATATAAGCTTTTTTATGTGTATCATATCACACAGTGTGGTTGGAGATGGACTTACTTTATGAAACTGCTGAAATCTCATAGTGCATCAGGTTTGTACACTCTTCAAAATGTCACAGTGTTCCTTTGCATTTCCTAAACTACTGGATCACAGTGACATGAAATAATGTACCTTTTTGTCTGATATCTAACAGCCTGGTGCTTAATTTGTTACATTAAAAGTAAAACGATCACAATAATAATAAAAGCACAGGTACTACATTCTCCGTTGTCCTCAGTATCTGTCAACAGTGGACATGTTTTTTTTTTTTTCTGCAGTGGTATATATCCGCCAGTTCAAAAATTTTTTACACTTGCGAGGCTCTTTGATGGCAGCGTGGTAAACCTCACTCCAAGTCACTGAAGATCAAAGGTGTTCATTTCAGGGTATTTCTCCTTCACTTACAGAAATGACATTTTGGAGGATTTAGCCATCTTGATTTTCTGAAACGTCTGACTTTGTAGATGATTGAAAGGGAGACAGACTGAAAGGAGTGGAGCTACACTTAGTTCCAAATCTCCCTCAGCGTTTCATGGGTGGTCTCTCCTACTGCAGCTCCCTCATCAATCAGCTCCAGTTCACAAGTTAGTCTTAAGAGAACTTTGCCCTGTGAAAATGTTTATTATTCATAGCAGGTTGCTGCATGTTGATGCTCTGATCTTCATGACCGTGGGTCGGCCTCGTCCCAGCTGGCTTCAGCTTCCTCACTGTGACTTCTCGCTAACCTCAAACAACCCACCTGTCAAGAAATAAAAATTACAAGGTGTGTGTGGATGAATAACGCAGTCACCGACGTACACACTGCATATTCAATTAAAATACAGGATATTACATTTCCCCAGCAGGAAGCAATATTGTAAAATGATAATTGGAGGTGTTTAACTACACATTTTATGTTTGTTTTTGTTTTGTTTTTTAGTTTTATACTATTTTGTCCTGTGCACTTCAAAATAATTTTCAAGAAAGGGAAATGTACTTATTTTGAGGATGGGGTGCTTCGCAATGGCATTGAATGCACTTGCAACATAGTGTCAGGACAGACGTTTTATCTACAATACACATTCATCGCTCACTATATCATGGTTCACCTTTTTATGGTCTCGCTGTTTCACAGATTTTTTGTCACATTTTGCATGCTTTTTTTTTTCAGCACATGAATACACATTGTGTTCTGCGTCAAGATTGGCTAACACCATTGTCAATCTGTTTCCTCCGTGTTTCCTGTACAGTACAGAATGCCTTCACCTTAGTAAATGGACATAAATGTTGACGCTAGCAGTGTGACAATGAAGTGCTTGTATGTTTACTAGTTTTCTCTGTGACAAGCCTTCTGCACCGACAAAGACACCTGAGGTCGCACACAAAAGGCAGAGGAAGATGACAACCATCACACAAAAAGTTGGACCTGTCAACATGCTGAAGGAAAGTAGACGTTACGCGGCTGCAGGTACCAATCTCGCAATAAATGAATTTTTGATTCGGTTCAGTCAGTGCTAGGACGAAGAGGCAGGTTCAGAGGAACTGTTGAAATACACCTGAGTCACTATTAATAATTTCTCAGGGTTTTGATCTTTGGTTTCATTCTATAAAAGTGTACTTTTTTTTTTTAAATCTACAAAGGTTTGGACTTTGAAAGTGTTTAAACAAGAGAGAAAAGTGAGAAAATGTTAATGCCTGTGAGAGAAAAGTGTGTACAGTGTTTAGTGAGGGGTTTTACAACTTTAAAACATATAGAATAATTGTTAAAAATAAAGCTGACTACTTTGCGGATTTCACCTATTGTGTTTTTTTTTTTAACGTAACCCCCGCGATAAACGAGGGCCCACTGTATACAATGTACTACGTCTACACTGTGTTCATACATTTGTCATATCTCAAGCTGTATATGTATAATGTGTTGAAATACTTTATCATGCTGTGGTATGTGTATAAATGTGGTCATATGTCACATGTTTCCTGTTTGAGTGTCTTTGTCTCAGCAGGATGTTGAACTGATGTCTGGTCTGAGTTTGCATCTGTGATGAAGGGGAAGTGAGGTTCAATTCCCGAATTAGTTGTCTTCAGGTTAGACTGTGTTTGTATGTTGTGATAAAACATAATAAAAAACATGACACAACTTGTTTTAAATTGGTTTAGTTGGTCTAATAGTTGGTTTTAACAATGTCAATGGTGAGAATGTCAGACTAATTTAGAGAATTCTTACCAGGAAAAAAAATTCTGACCCCATTGGCAGGTTTCTTTTGCTTGAAATACACGGTTTAACCTAAATTTTAAGGATATTTTTCTTATTTCAAGTGGGGCATTTTTTTCTATCATTCTTCTTCAGAAGGAGAGGAATGAAATGCATTTCATATTTCAACCAACAGGACATCAGTTGCGGTTTGTGTCCAACATGACAACAAATCTAGTTTGAGGCTGAAAACAATTTACTCCAGACGTTAATGCTCACCGTCTCCAGAGACAGGTGACCCGGGCTGTTGTCAATGTTCATTCATTTACTTCACATGTGTTGCATTTCATGGCTTTTGAGAAATAAAATCGACCATAGGTCTCTGTTGGTTTACATGTGCACCAGTGTCCTGGTTTGGAGGCTTATTCCTGTTTTGAACATGTTAAGGTGTTTATGTGAAACATGGACAAATCTGGATGGTGATTCATATTCAAGGGCTTGAATTAAAAACAAAAAAACCATACATGGCATGGGAGCTGTACTTGTGTGTGGATTTTTCTTTTGTCCTACATGATTGTTGTATGCAGCACTCAGCAAAATGTGCTGCAGAATATACACGTATTTGTTCCATGGTTATTATTTACAACATCAACATTTTTCCACCTGTTTCCAGACTTGAATCGGTCTACATGTTGGCAAACCTTTTTTTGTTTTTTTTACTGCAGACTTGAATTCGTCGACCTTTCAAAACCTTTAAGATTAGTATGTTTCCCTTTTTTTCTTTACCAAAAGGACAAATCTTTGTCATCAGGGTCGGGATAAGTGTTAGCATGTAAAAACTGAACCACGGGATGCTTCAATAACTAGAATACTCCCATTCATCTAACCCTAACCCTGTCTGTAGGAAGCAGCATCGGTCACAGGACAAACCTTCTGCTCTGATTAGATAACACTGTAGGGAAAGAAAGTCAGTTTTATCCTCAATTTAATTAAAGGATATGTTGGTCCCTGTTGAATTAGATTCATGAACCTCACTTTGAAAGTGTAACAGTGAGAAATCCACCACCACTATTACTCTTTCAGACAAGGGGGGCTACATTTTATATCAGATCTGCAACTTGCAGCTGTGGAGGTCATTTTCTCCAGACCTCTGAGGACACCTGCACCGCACGAGTCCAGGTGGAAAACCAACCCAGAGGCCCTGTCTCATCATGGCCCAGTTTAACCAGGACGTTCATGGGATGACGCACTTTGACGACGCAAAGTACCGTATTCTCTGGACTATAAATCGCACTTTTTGTCATACTTTGGCCAGGGTGCGACTTACACGAATTTGTGAAATTATCAAAATAAGCAGTCAGTCCTCCATCTACAGGGGATGCTCTTAGCGGAACAGCTTAAACTACAGTGTTTCCAACTACAGCAGGGTGCATTTGCTTTTGTTTCCTTTTTCCATTTGCTTCATGTTCATGTTTTTGTACCTCGTTCAGATTGGTGTTTGAGTTTGTGAATAGGCATCACTTCTGTACTTGCAGCTGAGACGCGTTCGGCCGTTGTAGGGTGTTTGGCTCCTGTCGGCCAACGTAAAAAGCGGAGGTTAATCATATGGCAATGAAGAAAACAAAAAGCTAATCGCTATATGGCTAAAAGCTACTTGACACAGCTAGAACGAGTTCACAAATGGGTGCTTGGGAGAGGCTTGTCAACAGTGTAATTACATCTCCAGGTAGTTGCCAAGGAGATGACCACAGCCACCTGCTTCGTCTACCTCCAGAGTTGGAAATAACCATCAGTGTGTTGCGTTAGCGTATACACCTGTTCAGCCCGTTGTTATCTATTTTATTGTTATTATTTTAAATTACCTTTCAAATTGAAATGTCTGTTCTTGGCCCTTGGATTTTGTAAAATAAATATCACCCCAAAATGCAACTATATGTTTATTTTTCCTTATTATGCATTTTTGACTTATATACGACTTGTTCTCCGGAGTGACTTACACTCCGGAAAAGACAGTATTTGCTGTATATTCCCAGAGGTTGGCTGTTCTGTGGACACTGTTGTAACAAGGTGTAGTCTTCCGCCAGTTGTTACACATTTCCATCCCAGTTCCTGGTTTGAACTTCAGCTGTTTGCTCTGACTCACAGTGCTGGTGTCCGTGGAAAACTGCTCGATACAAACAAAGAGAACAAACACGTGTAGTCGTATCAGATGTTTGGACAGCCAAGTAAAAAAAATGCGGTGTGTTACACCCTCATACTCGGGGCAAAAAAAAACAAAACTCCGCCCATCCACTAAAAAGCGACACCTTATCTGCCAGCTGGTCCGAGAAGGTGTGGAATAGTGATAGCAGAGACAAAAACATGACAGCATATTGAACTTCCTCCACGTGTGATCTTCACCGCATAGAGAACCTGCAGAGGATCGATTGTATTGATCGCACCATTGTTGCACAGGAGACAGGGACTCACAACAGGACCAATACACTCCACACCACCGAAAAAAACTAAACAAAACATTTATGTAGGTCTGCTTTTTTCAGGACAGACCACAGATCCACCAAGACTATAGAGTCATGTATATTACTATGACACAGTATAAACTACTGTGAGTCACTTGTAGGAGTCGTTCAGTCTGTATAATTCTTTTTCTGTTTTTGTTGCATCTTCAAACATTTCGCAGCTTTTCTTCGACGTTATAAATATTTTGTCATCAAATTCCATGGTCACTAGACCTGTGTAGACTCCCATGAAATGGTAAATGGGGAGCAGAAGACAGTCAAATTCAATAAGCGCGACATATAAATGGGGTTATCGAGGATTTGGCTTGATTCATGCAGGATCCTGGTCAGAGAGAGACGACAGAGACACTTAATCCACAAGGTGTAAAACTGCAGGAATCTCACACCATCTGTATCAGCAGTTCTGCATTCTGTCTGGCTTGCCGTTATAGAGATAAGAAGGAACCCTTTCACTGCTTGCATTGATTAATTGTCCGTAGTAAGCAGAAATTGGAACTATAAAATGTTCCCAGTGAAAGAAGTCCTAGTGGATGAGAGAACAAAGCTCCTTTTGGCACAGGATTTCAGGCACGTGATGAAGATGTGGACAAAGCATTACATTTAACAAAAGCCAAATACGAATTCCCCCAGTCCCTCCATATTGTACTACCAGTAAAAGTCAAATGTTTATTGTAAAGGTAAAGAAAACAATCAGGTGCCTGTAACTGAAGACTGGTGATACCCAATTATACATACTCTTATTAGTACAAGCAAAACCAACATTACATCTATGACGTTGATGTGACAACTGTTTTTTTTCTTTTGAGACCTCACCTGGATTTTACAAAAACCCCTCCCCTTTTAAAGGGCAAAATAATAATAAAGTCGCTCCAAATATTTACAGCAAAATTTAACGTCAGTTCACACACAATTGGTTCTATTTCTTTTTGGTTGGCGATGAACAATGGGTGTAGGTATTTATATGCATTATGAATATACAATATGTATTTGTTCACTGCGTGTGTGTGTCTGTGTGTGTGTTGGTGAATAATGTGTTATTTTTTCTGTTCTTGTGCAGTGTGGACTAGTTATGGGAAACAATAATTGTGATTGACTGAAACAAAAATAAATTGAGATGATAAAGCACAGCATGGAGCAGTGCTTATTTAATTTAACTGTTTTTGAAATGTATTTTAGATTTCATGAACATAACTAAAGATCTTTATCTGTGTCACCATGTTCAGTGTCAACCTCCGGACTTCTGAAATTATCTGATCAAGTTTCATACCACATGTAACCATCTGAATTCTTAAATTTTCCCTCTTGACTAAAATTTACTCTCAACCATAGAATAAGTAATGATGGTAATGATATAGTGATTTAGTATTAATTATGGTAATTATCAACATTCGTGATCATACAGCAGATCACCACAACACCTCAAATTAATAATAATTATAAAGTTTATCTTCACCTGTCTCTGGACCAGGGCGGTTGTGGCTCAGTTGGTAGAGCAAGTCGTCCAATGGCCGAAGGGTTGCCGGTCTATGTGTCTAAGTGTCCTTGAGCAAGATTCTGAACCCTAAATTGCTCCCAGTGGAGCCTGACAGCACCTTGGATGTACTCATCTCTGTGAATGTGAGGACATTGTAAAGCGCTTTGGGCACAAATGTGTAGAAAAGTGCCATATAAGTGCAATCCATTTGCCATTTATCACGCTATATTGACACTTACTGTTGATATTCTTGGGTTTTTGTGAGGATATATAGGTTATTTATTAGACATAAACTGTTAGACACATTTATTACATTAGTCAGACTGACTTTATGAGACTGACATGATACATGCAAATGATGAGGATAATTTATAATATCTCAATTTTATTCATCAGATTATCACATCCAATCAAAGAGTTGTTATTTATCATTCAGCTCATTTGGAATAGCCTTTTCTAAATGGAAGTCACTCGGTCTCTTGAGCATATTTATAATAATTAGCCCATTTCCAGCTAATTTGTGCCTATTCCTATTAGCAATGTTTAAGTATCAATGCAATGACCGATAACAAGAAGTTGTAAGAGAATTTGATTTTTTTTAGTGAGTGTACAGAGCTGTAGATACAGATATGATTCAGTTCAAATGAGTTTCTGCAGAGGAACAATAGAGTGACATCAACTCCACATCGCTCTTGTACCAGTGGGGGTTGTTAACAAGAGGAAAAATGGAGACCTATGCTCTATTGTATGAACAGCTTGTTATGAAAGAGTGGTGCACCTGAACACCCCAGGTGGAGAGAGTCAGCTGAGTATACAGTGTGATGGTGATTGGTGAGCAGTAATCCCACGGGGACGCTGATAAAATCTCTCTGATGAGCCAGGACCCATATCAGCCTCAACCAGGTGTCCAGAAACAGATGGAAGCCACCTGCAGACAATGCTGGTCAGCCAACTCTGATGCACAACTGCTCTTAACTGGGTGATACTTTTAAAAAGTATTTCTTATATAATGCAAAATATACAAAAAAGTTAAAAAAATGTATGTGTTTTTTTTTTAAAAAACTAAATAAATAAAAATAGGAAGTTAAAAAAATTATTTTTTTAGAGAAATTAATAAAAAAAACATTGTTAAAATGTTTTTAAAATAAAGTATTTCGAAAAACAATTTTAAAAAGTATTATTGTTTAAAAATAACTTATTAGAAGATTTTTTAAATTAAAAAAATAATGTTTAAAAAAATAAAATTTTTATAAAGACAAAGCTGGCGACTTGCCTAGGCTACAGTATCCCCTTTTTCTGTATACCTAACCCATTCCTAGCCCTAGCCCTAACTTCAGAATGAACCTTTGGGTTACTATTACAGTGAACCCTCGCTATAACACGGTTCACCTTTTGCAGATTTTTTGGTGCAGTTTTTTAATGCTTTTTTAATGCTGATCTTGACCTGCGCCACCTGAAACTAAAACATGCCAGACAGTCAAGCCTCCCTCAACCACCCTCTACCAGAAACGGAAATCCCAAGTTGCACAACAAAATAAACTTGCAAAACCACACACCACAATCTCAGTGCCTCGTCTCTGTACAGCTTGCCGAATTTACATTTGAAAATTTTCTCCGTGACAAAACCCACAATGTGAGGACGCGCCTAAAAGGAAGAGGAAGATGCTAACTATTGCAGAAAAAGTTGTGGACATGCTGAATGAAGGTAGAAGCTATGCAGCTGTATGGCGTCATTACGGAATAAATGAATCTTCGGTTTGTTCCATAACGGAGGAAAATAACGTAAAGACGACAGCAGTTTAAGTTTAAGTTTTAACAAGGATGCAAAAAGGGTTGTGACTGTCCGCAACAAGACCATTGTAAGGATGGAGTCTGCTTTAGCTTTATGGATCAATGAGTGCAGGAAAGAGAACATTATGCTTATACCAACGTTATCACTTGAGTCACAATGTGTCCAACTTCGTATTGACTATTAAAATGATTATTTTACAGTATTTCTAAAAACTATCAAAGTTATTTGTAAGAAAATGTTTATATTTGTATTTTTTTCAAAATACTTGGGCCTGAAATAGTCTTTGATATTCGGTTTCATTCTATAGTACAGTATTGTATTCTATAATAATTGTAAAAAATAAAGCTGACTACTTCACGGATTTTGCCTATCACCCATTTTTTACTCTTTTATGTTTCTTTCTTTTATTTTCAACAAATATTTTTCTTTATTTTATTTAATTTCTTTTCATAATTTTGTAATATTTTTTATTCTTTCTTTTTATTTTTAATTTTAAGTTTTGTATTAATTATTTTAACCCCAACCCTAACCCTGAACAATTATTTTGAAAAATTAATAAACACATTACTCTTTTAATCAAGTTTGAAAAAAAATGTAAAATTTAAAATATAAAAAGAACTAAAAATTTAACATAATACAAACAAAAATAAAATACAATGAAATAAACAAACAATATAAAAAAGAAATTTAAAATGAAAGAAAAGTAAGGTAATTTATAAAAAAAATAATACATATAAAATAATAATAATGACAAAAATATAAAATATTAAACATAAAACAATATAAATAGAAAAAATACTAAAAATAAATTAATATAAACATCTAATACTAATATAGAATAAAAAATAATAACAAAATAATAATTATAAAATAAAATAATAAAAAAATAGATAATAAATAAATAAAAATGAAAAAAAAGAATTTGACTTAAAAATATTTTAAGAAATGTATTTTAAAATGGCAGCCATGCAAATAAAATAATGTGTTTTTTTTATTTACAAGATTATAATAATAAATAAAACTTATCAAAAATAACAATACAAAAAATAGAAAATAAAATCATAAAGATAAATAAATGAATGACATAAATAAAAACATTTTAAGGTAATTGATAAATAATAATTTTATTGAACTGTTGATTGATCAAACTTATTACAGTGTATTACAGCTCTAAAGACTCAAGCAAAATATGCTCACTTTGAATTGGCTTGTAACTGCAGGGTTGTTGGTGTAGTTGCAAAGAAGAGTTGTTGACAAGTCGTTGGTTGGTGTGCCCATGAACAAGGCACTCCAACCCTCATTTACACCCTGACATGTAAACATGTGCCTGATATGGCGAGCCACTGCTCCTTGTCTGCAGTGTGTTCCTGTGTTTTCAGCAAGTGACGGGTTAAAAGCAGAGGTTCAGTTTCATTATGTGTTGGATGTTCTCAGGTACAGTACACTGACAAATAAACATTCTTCTCAGATAAGACTTTATGCAGGTTTAGAATACACTCAGCCTTGGCCATTTAAATAGTATGCTTTTACAGCATCTCTGTGTTAGTGCAGTCAAAGTAACATCAATAACTGCACCATAACACACAGTACAAAGAGATCACCTTAAGAACTGAGGAACTGAGTTTTGTCTGTTGATGCAAAGCACATTCTGTTCTCCTTCGGGCCTTCAGATTAATCTATAATTAAAATGCCGTTCCCAATCCCTTCACATCCATTAGGACAGTTTTCAAAACAAGGACATTGTTGCAGCGCAGTGGTGGCAATCAGCATTAATAGAAGTGAGTACAAGGGACAATTGCATTACATGGACACATGGTCAGTTTGTCCCAGATGAAGCCAGGACTCTTTCAGCGCATACACATGGGTAAACATTTAATGGAGCAGCAGAACCGTTATTAAGCTCCTAATGGACAATAAACTGTTTCTGCACATCACCCACTTCTCCCCAGATAATTTATGGCTGTCATCACTGCTATTGCAACATATCTGTATTAGTTGTTACACCGGGAAAAAGAGGGTTAACTATGAATTGAAGCAATGAGCCAAATTAATAAATTACATGCTGCAGGGAATAATTTAGACCAAGAATCTCATCTGGTAGGAATCTGTGTTTTACAGCATAATTTATATTAGTAAAGAGAGATTAATAGAGAGATGGAAAAAGTAAAATATAGTTCTACTATCCATCCTTCACACTGCATCTTTTAAACATTGCTCCATTAAAAAGTTTCATGAGTAGAAGGGAAAATGAGGAAATGAGGAAAAATCTATTTGGCCATTTCCTGCTCTCAGCCAGTCTCCTTCAGAAAATCGAAAGGACACGAGCCACACAGCATGCATTGCATGCTGGAAAATATGGCCTCTATAGTTTCAGTCAATGGCACCACATGATACCATTTGCAGGGGCACACGTGAGACCCATCCACAACTGAAACACAACCCCACCATTCACACATCTGCACAGGATGTGGTTATGGCTCTGAGAAGAGACAGCTTTTATCAAATTTTGTGTCTCTTCATATTTGAAAAATCCTCTGATGTCACTATGTTGCACACGGATACAATATAGCCTGAAGGGCTGGACCACCTTAATCCAACCAGCAAGCAGCACAACCAAGCAAAAGAAAACGACTGAGCAAAGGAATCAGTGAGAGGCAGATTTACATTGGGTCAAGTGTTGGTTCACGGGCAGAATGTGTGAAGTGCTAAGAGATTACCCTGGTGTTCAAGGAATACGGTTAAAGGAGAAACACACATCCGAACCATGTCACAGAGATTTGAAAGATAAGAGGAAGTGGACAAACCTCTATAAGAATCAATGCAAAAGAAAAACTACAACACAGAGTCCTTGTCATTGGACATTTGCAGCAAAATTCAGATGTACTACCTGAACAAGGCTCTGGAAATCATAATTCAATATAAAAAGGCAGACACTTACACATTTACAATATTAGCGACATCTACAACCAGGAACAAAAGAGAATTTTCCATAACTGAACTCACACTATGTTGTTAATCATATATGTTGTTCAGTGTATGTATTGTGTCGTGTGAATGTGGCAGCAATGTTTGCTAGTGAATAATAAAAATTCTA
>JAPTHA010000018.1:24839232-24850389 GCA_029814585.1 Gymnapogon annona | reverse complement strand
ACACTGCGGGCTCCTCGCCGTGGATTCCTCCGGTGTTGTCGTGTTTACCTGTGGACAGGGCCGTGGTGGTGCTCAGGGTCCGTGGGGAGCCGCTCCTCCACAGCAGCCGCGGGCCCGGGAGCTGCGCTGCCGGGGAGAGGAGGCAGAGTCTGGGAGAAAAGTTTGCAGAGAGGCACCGCAGCGCCGCTCTCATCGCCATCTTCACTCAGTGTGTCTGTCGACTCGAATCCCACGGACACATACACTTGACCGCGGGGGCGCGCACCATCACGCTATTCGCGTGCACCCGCGGAGAACATGGGAGGAGAGTCCAGGTTCAGCCATACATTATCAGTGCATATTAATGACCCTTATAAATAAAAACAGAGACAAGAAATGGAAACTTACCATCGTAAGTACAATTGCTTTGTAATCTTTAAGTCCTGTTAAGGAAACGTGTGTCGTTTTAGATTAGATAAAACTTTACTGATCTAAGCAGCTTTATTGGTCCAAGCAGCAACAGAATAAAGTACAGAAAATGTCCATGCAGAAGGTGGTACAAATAAACACATACAAAATACTAGGAGAAGGAAGTATATATATTGTACTGATATATTTTTGCAGTTTTATGGCCTACATTTGGCATTTTTGGCTTTCTTTGGGCATTAACAGCCTTTTGGATTAACTGTGGCATGATTATGGTGATCCATAATAGATAAGGTGGTTATGGCTGAGTTATGGCATATGTCTCATTAACCAAAACCTTGAGAAAAGAGAGGGATCTAGTTTATCAATGGTATGGCATTTTTATGGCAAGCCAGAAGATAAGAGTAAAAGAGTGACATATTCTCATTTGGAATATGGAAATGTTTGGATGTGTCTTGGCATACTTCTGCAAAGCCAAAACACTGCACAAAACGAGAACTTCCCAAAGAGAACTCCTTCATTTTCAGAGAGGCCAACATAAAGAGAGATGTTTGTGGTATTTTGGATCTGCTTTTTTTTGCTGGATCGGGGCTTTTCTGGGACAACTATGGCTAGATTTTGGAAGTCAAACATTTGTTTGAGTGGTTTGATTTTGCTTTGCCATGGGCCATTTACACATTCTGGGTACATCCACCCAGAACCTTTCCAAAATGGCAAGTCAATTTTTTTGGCCAAATGTAAGCCAAACTGATTTTGCCATCTGGGACACATATTTTACAGTACATTTATTGAGTTTGTTTTGGCTGTGGCTATTCCTTAGCCATGAAAAATTACTTAAAAAAAACTCAATGAATTTTCTTTCGGAGGCCCAAATATATAACTATATATTTTTGTCCTTCATAGTGGACAGGTTTACATAAACGCTGTTCACTACAAAGAACAAAACAAGTTTTACTTGGTCTCAGCAAATAAACACTCCCAGCCTAAAACTCTTGTTTCTCTACTTTATCATTGAATCTACACAACTACTTAGTTTATGAAAGCCACTATAAAATCCAAATTTAAATTCATTCATTCAAATAGTAGACACAGGAATGTGATGATTATAGTGAGTCAGGTTATACTACATTATCACCACCATGGATACATGTTATGGACATATCCATATCTTTATCTACACTTAATATTTTACAAGTACAAGATATTATTGTCTTGATGAAATCCCTTGTGATGGTGCAAGTCGTATAAACATAGACAATGTTAGCTCTGTAAGTCCAACAGACACATTCGGCCTATGCAGATTCATCTTGAGTTTATTCAGACTCGTATACACTTCTGAACAGAGGAATATTGAATTTCTGCAGTCCAAGGACAATGATCAGATCTAAAAACAGATGGATTCAGTGGACAGGTCAGAGGTGAGGGCGCTGTCAAGCATGTAATCTTAATAATCTGTATGTTTAATCCTTTCACTTTTTTAGTATTCCAAAGAACATTTATGCATATTTTACTCAGATTTGTAACAGCAGAACACACAATTTCCTGATCAGATACCGTTCACAGCCTCAGTGACGTATGGATTAAATTATGTCCCAACAGTCACACGGAGAACGCAACAAATATGATCAAGTATAAGAAATACAAAAAAAAGCAAAACAATTTATGACTGCTCATCATTCAATCATGTATGCGAGATGAGACCATTTCCCTTTGACAAACCAACACTGATAAAACACACTGATCACCACAGTGAGGTTAAGTCTCTGTGCAGACTCCTGCAGAGATGTCCAGAGCAGGGGCGGTCAGAGGTTGTGGCGTTTAGACAGAGGTTCCTTCTGTGGGCGCTGACGTCTTATTGTCATCAGGTTTCATGGCAGGGAACAATAGCACCTCCTGCAGAAAATACAAAATAAAAACACACTAATGCCAGAGGACGCTTTTTATTTTTTTCCCCTCAAACTATACATCCGTTTCGTTTTTATGTTACATTGCTCCTGTGATTTCAGTCCACACCCGAAGGTCACAAATAATGTTACTTTCATTTTACCACCTCAGACCCGCTCGTATCTGTAGCAGTTAGGGGTTAAGATCTAGGAGCCATTTTCAATTAATGCTTGTGTCTGTCCCCCAGACAGAGTGGTGCAACTGTGTTTTGCTTTGTCAATGAAGTGGACTTAAAGACGTAAAACTAAAGCAGTTACAGGTGCTCAAGGCTACTGCATATAAACCAGTATGTGGACTTGCCACAGTATAGTATCTGCTGTATCTGAAATTTCCCCTAGTGGGACAATGAAAGGTATATCTAATCTAATCTAATATGCTGCTTTTGTGTATGTGAAGATTCGATTATTATATTTTCATGTGAATTTTATTTGATGGATAACGACAATCTACGTTGTTGAGACTAAATACTGAATGTTTTCATGATTGCACTAATAAAACAGATTTGGTCATAAGATACTTATGTTGTTTATTACAGATTATATTAAAGGCTTTATTATAAAAAGGCTCTTTGAATGGTCAAGAAGGCTCCTTTTTACAAAGATTCCCTTCTTGTGGTTTATAGATTAACAAACAGCGTTAAAAGTGTCTGTTATTTTAAAAAATAGTAAGGAAGATTTTGAAAAACAATTGTTTAAGTAGTCACTACAGGGTGCAATTGAAATAATGTAAATCAACAAATATTGGCGCTGTGACCTCAGTGCCTATTTCATCCAGTTGTTCACAGTCAGGTAAATGGAGAAGATTATCGTGATTATGGGAAATCATTTTAATGTATGTAATTTTATGTAATTAACTGTAATGAGGCGGTTGTGAAATGGCTGTGAGAGGCAAAAGTGTTGGCGTTACCTTGATGTTATTGGAGTTGGTGAGGAACATGGTGAGACGGTCGATGCCCATTCCCCACCCAGCTGTTGGTGGGAGTCCATATTCGAGTGCAGTGCAGAAGGTCTCATCAATGAACATGGCCTCATCATCACCCTCAGCTTTGGCCTGAAAGACATCCAATTACATATATCAACACACATCACCACCCCAAAAACCAAGCACACACCAGGGGAACAGGTCAGTAGGTCAGTTTAGTCTTTCACACACACCTTGGCTTGTTGTTCGAAAAGCTCCCTCTGACGGATGGGATCGTTCAACTCGGTGTATGAATTGCAGATTTCCTTCTTCATCACAAAGAGTTCAAAACGCTCCGTCAGTCCTTTCTCCGATCGGTGCCTGTAACACAATGAGCTCTGCGTCAGGATGAACCTGGATATCACACCACAAATCACTATTTTGACGCCTGAACTCACCATTTAGCCAGAGGGCTCATGATTTGAGGATGATCGCAGATGAAGGTGGGGTTAATACAGGTGACCTCCAGGAAATCTCCAACCAGCTGAGAGGGAAAAACAACCACAAGTTATGACCTTACACGAAACAACTATAGGCAGTTAAGCATGAAGGTGAAGGCCATCAACAAAAGGAAACCTTGTCCAGGAGTCGGGCTGTGGTTCGGGGTGGAGGACATTCAATCCCTTTTTGGGCGCAAAGGTCATCAAAGAATTTACGTGTCTCTGAAGGTAAAATAGGGAAAAATGGTATGACAGAATTAAAGTTCAACTAAATGACTAAATCACCCCTGCATGAGTAAGAAGGTGCATTATAAAAAGGAAATGTTGAGGTTTTAGAAAGTACAATGGCACAGATGCAGTCAGGACACTCACCATCAGAGTCGTAGGAGTCGGTTGGAGGGAATTTAACCCCCATGATCTTCTCCAGGTCATGGGTCATGCTCACTCTCCTAAAGGGTGGAGTGAAGTCAATCTCGTAGGCTTGTCCTTCAGGACCATCGGGGTGATATGTGACTTTGTACCCTCCAGTAATGTGCTTCACCATTCCTGAAACGGTACCAACGCTGAGTAAATGTAAAAGGGTAGAAAATGTAGTCCTCAATTATTTGCTGAGAGAACACTGCAAGAAATGGAGCTGGGACCAACTTATGTTTCGTATAAATATATTATGAGAAGAACTGCAACAGGCACTTGTACAGACAAACCACTTTGAAGCAAGATGTTGCTGTTGAAGCAAGAACAGCAAGAAAATGTCCTCCAAGGTCTTTTACAATCTCAACAGGGAGTATCAAACAAAACAGTCATTAAGTGTGTTTACAGATTGGGAACAAAGGAGAGTAGATATCTGCCCGAGACTGAAGCTCATTCTATGACGTGACATGCACTGACTGATTGTTCCAGGTCTACAATGTTTCTCTGATACTTAAGACTGAGACACCCTCAGAAAACTGAATGTGAGCAGAACACACTACAGTCTCCCTTTCAACACATTTTCACAGGGATGCCGGTTTCAGGTGTTTCATCCTGTGTCCTGATACTGCTGAGCAAGGCTAATGATCCCACATCCACCACATCAGGGCCACCTGCTGGTGGGACTCACCAAGCACCAAGTCTTTCTCTAAGTCAAATGTCACTTCCAACCATTCAGTTGCTTCTCACATAAGAGATTTCTCTTCTTTCTTGGTCACTGCCAAGACATCTAATGACGGCTTATTCTAAAAGCTGTTGCGGACCAGCATACAACAAAAAGACTAAATCTAAATTTAAGCTAATGGTGGATTTTGTTTAAAAAAAACATATGTACACAAGATATGACTTTGGCTTCATTAAAAAAATCTTAATGTAACAAGAAAACAAAAAGAATAATTTAGTAAATTGCATTTGGTGGAAGTGACGATTTTACTTCTCCATATAAGTAAGACAATTTTAATGCTTGGAGAAGAAAACTGATGTTCAGTACTTACAAGAGAAGAAAAACAAAATGTAAAATTTGACCAAACATACATTTGTAAAATAAAGAAATGACAATAGGTTGAGGTTTCATTAAACCACAAAAATCCTGTGACACTGACAGATGAATTCACATACAAGTAATCGAGGATGTGATAAACAGTCATACGGACTCATGTCAACAGTTGAATGTATGGGAAGAGTCTAGCGTTTTCCTCAAAGCCCACTGATTGTTTTGCAGATGTTAAAAATTGCTTTGTCTCTTCTTTGCTCTCAAATGATAATTTCTTTAGACCAAAGAAGAGATAAAGCAATTTTTAACATCTGCAAGACAAATACTAGGCCCAAACCAGTAAAAAAAAAGACCCAAAAAACAACATTATGGCACTTGTGAACATTAACAGGCTTCATGACTGAAACTAGAGTAAGAATGTAAAAAACTGGGTAAAAGCAGGCTCAGAATAGACTGGAAGGCACTGAACTAATACATGTCTGTATCAGTCATCAGGAAAAGAACAAATGTAAGATTTTGCCAGTAATTTCCTACTAAATTATTAATAAGTCACTCTTGTGAAAAACAGCAGCAGAGTCTCATGCCGCAGGGTGACAGAAGTGGATAGATTGGGTAAAATATCTGCCACCAACCTTGGTTTAAGCAATAGATGCCAATAGAGTTTAGACACAAAGGTAAGTTTGTTTACCTGACATGTTGAAAGAAGGTCACGCCTCTGTAAACAACATCAGCTGTTTTAATACACGTCACACACGCCATCTGGTGACACCTCTGAGGAAGACGGACGTACAACGTCGAAACATGTCAGGTAAACAAACTTACCTTTGTGTTTTATGTAGAGTGTCTTATGCTCCACCCCAATGCAAGTCGGTAATATTAAAAGGTAAACACTTCTGCCAAAAGACACATAAATGGCAACTCAATAATAACTTATTCATGTCCCACAGGGGGTTGAACTTTTGTCAAGAGTGGTGTCAATTGTTTATTTCATCTTTTGTCAAAGTCAGGGGATTTCCGTTCATACTCTATGCATTATGGCTGGCTGATACCGCAAAAAAAAAAAAATACATGAAAAACTAGATCTGTAATTGTCATGAACCATTTATGATATAATTAATTTATATTCCATCAGTATGAACTTAAAAGACAAAAGTTTAAAACTTTTGCTTACTAAATCTATATGCTGTATTTGATAAATAAAAACAAAGTGAATTCATGTGCAAACTGTTTTTACAGAAATAAAGTTAAACATTGAAGGTCTCCTACCTTTAAAAGGACAGAGATCTGGATTTTAAATGTACTCATTGTTCAAAATTTTCAAAATAAAAGCGTGACTTGATGAAACTAAGTTCATATACTGCTCTCGTCTGTGTAAAGAGTGTGTATGCAGCTGTCTCGATAAATGCCAGCGGGTGATGTGGATTTATGTTGGAGCACAGGGAGAGATTCATTTTGCGAGAACAAGTTCTGAAGGGTGGTGGTTTGGTCAAAATAAATAGTTTATTTGGGACTGGCCTTCAGTTTGACCACTTTTCCAAGTTAAACTGTTTATGACTGACTTTTACGATTTGACGAGGCAGTTTTAATGTCTTAAGGGAATGACTTCATTTCAAACATTTTACTGAATGCACATAAATTCCTGAAAAATTACCTGAGAGGAGTTTCTCTGTAATTTCCATCAAGTCATGGTAATCTGCATATGCCATATAGAATTCACAGGTAGTGAACTCTGGATTGTGAGTGAGGTCGATGCCTTCATTTCTGAACTGACGCCCAATCTCATACACTCTGTCTATCCCACCGACCACAAGCATCTGTTAAAAAAAAATAAAGACAAGATGTTTAAGTGCAATGTTACTGGGTCACACTACAAACGGAAAACTAAGACTCTCGGACATCACCTTGTGGTAGAGCTCAGGAGCGATCCTCATATAGAGGTTCATGTCGAGCTCGTTGTGGTAAGTAACAAACGGACGGGCCACAGCTCCACCAGGAATGAGGTTCATCATCGGTGTCTCAATCTTGAGATCAAAAAATATATACAAACAATTTGTAGAAATCTACTTTTGTATATGACATTTGTGGAAATGTTTATGAACTGTGTGTGGAGACCACACTTTTTCCACAACTTGTATAGTTAGTCTCATTGGCTGAGTGACCTCATTATATTCCCACCTCCAAAAATCCCAGCTGGTCCAAGAAGCTGCGCAGGTATGTGATAATTTTGGCGCGTGTTACGAACTTCTGCCTCACATAGTCATTGAGAATGAGGTCCAAATAACGCTGACGGAACCGGGTTTCCTTTGAAATAAAGAAATTTGTTAATAAATGAAAATACAAAAACAGCAGTCAAGGGATGTGGCAATTGTGGCCAAAGTAACACAAAATATCTGGAAGCTGGGAAAAAGGGCCATTAGAGATAAGTTTGAGTTGGGTAGATAGAATAGGATAGAAAATAAAATTGGAATGTCATAATATGCTTGTATGGCTTTAAAGCAAAGAAATTAAAACTAGAATGCACTTGGAGAGTGCAGATAGGTACCCCAGTTCAATTGCGTGACTCTAGAACTTTCACTAGTATTTTCAGTTGAACGACCTCTTGATCAAAATGTCTGATTCTGCATGACATTTGACACCATGACAACATGGCCGTAATGTTTACCTGTTGCTAGGAAACCCACTTGAATTCTATTATTTTGGGTAGCCAGAATATGGATCATCTCCAAAATCTAATCGCTTGTTCCTTGTCCTATTTTGGACATTTCCTGAAAATTTCATTAAAATCTGTCGGGAGATTATGTTTCAAACAAACATGTCTTCCTTGGCGGAGGTAACTACTGCTGCACAGTAAAGATTCATAACTGATAAGAGTTCTTGTTAAACTGGTCTGTGTGGCACGATGTTGCATGATCCTGTTATTATAGCCTCTTATAGCAGGTATTACAAGTAGCAGTAAATGCACTGTCATGTTTTGACTAGGACAACTACATTATAAACTGATACAAGTCATGTAATTTACAGAATACACAGCTCTGTATACTGTGTTTCCCCGTGCAGCTCGAGAACAAAGCCAGTGTTTATTAGGTGCAGTTTTGTATTAGAGGTTAAGTTTGTTTATATATTGTGTTCAAAACAATGCAGAGTGCCCAAAGTGATGCATGAATCAGCATATTCAGAATAGACATACTAAAAAAAAGGCAACTATTAAAATACACTAAAAAATATAAAAAGGGATACATAGTAACGGGGTAAAGAACACTATTTTTCTTCCCTGCCTATAAAGGAGAAAACAGTGATTATACTTTCTACATTTTTATCCTTTAGATGTTCCAGTTACACTATTTCTCAGCAGCACCGTTGTTTCATCTTGCTGCTAACTGATTAAGATGAGGGGTTTTGCTAAAGTGTGATAAATGCGTACTATGCCCCTGGCATTTATAAAAAGTGAACAAAGTGAAAGCATCCACGGTGTTACCTTATCTTTCAGGCCAAAATGGAGATGAGGCAACATGTGCAAACATGGTGAGAGGAGGTTCATCTCAATGGGAATGATGCTCAACTCCCCTTTTTTGGTCTTCCCAGGATTACCACGAACGCCAATTATGTCTCCACGGCGCAGCTTGTTATTGATGGCAATAAATGCCTCCTCAGATTTATAGTTTCTGTCAAACAAAGATAAAAGTATGGTTCCTATAAGCTTCAAATATCCACATAGAGAAAAACAATAATGCTAAACCACACGACCAGTCACAATCTTATTTTTCATCCATAGACACATAAAACCAAATGGAAAAACTAAAGTAAACCAAATTAAAACAGTGAAAGTCAACACCTCAAACCGAGAAGAGAAAAAGAGCCTACTCGGATGGATACTGTGGGCGATACTATTTTGTGTACCTTGAATTTGCCATAACTTGCAGTTTGACACCTTCCCCTCGGAGGTCGTAGAAAATCAGCTTAGCACCTGAAGCCCTTTTAGCATGGACACGACCTGCCAGAAAGACAAAAGTTTAACAAGAGGTACTTTCAAAATATTTTGTTCCTATGAGAGGGTTTTCAATGGCAGAGCGTCAATTAAACCAAAGTAAGGCTATATGTAGAATATAGAGTATTGTGGCTTGGCTGGTAAAATAAAAATAAAAATGGTGCAGCGGTAGTGACCATTCACTATAACCAAAACACAGGCTACACTGTCTTAATACCTCAGTTGACTTGTAATCTCAATGATGGTACTATGTAATATCTATAATTTTTGTCCAGTTGGGGATAAAAGGACAGGGTGAGTTGATCTGGTACTATGTAATGGAAAAGGGCAAAGCCACTTGTGAAATTGTTCTTGGTACCTGACACATTGAGGACAACATCTGACAGTTGGTCTCCTGGCTGTAGATGATTATATTTCTCGATGAACTCTGTGAGGGACAGGTCTACGTGGTACTTGTGAGGGTACGGGTCCTCCGCTGTGCCCTTCAGCTCCTGAATGGCTTGGGTGCGGATCTTGAAGTATTGCTAAATCAAAGAAGCAGAGTATTGTAATTATACAGCATCGAATGCTTTAAAAAACACTGTACACGGCAAAATGTTCTTACATTTGGGTCAAGTGCCTCCTCATCAAGTGCAGACACACTGGTCATTTCATTGCCATTAGCTTCCTTTTGCTCAACCACATCTTTAACTTTGGCTTCTTTCTCAGCTGCCTTCTTCTCGGCTTTCATTCGTCTCTTCAGCTCACTGATAAGAACAGAGAAGAAAAGATTAACATGATCAGAAGTCCAGTTTTGATGTTAACTCCATAAGCCATGAGGAGTGTCCGCATAAAATGACCAACTGCATGCAGTCATATTATTTCCAGTAACGCTGTCACAGATGTGTAAAAATAAATTTATAAAGCCTCTTAATGTATGACAGTGGAGTACAACACTCAAGTGGGGGGATGGGAGACCACATGCACCGATGACAAAAGGTTGGTTGTTTTTCTCACTGTAATGGAAAAGCCACCAACCTTTTGCCACCTTTCCAACGGTTCCCGTAAATTTGAGCTGGGGCTGCAACTGTACTTGGAGGAGCATATTTTAACCACTGCCCACTGACCCCAAAGGCCTGGCACAGCTGCTGCCTGGCTGCCCTGACCAGGCACAGCATGCTGAGCTACCAGTCAGCAGAAAGACCTGAGAAAATAGATATACAAGCACAGTGTACAGCTGTCTTTGAGGCGCACAACACTGTTGAGAGAAGAACAAAGGAGCCTGCAATAAGACAGTAGGGACACCATGTACACCAGAGGGCTGAACTAACAACGATTCTATTAATTCCTCACTAGTTTGGCCTGTAAAATGTTAACACAACACATTCCCACAGGCCAAAATGACATTGATGAATGTCTTGTTCTACACTAAAGATATTTTAATGTCCGGAGTGCATAAATGTGAAAATACTCAAAACGAAACAAGAATTTCTGACATTTTTGGAGACCATTCTTGACCAGATATTAAAGTATTGTTTCTACTGCCTGTTCCCATTGCTCCCAGTATTCCCACCAGCATTTTTAGTTGAATACCCTCTCAGCTGACATGTCAGTTTGGGCAATGACATTTGCCACCATGGAAACATGGCCCTTTTATTTATGGGTTTCTAGGTGTGGCTTGCAGTGGTGTATCAACCGTCTAAAGAACTAGAATGGACACTAAAGAAAAACATGTATGGATAAGGCAGACACTCAACAAAGCAAACAAGTCCTGGAGTCATATAATAGTAACACTTATAAATGGTAAATAGTCCATCTCCTTACGAGTGCAGTACAATTGTAGAATGAATTAACTTAAGTTCACTTACGTAACCTGGCCAAGGAAACACAAACTTGCCCTCTGAAATTTAAGAGTACTTTTCAAAGTAATAGCTACAGTATTTTCAGTGTGAACCCGAGTACTCAAATAACTGACACAAACA
>JAPTHA010000018.1:24814474-24837871 GCA_029814585.1 Gymnapogon annona | reverse complement strand
AGACATGTTTAGAATGAGAGATGTTTTCTCTTGTCAGTACTTAGTGTTTTCACATTTTGGAAATCTGTAAACATATTTTTTTTCCAATACCTAGTGTAGGTACTGGCTACAGGCTGAATTATTTCAATACATTGATATAAAAATCACAATTGATATCTTTCAATACATTGATATAAAATGCATGCAATGCATGAATTATATATATCTATATATACAGTATAATATACTGTATATATACACATTTTTCTACTGGTACAAGTGAAATATTTAACTTTAATATGTTATGTTAAGTATGTTTAATATGTTAATATTTTAAATATTGTAATTATTTTAATTTTAATATTTTAGTAATATTTTAATGTGTATTTTAAGTACACATTTCATGAGGTGAAAGATCAAGTAGAGTTCTGTTGTATTGTTTCTAGTGCCATACAGTTATGTAAAAGATAACGTTTCTCATTGTTGTATTCCAGAGTAAGCAGTTCAATGTTTTCCATTTTGTGGTTTTGTAGTAACACTAGAAGGCACAAAGAAACGGCGTAGTTGTAAAGGCTGAAGTATGGTGCTGTGATTTTCAAGAGGTTTAAATCTGTATGAGCACATTGTGTTAAATCTTTTTTTACGCATGAAATAATGAAACTCAAACAAAGTATATAGGTATGTTTAATATAGATAGCAGCAAGTGTACAGAATTGCAAGAACGTAGCCAAATATATAGACAGCTTTTTCAACAGGTGATTATTTGACAGTTGTTCACATGGTCAGAAACTGTTATTTCCAGGTTGTTTTACTTGTGAGTGGTTCATTAATGTTGGGAGTTAAGAGACTCGGATTAGGAGGCTTTTCTTCATACATTAGTGTTGGGGGATTGATATTGTTCTTAAATTACACAGCAAAACAGATGGGGATTTCTATGTACTGAATTCCAAGTCACTGTACCACTGCACCAGTAAACAAAACCTGGATGTTTACACAAACCTTGACCTAACCAGAAGCAGAAGATCAACACACACACAAAAAGTAAATTGATGTTTGCCAGAAAGAGAAATTTGCATCATATAGACAAAAAGATTGAAAATTAGATTTGGCGGCACTTGAAGCATCGGAAAATATTTTAACAAGCAACATAAATAATAGGAAGAACATCTATTTTGGTTTCTCCTTTATGTTGAAAATGGGAGATGCTATATAGAAAAATATATATTCAAAAACTAACAGATCTACATTTACAGTATATTAGCTGCATAGCAGTTTCAGAAAAAAAACGTCTGCATCTATGTTGTATAACATAAATGCAATGGATACTTCAGTACAAACAAGTTGGATGCTTGAAAGGAATTCCACAACACATTCATCAGCTACAACATTTCTGTGGTCGCTGTTGTAGAACATTTGAAGCGCACGTCGTTTTATGGCTTGCAACATTCTAGTTTTCGAGGGCTGTTGTAAAAAGGGGTAAAATACAAGTCTCTGTCAAGGCACATACACGTCGTCTACTCTAACCGTCTGCCATTTCCCTGTGATAGCAGTCTGTTAATATTAAAGTAACCGTAGCAACGAAAGAAAATTGCGTCTTGTTCTATTGTAAGAAACAGAAAAGCAGTAAAGTGCAGTGGATTCACCAAAGACAAAACTGGACATCTGACCTTGTAACAATGAGAATTTTACCCAGTTATCACAGTTTCACAAGAGTCGATTTCTACTTGTAAAATAGAATAACATCCAATAAAATGTGCAGTGTCCTATTCATAATTTATCCAGTTTAGTACATAGTCACTGGGTCATATTACATCAGAGTGCTTGCTCGTTATCCATATTCCACATACCATTCCTTTTTCGTAACCCCCACCCACTGGTTAAAATCGCTTACAATATTACCTATTGTGTATAAGTTCAATTAAATTTATAAACGAATGGATAAATGCATAATTCAATAGATGACCACTCGTAACTTTTGCTTATAATTACAAGATCTGTTCTTTTAAATGCCTTATTTTTCTTTAGTGAATGCAGAGCTTTTATAATGACCTGTAGCGTCAGAAGAGGAATATAGTATAAAGAACCTTCATGAACAGTCTCCCACGGTTAGTGGCGACAAATCAAGAATTGTGTCATTTCAGATCTGCAGTTAAAAATGAAGGACTTTTTATAGCTGTTGTCACTTTCATTGCTATTTTCACAGTCTAAATACTGAAATTTATTGGCTTTTTTTTTTTTTTTTGTATTTTTTTAGTTTGACAGTTAATAAGATGTGAAGTTTGGTCAATAATAAAAAAAAAAGGGGTCAGGGGCCAAATAGTCCAATTATAAACACGCAGAAAACAATATCGAATCACTGATGCTCCCCATAATCACATAGGAGCCACTGTGCACAGGAATGTTCACGACATTCACATTGTATACTGCATTCTTTAACAAGTTGTCACCTCTATCTTTCCAGTATAATCGGGGCCAAATCACATTTTCTGTCACGAATAAAGTTAGAGATTTGAGTTAATGATTACAGGAGGGATAATATGCAACACACAAATAAATTACATATGTTCCTCTTAAAAGAAGTACTACACTGATAAAAAAAAGGACATGACATGTTTCTATCTCATGTACAACAAACCAACCAAATAAATCATAAATACTAAACACTGGAAATATTAGTTCTATTTTACAAGTTGCAGATGGCCAGTCACACGTAGCTCTGTTCTCCTATAAGTCAGGTTTCCTTCAGGAGTTTGGTCCCTTTAAAAACAAAAAAAAAAACTTAAAACTAAAGCTTGGGTGACACGGACACACTCGCAGTTCCACAAATCACATTAGTTTACACAGTCTCCACCATAACACGACTGCTGCTTCTTTTTTTTTTTTTTTTTTAAATCAACATGTATAAAATGTAACGGTGCGCAGAAGTATGTGTTTCTAACAAACAACAAACTGTACAAAGAAAACGAGACGACAACTGTAGCATTCAACAGAGCTGTTTATGTCATCTTCAGAGACCAGCCCCTTGTTCATGCATGCAGCCAAAACAACGTGACAAAGCAAACAGAAAAACAAAAGCATGCCAACGGGATTTTGCACCTAAAGAATCACAAGGCAAAAAAAACCCATCAAACAAAAAAAGAAAAACAGCAGCCTTGCCGTTTGGGAGATATGTTATTCTTAACCTACAATGTCACGTCAGAAACGGAGGAAATAAAAGGTCACGAGCCATAAAACTGGCCTGTCATCAGGACACAAACACACACACACAGACAGACGTCCTGATGTGAACGCCGCTGGCCACTGCAGAACAAGGAGCAGGAAAAACTGTAAAACCTGAACCTTTTAGCATGTAAAATACACCCAATTATGTACTACCTGTTAATACCGAACCTGGATGAGACGTAAAGTGTAAAAATGTAGCCGCGTAATTACTGCTTGTTGACATTCATGAAATCCATCACATTAATGAATAAAAATGCTGAAAAAAAGGCTCTTTAAATGGTCTAACACTATTCCAGTTCATGCGTGCCTGACGCACTACGATGTCATCGAAACAACACTTAAAATACAATTATCTAAATAATAATAGTATATACTATATTACATCTACTCTCACTACTAGAGGTGCATGGATTTAAATAAAGCTTTAAAGTGAAGTTAAATTATTTAAAGTGTGTGTTCACAAAAATCTCGATCCACATTTTTCTTTTTGTAACCTCAAAAAAGAAATGATTACATTACATTTCGGGGATTGATAGCAGTAATAGAAACCTTGGTAGTGAATGACTACATAGAAAATTGAGACCATTAAATTATTTTACCCAAGAGGCAAAAGGTGGGATTCTGCCACAATGCAGTAGAAACACATTACCACTTTCTCTGCGACCACAAACTGTGAATTAATCAGTGTTTTATCTGTGTATTCTGCTCCTCTCAGCTCCGTCTTTCCATGTCATATTTTTAATAATCTCACTGTAAACAAGGAATACGAAGCTGAGAATCACACCCACCCCTTCAGGACCCTTAGTGAATAAAGCAGTCACAACACGGTTGTAAAGTGCCCAATATATATAAGATGTGTGTGTAAAGATATGAGAAAAAAAATCACATATTAACCAAATGTGTCATATTTTAAACATATAGATTTATCTTTAACTATCTTGGTAAATTAAGAAAGTGAACATTCAGTTGCTAACTGATTTGGTTTTGAACAGAGACCAAATGTTAGCATGTAGACAAAGTGCTTTTTATACACTGCGTGGAGGGCAAAGATTCTGATATGAAGCCACGATGCCTTCAGTCCTGACATCCACTGGGGAAAGACCATTAACCTCAGGTGATACTGTACCATCGAGCCCCACCGCAACACAAACCACCACCAGAAACCAGAATTACACACAGCTTTCTCTTGTGTTATATTGATAATAACGAAAATCAACACCACTTTGTGGACTAACATGCACACATATAAACCATTTTAATTCATATTACCAGACTAGAACTAGCTCCTATAATGAATCCCACAACTGACACTTAACAACAATGCATCACATTGGTCAAAATCACATTCCTATTCATCTCTGTCTTCTCGTTCTTCCTCACACTTTCCACACTGCTGTGCCGCATGAACACAACACATCAACAGCTACCACCTACAGTACAACATCCACGACGCATTCAAGTCAACATAGTACGAACTCTACTCCCGAAATATCATATGGTAAAAACACTATAGGAAATGTAAGACAAAGTTTTAAAGAAAACCACCCGTCACTGGAGAAAAACGACATCGTGACCAAAAGGTGCTATATAAATAAACAAACACACAACAACAGCCACTTCTCTCACAAATATTGAGATCATTTTTCCTCACATTGTTCTCATGTGGACTCGTGATACACACATTTTACAGGGATTGGGCTTCAGTCAGCCAGTATGAGGCACATACAGTTTCCGTGACTTCTTCCTGATCAGAATCCTGGCTCAACGTCTGATCACTAATTGTTCCAGTTTGTTTTAATAATACTTATTATTATAGAGTATCACCATGAGGAGAGACCTGCTGAGCGAGGCCATCATTTTAATCTAATTTTACTATGACTGTTCTGTCCTCAAAGTCCTGAAGGAGACTACGATTCTGTGCTAGATGGGGGGGGGGAACATGACATTCTGTAGAATAAGAGCCGCTTCAGCCTTTTTACAATGCAAGTCTAAATGCACAAATGTTTATCTACACATAGAATCTTCCAATGACTATTGGGTCTACCGGATACGGTTATTTAAAATATTATTGGTTAAAAAAAAAACAAAAAACAGACTGTGTTTGAAGGTTAGAAAGACCGCGTTAAGTTGCTTCCAGACTCTTGTAAGCTGACCAGCAGGTCATCAATCTTTTCCATGTTCTGCGAGGCGGCCATGCTGGTCTGCACAGATCCAGTCTGTGACAGGGACTGGCTCAGCAGAGACTGGATACATGCCTCACTTTCTCTTTGGTTCTGACCCGACTGGCTGATGGCGATGATCTGATCTGACAGCGTGTTTCCGGGAGTGTTCATCAACGGGCCGCAGTCTGTACAGACAAGCAGAAAGGAAAGGTCAGTAAAACGTCTCAATGTGACGACCGAATGATTTAACAAAGTTGGAGCCATGATAGTGGCACTGATGATCCTCATCTTCTAAGACTAAAGATGTCGACATTGAAAAGCTCTGGCACTGGTTTTGTAGTCTGAAAAAAAGTCATTGTAACAGCCAATTATATTAAAATAATAGATAAATGGAAATAAAACATCACTGTTAAAGGCTTTGAGAAGTGAAAGAAATCGTATAAGAAAACTGAAATACAATGGACAATCTAAAAAAAAACCTTAATGATGGAAATTATGTGTAAATGAAAGGTTCTATTTTTCATCAAAAACATATTCCTTAGATATATTTATGGAACATGAGTAAAATGTCTTAATTATATGTAAAATGAATGGCTTAATTAATTTTGTTCCTCATACCGGTTCCAAAAAACGCCATCAAAATGCCTGTGATCTCAAACATACTGTATTATCTACAGAAGAGCAAATAACCATCTGTCTAATCTAAAATCAATCACTTGTTTTGTGAGTCTAGTAACAGCTGGACATTACACAGAAGTAAAACAATGATCTGCTGTAACATATGACAAATGGCAGTGGTACTGACTGTGCTAAATTACAGGTGAACTGTTGGTGATGTTGGATGACTGATACAATTTTATCTTATGTTAGTTACCGTTCTGGATCCCAAACAGGAAGAGTCCTGGTTGCTGGGTTTGGTTGCTCTGGCTGATGGTCCCACTCACAGCGGTCTGAAACAGGGTCCCAGGCTGCTGAACAGGAGAGGACGTGGTGGTCTGGAGGTTTGAAACTCCGTTCTGTGACGCAAACAGGGCCGACTGCGTCAGTTCCTGAGCAGCGAGTCCCTCCTGCAGGGACGCCATGTTGGACTGAGGCATGAACAGACCCACCGGCGGCTCCTGACGGGCACCTGAGCCGTTTCCCAGCTGCATCGGCTGCTGCTCCTGAAACAGGACTTGCTGACGTGGATCGGTAGGGTTCCCCAGGGCCATGGGTTCAGAGCGGTCCTGCTGATTCAGCGGAGGCATCTGGGTCTGGCTGCTGAACAGGAGGCTGGAGGCCGGGTCCTGGGTTGACAGGGGGTTGTTGCAGAACAGCAGGCCGGCCTGCTGCTGCTGCTGATTGGGAGACAGTGTGTTTGCAGATGGATGTGGAGAGATGTTGGGGAACAGGGAGGCCTGCTGAGGCGGCTGTGTGTGCGGCTGAGGCTGCGGGGGCTGCTGCTCCAGGGGGCTTCTCTGCTGGATGGGGGACAGCTGGGTCTGAGCCTGAAATACTGACTGTGGTTCTGGGGCCGGGGTCTGGAGAGCACTGAGGAACGCCAGCTGCTGCTGTTGCTGCTGTTGAGTCGTGCCGCTCGTGAGCTGAGACGGCATGGATGTCTGTGGGAGGAAAAGTCCGGGTGTCGAAGGCTGTTGCTCTGGAGACTGCAGCACCGTCATGGTGTTTTGAAAAAGCGCCGCCTGGACCTGCTCCTGCGTCCGAGATGCTTTTTGAAACAGAGAGCCCTGTGGGTCCTGTGTTTCAGTCATGGAGTTGGGATTGTGGTACATGGGTGGTGAAGGGTGGGAGGGCGTCTGCTGCAGGAAGTCGATCTGAATAGAGAGCCTGTCACTGGCCTGGAACAGAGCCACCTGCTGCTGCTGCTGTTGCTGGGGGGTCTGCTGGAAAAGAGACCCTTGGTTTGGCACTGGAGACGAGCCCTGCTGCTCTGCACTCTTTCCCTGCGGGGCGTCCTGAAACATGCTGCACTGCATCTGGATCTGGGACTGAAACAGCTGCTGCTGAAGATTCTCCAAAACCTGCTGTTGCTGCTGTTGCTGGATTTGTTGCTGTTGCTGTTGAATTTGCTGTTTTTGGATCTGCTGTTGATGCTGCATGTGCTGCTGCTGTTTGGCTATGGAATTGTCGGGCTGAAGTGGTAAATTACAAAACCCTTTGGCTTTCAGCTGTCTCACTGCCTCCTCCAGCTGGGCCACTTCGTCTGGGGGGAACATCTGGGAAGCAGGTTCTCCACAGACTCTGCCCACAGCTCCGGACCCACTGCCAGGTCTCTCCTGCCCAAGGCTTTCTCTGGGCTCCAGGAGGAACTGCTGTGAACTCTGCTGGAGCAGGGAGTCTGTGGGCACAGAGAAGGAGCTCGGGGCAGCGATGTCTTGCTTCTGAATGGTGCTTAGAGACTCTGTGTTGGTAAAAACAGAAGCCTGGCCTTTGTCGGGGTCACCGGCAGGCTGAGGGAGGCTGCTGGGGAAGGGTCTGTTCTTATTTAGATGGCCCGTGGTCATGTCTGGACTCTGCTGTTGTGAACACAGCTCACCAGTCTGCTGTCAATACAAACCAGAAGATAAAAGATTACTCCTCTTACATGAATAGATAGCCACTGATCACTTCCGTTACGCGAGTCGTAATGCACATGAGTTGATCAATCACCTTAAATAATCTAGAGTTTTGGAGGTTGCTGGTAACCTCCATTGGAGTGACTTCTTCTGTCTTTACTAAAGGCAATATTGAGGGCATCAAGGCACTGTCTAAAGCTGTAGAGAGAAACAAATATTAGATTATTGTTTCTGTGGCAGTCAGATATAAATGCAAGTGGCAGTCAAAGATGTTTAAAAACCCAACAGAACCAGTAGAAGTAAAGTACATGAATATTAACAGAAAGTAATGGACAAACCATTGATTTGTTCATCAAAAGAACATGACTTCCCTGGAGACGGCATCTCTTCCTTCACAGAGACATCCGTTTGTGCTGTAAGACAAAATGTGAATCAGTATTAATATATGTGACTCCATAAAGCAAGAACATCTGTGTAAATGTACAGATAACCATCCTGACGTGATTGTTGTTGTCACATTTTTCTTCAGAAGTCTCCACATTTTGTGCAAATGTATCCACGTGGCCTTTCAAGAAGTAAATGAAGAATGACAGGCCTTAATCGGGAGGTTTAATCTGAGTAAAGTTGGTGTGTGGGTTCACCTGAACACTTGCTGAGAGCGTTCTGAACAGCAGAGAGTGGTGTTGAGTAACCATGGAGCAAATAAACAATAAGAAGATAGAACCATAACCTGAAATAAGCCCCGACCGCATGTTTAAATGACTCTTAGGAGACAATGACAAAAAGAAACTTCATTAAATGTCCCCAGAACCGACCTGCATCTGGAGTGTAAGTGAACGGCTGAACATCATGAGATCGACCGGCATTCGTGACCACGTAAATCCCCACACACACTGCAGAGCTGATGACCTGGTTCTGGTATGGAGGAACCTTGACGATCAAGTGGTTCTTGGGGCATAATAGTACAGAACATACATTATTATTGATGCTACTGAATATTCTCATGAATTAAACACAATATGAACAGTAAGAAGAAAAACACAATAAATGGTTATGAAAAATAATCTGACTTTTGAAAGACCAAATATATGTATGTTATGTTTCAGTCAATGACAGTGAATGTAATCAATTCTGTGTGTTTATATTACTAACCTAAAGGAAATCCCAAACTAGACATGGAACACTTGTCTGATGGCTGCAAATTCATTTATTTCTTACCAGACCAAAGGCTTTAATCGCATGTTGAGACACACTATGAGCCTCCAAGATGGTGTGTAAGGAGGTCACAACACAATGAGGCCACTCAACTCTTACCAGTAGCCATTTAAGATGATTACATCTCATACCCCCCCCACACAAATCTATCTAATCAGCGAACAAGTGACTGGCATGAATCACTTTTAGACCAAAATAACAACCTGGTGAAAGAGCTCCATGTCGATTTCAGCCTCTGCTTTCCATGATGTTTCATCTGAAGAACACAGACCAAAACTGAACGTTGACAGAAAATGTACCTGAAATGTCCTTTGCATTGTAACATTGCATTGTAACATTTTAACATTGTAACAGGCCTTTTACATTGACATGTAAAAGGTCTGATCTCTTACCAGAAACATTCTCTTGAAATATGACTTTAGTGTCTTTAAGGAAGTTTTTGCCGATGATGAAAACCTCTTCTCCGCCTCTAACGGAACAGCTGTGAAGTGACTTCTTCAGGATTTCGGGCACTCCCGCAGGTTGAGCTGTAAGGGTTAACAAAAGCGTTCATGAGGCAAGATGTTCAGGTTAAATGAGAACCAATAAAAAACATCAGTTTTGGAACTGAAGCTCAATATTATCATGGTTATGACTATGGTTATTGATCATGTGCAACGACACAAACAAGTCAGCTCCTTGCACTGGATAATTACTGCATACAATTACTGCATACAATGCATGCAGTAATCATCAAGTCATCGTCAAATTACTGAACCTTAAGGGTCATGTGGTCTGATGAGTCCAAATTGACCCTCTCTCAGGGTGAGAAGAAAGGTAGATGAAGTGATTACCCTTCGTGCCTAGTGCCTACAGTACAGGGCTGTGGGGGCCATGTGGTGACCTGGGGTTGGTTCAGTTGGATCAGGTTTAGGTTCATATATATATAATAAATGTCACACAGCTCAATGAACTCACAGACACACTGCCATGATGAGTGTGCGCCGTGTTCCCTTATTCACTGGAACCAAGGTCTGAACAAATTATAACAGATCTATTACACATTACGGTAATCAAAGCCTATAAATCAGCAACTTAAATCGTTTCACACCAAACATTTTTCTTCACCAGACTAAGATCAACAGGCAAAAACTAAGCGACAACAGAAGTGGTTTCCTTCACTTTGAGTGAAGAGATTAATGGGATGTGTTTACTGAAATTCCTATTGAGTGCAGATGTGAACGAAACTTGTTAATCGTCGCAGTTTGCAAATATGGCACTTCTACAGATACACACATTTTAAAAATATGTTTTGTGTGTGTGTTCCCAGATTCTCTGGCTGTTCACTGCGGACCCTCAGTGGTCTCCAGACTCCCCTTTGAGAACCACTGTGGCTCACACAGATGTATTTTAAATTTTAAATTAAGCACCTAATATTAAATGAACGGTAGCAAGACAGTGAAAATGCTGAACACAACTCATAGTAGGCCTAAAGGGGCTTTAAAAGCTCACCCCTCCCCACCATTTCTTTTGACTATTCTCCAACACACACACACACACACACACACACACGCACGCAGGCACGCACGCACGCACGCACGCACGCACGCACGCACGCACGCACGCACACACATACAAACACATGCCAAGGGGGATTACTATTTCTTTTTTTTATGGAAAGATATTTCCCTGGATTGCATGCCGGCTCTGTCTAAACAATAGCGGTCCACACACCTCTATTGTTTCGCCCTTTCCTTCTCTTTCTCTCCTGTCTCTCTCCAAGCATTTCTTCCAAATCCATTTACAAAGAGACTTTCTTGTGGCCCTAAGCGTCTTTCCTGTTTTTGAAACCAACCACACCCTCATAGTTTGTGTATACAACACTTGAATATAAGGAATCCTTACACATTGTGTCCAAATGCCAACATCAAAAGACAAGACTCTCGTGACCTCGGGCTATATTTAACTATGGAAATAAGACCTCTCCTGTTAAAACGAAGAAAATAGCTCTGTGCACACTGGTAATTATTAACCTACTGGGTTACAGGTCATCTGACTGTTTTCATGCCTTCTGAAGTGTTCCTACTATTGAAACGGATTTAATGTAGGGACAGAATAACACGTGCAACAACAATACTCACAGAGTATCCACAGCATGCAGAGCATCTGAGACTCTACATGGGCATACAGGGTTCAATCATGAGGAGTCACTTACTGCAAAGGATCGGAGATGATGGAGCCTGTAATGTGAGCACTGATCCATCTGGACGGGGGATGTTGACTCGAAACACCAGCCGTGCACGTGTACTTTTCTTTTTGGATCCGGCCACACCGATGCGAGCCTCCACGTCCGCGTTACGAAGCTTCAAGATCCCGACACAATCCACCCTGAATCAAATAGAAAGGTTTATTTGGAGACAGAAAACTAATCAAAAATGCAATTTACTCACGTAGCAACTATTTATAATCATGTCTGGTGTAATGGTAATAGTAATCATGTCTGGTGTAGTGTAAGTACTCAGCGTTAGGCTGCTGCTGAACACAGTTACAAAGGAGTTTATAATCGAAATACATATATCTTTTAATCATTAAAATCTTGTTGCATATTTCAAGTGTCATAACAACAACATACGCCAATGTCATATTGGTGCTGGGATCTAGGGATACTTCAATGACAGTCGTCCCGTCAATTTCCACCTCCTTGCAGGCTGTGGTGTTGCGTCCGGTCACCCTGCAGGCTTGATAAAACCCATGTGGCTTGACGCGTCCAGTATCGTTACCCACAAACACCTGCAGGATCACTGGCTCGTTCACCCCCTCCAACTGGGACACAAACAAACCACAAGGATGGAGACAAGTTCAATGGATTACAGCGACAGGAAGACACGGTACAGTACGCATATAGTCACATTCGGTCATAATCAGGTACAATGTATTTGTTTGACCAAAAATGGCTAATATTGACATTTATTCAGCATCAACCAGAAGGAAATTATGTAGATGAAGTATTCCATGTTTTATGTGCTGGGCTCCTTTTACATATGCTACATATTGTAATACTGATGGCTTTACTAAAGTTGTAAAACTGTTCTTTTTGGTGTGAAACTTGTTTCATAGTCCAAATACTGCTGGTTGGTTCCACTGTGCGTTGTGTTTTTTCACTACTGTCTCTGGTATTGTGGGTTGGGGATGTCTTCTTGTAGTGTATGAACCTAACTCTAATACTGTCTAATAAGAAATCTGATATTTTAAAAAAGAAAACTGACAAAAATAAATAAAATAAATACATAAAAATATATGTTGTAAAAATAAAATATAATCCATATAAAGTAGTATAATATAGTGCGATATATTGTGATATAATAATAATAAAAAGAAAAACTAACAATAAATAAACAAAGGATAGAAGCTGTGAGTGAGTCCGTGAAGGGTGAACCGTATTATTGAGAGACCACTGTACTTCATTTCTGTATAAAAGTGTGTATGTATGTCAATCTGTACCTGTATTTAAGTTCTTTTTTTTTTTTTTTAACTGAGCTGGAGTGTTCTGTTTTGTGGTTCTGTTTTATTGTTGTTTGTCTTTAATTTCATGTTGAAAACTAAAATCCAATAAATATATTTGGAAAAAAAAGAAAAAGAAAGCTGACAAATGTTTACACTGAACAAATATTGACAAATATTTTACAAATATTGTTGATTTCTTTCAGCTTTTTCCCTTCTGGGGTCGCCACAGCGAATCCAATTCGCATATTTGATTAGGCAGGAGTTTTTATGTATATTAAAAAAAGAAAAAAAGCTTCCCCATTTCTGTGTCTGATGTGTTTTCTGTCAGATAGTGCTTTGCTCTACCTGTCCAGCAGATGCCCTCAGTGTGTTCTGGACTACTTTGTTATGGCCTCTTATCTTTAAACATCCAGGTCTCTAGTGTCCTGATCCCAGTGTTGCTGTACTATTAAATTTGCACATGTGGGAACACCTACTGCTCCTGACAGTGTAAACAAAGGCTCACTCTAACACACTCCTGTCATGAACACACTGATTAATGACGACGCGACAGACATAGGCCGCCTCCTATTTGTGCTAGTGCAGGTGTCTTTGTAGTTTAGGTGTCACCTTGGTATAATGTCGGGGGAGAATAGGCAAATATAAACAAGTTTGTCTAATAACAATCACAGGATTAGAGCAGATAATGAACACGAACATACAAACAAATGTAACTGGACATGTCTTCTCATCCCATTCCAGATGAACACACAATATTAAATGATGTTGCTCCTTCTAACTCTACTGCTTTTGAGTCCAGATGTCACTATAAAGGATTATAGCTGTCAACAATTTATATAAAATAAACAATATAATGGTCATTAGTTGTCCATTGGTTTGAGATTAGTTCATTAAAGGTGGACACAACGACAGCTCCTAAGCTGCTGACCCACATCAATGCATGGAAATAATTGGTGTAAAATACAGTTTGTCGACTTTTCATGGTCATCAGATATGATCCATTTGGAGGTTTAGAGGCTTCATAGTTACCATGGAAACAGTCATCCTCTACAACATTGCAAAAAAACAGCAAAACTAATGAAGCTGAATCAGTAGATGACAATCAATGGACCCACTGGGTTTATGTTCAGGCAATGACACATTTTACTGAAAAAGTCACTTTTTCTTTGGTCATTTCAGTTTTAAAATAATAACCATTGAATTTCCGCTGAGGTTTTATGGACATTTACACGATCAGTCAGTTGAAGAAAAACAGATGATTTTCACTGAATTGTGACAAATCATTTAGGGCAGTTGAAATAACGAGAAAAATACATTTGTGAACTGACACAAAAGTCACACCGAGTCATTCCTTATGGGTTAATTGCAACATTTACTCATAAGGTTAAAAAAGTACTAAACTTGCAGCAGAGGGTATGGTGAATTAACCATGAATCAGTCGTTAACGTAAACTGGGATTTTTTTAACTGTTTTGGCCGAGAGGCTCATGCGGCTTTAATTGATGGAGGAGGCAAAGAAAAAAAGAATGGTGACTGAGAACAGCTGTCTGTCTGAGGAGTGCAACAGGTACCTTCACAGTGGGGAAGCCCTGTTGAGTGCGGTCCTTCACCGACCCTCTACTCCCCTCAGTCAGATAGCGAGCTCTGTGCTGAGTCTCAGGCTGGACCAGGATCTTCAGCTCCTTCCCCTCGCTCTTCTGCGGGTATTGCGTTGAAAGAGCACCCCCTTTCTGATGAGGTATCTGGGGATCATCTTGAGAACTGTAATAAAGACAGATCGGTATTAGCAGTTATAATCCTCTGCATTGTTTATTCTTGAATGAGAAACAAGTAATGAGTAATGTTTTCTGTCAAATGTGTATTAAGCACAGATGTTGGTATTTTCAGCTTCATTTTGCCAAACAGACTTACTGAGGGGTGATTTATACATAGACACACGTTTCAGAGCCTTTCAATTGAGTAAATAAATTGTATCAGCAGTTCCACTTTGACATCTTTTCATAGAACTATCTCTACTTCTACTTCAATAAAGAATGCGTGCGTGTTTATTAGTAATGTTAAATAAGTGACGTACTACCACAAATTCTACTACTTAAAATATGACAAAACTCCAAATTTAATACTGATCATATGAATACCATATATAAATTGGAAAGAATTGGGATTGTGACCACATTATGGGATGGGATTATGGCCTTTTGCCTGTTTACAGCCAGCACTGTGTGATGCACACAAACCCAAAAAAAGGTAAGTATATCTGCGGTGTAAAACAAATGTAAAACAGAGGCCCATCTATGAAAAACATGAATATCGACAGGTTTTTTGTTATGAGCAAATGTCACCCTTTTTCTGCAACCACATTTCCACTAAAGGAAGACACGTTGACCATAAAAAAAAAGAAAAATGGCACTAGCAGATCCACCCATTATTCCATATTCTGACAGGATAATAACATATTAGAGTATCTTTAATCAAAGCATATATAAACAGGAATTGTAGAGGGACATTCATTTCCACCACTTATGTTAAGTGCTTACTATGTTTTTTTCCCCCCTCAGGAATTAATATGTTACCCATGTAAGCACAGTCAAGGGTGGATGCTGCCGTCGGTGCTAGATTGTATACAGCCCCTAATTACTAACGTGACATAGTACATGTCCGCATATACCTCTGCAGTGGAATCAGTGCAGTTGTTGCCATGGTGCACTGTGCAATGCTGAGTTAAGAGGCCCTCCGTCAACTGAGCATATTCTATCCCTGGCTTTTAAAGCGTTCAGAGTTATCTGTTTATTTAATCTGCTCTGCTTATCCTGGGTCTTTGAGAGAGGCTCTGTGATTCACTGTGGCCGACCATTGTTTGTACTTAAGTATCCTGCCCCTCCCTCTGCTCTGATCAGACCGCTCTGCATCAGTCAATGTGTGGTGGGAAATTAGGAGCCAGAGTAGTTTGTTGAGGATTTCCATCTGTTGTGCAATGTGTGATTTCTTAATAACAATTGAAATGAGCATAGTAGGAGGACCTGGAGTGCAAGTGTATTAATAATATAAAGGGTGTATTAAAGGCGCCATTTGTGATATTTTATAACATTAAAAAATGACCTAAAATTATCACAATTGGTTTTACTTTTTCTCCAAAGGTGTCAAAATATTGCATAGCACAGACATGAACTGTATCTGTAACACCACCTTAGTGAGTTGTGAGCCACTGCCACCTCCGCCACAACAAATAGGACACCGCCTGTCAATACCAACCAGGCAAATTCTGACTTGTTTTCATGTACGTGGGAGGAAAGAGTGAACCACAGCAGGTAAAACGACCAACTGAAGCTTTATACAAATGACCATTATCAGTACCACCTGCTGCTGTACGAAAAAACACTAACATTAAAGTCAGAGACAAGACGTGATTGTGAATAAAGACGCAAAATGAGTCACCGACACTGCTCTTTTTTTTCCCCTCGCCAAGGAAATTAAAAGGTGTGAGGGGCGATGCAGCCACTGTTGTGAAGCTACTGACTGAGTAACAGTGTTGTTCTGACCAGTTCTCTACCCAACTGTGGGAATTCTAACCCTGGGCTGAATAACTCAACACACATCTGTGGTCCACCCACTGAAAACACAATTTGTATGAAATAACAAGACAAATGAAGGTGATTTGTTTGTGAGTACATCTACAAAAAATAGCACCCTTACCAAATTAGAGGCAAGGATTAGATATATATAATGGAAAGTGTTATAAATGGCCACTTGTATGGTGTGACTGAAGCTAAAAACAATCATTTTGACATTCTGGACACTTTTGACTATTTTTCTGGAGTCCTTATTTTTAAGGTGCAGCTCAAAGAGGTGACCTTCCTATGGAAAAGCTTCTGTCTCAAAACAAAGAGGTGCACAACAATACGATGGCGACGCTCCTCCTGTGTTACCTAAGAAACCACCCTCGCTGTAGATACCATGTAGTCGACTGTCCACCACTTGGACTACAATTTCTTCTTTTGTCTAGTTTGAATTATTTTTCTCTATAAATACAGATCATAGTTCGGCAGCCTCTCTGAGTGCATGTACCAGTATTTGTTGGTTTGTAATTGTTGTACCTGTGATTTGAGGCTGTACACTGAATTGCACTTTAGGAGCAATAAAGTGGTTTGAATTGAATTGTATTGATACTTGGTGTAATTTCATATTTTGCTTCCCTCAAATGGAAATACAGACTACACCTCTTGATCATACACTTTTAAATTAAATAAAACACTCTCAACAAAATATACTTGGAAGTAATCAAATCTTTGTGACACAGACCTTCCTTTTGGTCCACTTTTGTCTGGTCCAAGCTGTGACAGGACAAAATGTGGCCCTTTGGCGCTGTCCGCATCAAACACGTCCATGCTGGTTTCCTGCGCTGACACTGACTTGGGACCAGGCCTCTGGCGCGGGGTGCGTTTGCGGGACTTTCGAGGCACCTCTGTGTTGTCGTTGTAAGTGACGGTGCTTAAGATGCTGAAGTTGGAGAGGGAGTCGTCCATCCAGATGCTGTTGCTGTGCTCCGAGTCCAGCGACGCCTCGTCCTGACAGGACATGCGGCTGTCGTCAAGTAGGTCTTCAGGAGGTGGGGAGATGTTCAGCACCGTGCGACGTTTAGACGGGGTGATCTGGTGATGGGGCTCCTGCGACGTGACCCCCCTGCCTCCACCTCCTATGTCACCACCAGCCCTGCAGTTACTGCTGCCATTTGCATTGGCTGCACCACCACCACCCTCTGCTCCCACAGCATCAGGTCCGGTTCTGCTGCTCCTGCCATCATCGGGGTCAGCATTGTGAACATGGTTCTGCTCACTGCCTGAAGAACTGGAATGCATGTTGGAGCTGGAAGAGGTGGAAAAAGCACTGCGGGGGCCTTCCATGGTCACAGAGGAGGACATGGTATCTACAGTGCAAATAATCACACAGTTAATGAATGCATCTCAATCACTGTTGGCTAGCAGTCCCATGTAAACAGCAAATGTTTTCATGATTGTTTATTTCTCTGTTTTTCCAAAGTATTTAGAAGTCCAATTTAAAGTGTCCCCCTTTTCATTGGAGCTTAAGTGTGAAAATAGTTGATTATGGATTTGTAAGTATACACAACATGAAATAAGGGTAAGTTTTTTACTTTGAGGTAAATCTTGTACGGCGGCATATTAGAGTCAGTTTAGATTTAAAAAATACAGGGGATGGAGCAGAGGTAAGGTCTTGTAAATGAATGACATTCCTCCTATATTCATCAAGTCTTCACAATAATTAAGTCTTCGGCTTCAATCTTTGGCGTTTTTTTTTTTCCTCTGAATATCACCACCTCCCATGTAACCTAAACTGGCACTAATACACGATATTACATTTGTAATGATGATGAGTATGTAAAATTGCCATTTAAAAAAATATATTAATAGTATCATGTTGCCGATGTATTATTGCCTGAAAAAATTGGCAAAATATTGAAATGAAGAGGGAAGTTCAGTACAGTAACGTGCTCAGGTTGGTGCATGCCAAATATCGGAGCATTTTAGTTGTTTTTTTTTTTCCAAGTTTAGATAATTTCGCTGGGACTGAGCGTAGCCACAGAGACAAAATAAACAAGCTTCTGACCTATGAAGCAGAGAACTGCAGACCATTTTATATGCAGACACTCCCTGCTTCAGAGGGAACTTCCTGGAATAAAAATGAGACAGCGAATGAGCAATAAGAGCTGAACAGTAAAACTGTATTCAGATTTTTTGAAAAAATAAAAAAAGGGAAAACAACAGTAATTTCTTTGTTTTTATGAGAAAAAAAAAAGCTGTTGCTCCAGCATGCTGACGTGAACTGTAATGTCAAAAGCACGTAAGTAGTTAGAGTGAACTGGATGGAAAGTGGGGAAAAATGTCGTTAAGCTGCAGATGGCAAAAGGAGTTAGGCTGTTGTTGACATTCTGGGCTGTTTGGTGACTCATTAGTTTGCAAAACACACAGTTGGACAGAAAGAGAGGCACAGAAAATAAACGGAGGCACTTTTTTTCTTACATTGAACAAGCACAAAACACAAGGATATAATCACAGTCTCAACACATTAAATTGTTACTCAGTCATCGTTTTAGTGCATTTTATTGCAGAGAGGGTTTGGTTATTTATTTGTTGTCTACCACGAGTGTATGGGAGGTGGGTTAGAGTTAATTCATGCTCATTTGGTTTGGACAAAGGTAGGAGTGGCAGAATTTTAAAAAATTGTTAAAGTAGGTCATGTTCCTTTCCCATCCATTGGAGCAACGCTGCAAATGAACAAAAACATTAAAAAGCAATGTCCTAATAACCACTGCAATTAAAAGCCAGGGTGAAGCCTTTAAAGATGATGGACACATAAACAGTTAAGATCTGATGTAAATACCAAATAATGGGGTTAAGAGTAATTTTTCAACATGACACGGTCCATTTTTTATATATATTTACTCTGTAGATTAAAGATGATCCTTCAATGGATTTAACTAGTCTTCTGGGGATGGTTTTCCTACATGGAGACAAGCTTGAAGGAATACAGTTAGATTAGACATACCTTTATTGTCCCACTTGGGGAAATTCGTGGAACTTTATGGAAAATACTGCGAACTTTAAGATTCCTAAATGAAGTGTGTAATCTCAATGTCCTAATTTTAGTATTTTTTTGACATTGACCAGTATATACTTGGAACAATCAGTCCTTCTGATCATTTTAATAAAACACAAATGTTTCCAGGGAAAATAAACCCTCACTAATCATTATGCAATATTTAAACCATAAATCTGCAGACCAAATTACCATACAAATAACCCTTGGACATCTTTCTTCACCACAACCAGCATGATCAAGATGTCATTAATTTCCTACAGAGCTAAATAAAATGGGCTACGTTTATACATTAGAAGCTTTCAAACCACAAAACCAAGCCTGAACTGAACTGATTCTAACAGTTAAAACATATCTATTTCCTGAACTCAGTGATTCTGGGCTAAATACACAGAATACACAGAGGACTGAATGCAGACACTCAGGTCTTCATTATTATCTGTAATAATAAACAGAAAACTGATTAAGCTATTTTATTTGCTGGAAATGTAACATCATTTTGAGTTAGTCAGACCACTGAATCTATGAATTAATCTTAAACTCTCACAATTTCCACACTAATCTGGTTTTGTTGTAACATTTACTGTATGTTTACACCTGAGGTCCACACTACCGATCGTTTAGGACTCTTGGGAACATAAGAGGCCCTGTTTTAGTTTAGAAGCTGAGCTATAATATGAACGGATAAAAAGACATACTTTTGGAAATGATGACGTACGCGCCTGCATTTGCTGCCCCCTGATTGGTCACACCCCTGTCACATGATCCTTTCAGGAAGTAAACAAGACATTAGTTCCAACTTTGAGCTAATTAACAAAGATACCATATAATAGATGTATCTATTGTTATAACCAATAGCATCTCATTTAAAGTGCATTTTATCAGTGAACTACTGGAGACATTCACAGCAGGTGAACTCTTATTTAAGCAAACTATGACGATCCTGTGTCCAGCAGGATCCCCCCCCGTTATCCGATATGCAGGTTAGAATGGATGGAGATTAATTACGAACCTGTGTTGAAATGGAGACGCAGATGGAGATTGTTCTCATAATAAAATGTGAAATGTATTACTGTGGCTATAGCCCCAGTCTGTGTGTGTGCAGTAAAGCTGTGTGAATGCCTCTCAACCTGCCATACATGCAGTCCATGACCTAATGATTCAAAACTTTCTTGCTGGTGCTAAGATTTCAACACAGCTGTTGTTGTACGCACCTTGCCTCGAGTCAGTAAACTCAGCTACCTTATCCACATGTAAAAGCAGGCAAACACAGCGGGGCTAGTTCAGACTGAACTTTAATGACATGACTTTTTTTTTGGTAGTAAGATGCGAGGATCACACAGTGGGAGACTGGCTGTTGGACTTCGTTCTGTTTGCAGGTGCGATTGGCCTGCAGCTACACGGCACTACGTAGGTGGAGTTTGTCCTCACAGAGGGGAAATGAGGTGAAGATGACCAGGATCCTACCTGACGTTAGAGGAGCCGAAGGGGGAGACCCCACTTCTCCGCCGCTCTTTTGACTCATGACTTTTGGGTTCTGCTGAGCAGGGGAAGGAAACTGCAGCTCTCCAGGAAGAAGATCATACACCAACTCTGGAGGGAACAGGAGGTGAGGGGGCAAACGAGAGGAATATGATGAAGACGTATGACTGGGATGTTGAGCATGAAGCACATGCTGCAATATTCACTTGGGTTCGTATGGATCATTGATTCCCCAGAGATTGGTCATGGAAGATGGATGGATTTCCAGTGTTTTGTAGAAATGGCATCAGTTTAACTAATGAGAAAAAATGATCACTATGTGGTCAATCCATCGATTTGCTCCCACAAACTGTTAAACACGTCTATGTTGTCACTAACACATGCATCAAACAAAGCTGCAATACATTCAAGGTACAGTTTAGATCAGGGGTGTCAAACTCATTTATGTTCAGGGGCCGAATTCAGCCAAAGTTGGTCTGAAGTGGGTGGGGCCAGTAAAATAACAATTATATATCAATAATGTCAACTTCAAACTTTCCTTATATGATGAAAATGTTAAGGTCTACACATTGTCCTTTTAAAACAATGTGAATAACGTTAACAACCTCAAAACCTTTAAGAAAAATAAATGTAATTATACCAATATTATACCTTAGTTCATAATTTACACATGTTCATAGAACTTACACATCACAGTGGATCTACAAACACAAAACAATTGATAAAATTGAGAATATTGATAAAATTACAATTACTCTTCAGACATGTCAGGTTGTTTATATTTGTTTGGGTTATTTATGGTTTTTGTGAAATGTTACTTTATTTTAGTGTAAATACAGAAAAATTATCGGTACATGAAAATATGTACATCTCCACAGAAAAAAATTTGAAGTTTTATTTATAGGTCATTATATTATTTTTCCAAGTCTGTTCGTGGAACCTGAACTAAAATTCTTGCAAATATCTTAGGTATAAGTTTTGCATTTCACATATTCATTTTACAGGCTGGACTGGAACTTTGGCGGGCCACATCTGGCCCCCGGGCCACATGTTTGACACCTCTGGTTTGATGATGCTGAAATGGTCACCAGTGATCAAGAATACTAACGTATACACCGACTCCGGTCATGATTGTAAACTGTCTTGCAACCATTCATTTTTAGTCGACTCCCAGAACAAAGTTTAGGAAACACTCTCTCATCATAATGGTTGTGCAAGTGCAAGATGATATCTGTGACCTGGTTGACAAGGCACCTGATGACAAAAATACACAAATGGAACTATGGCTATGTTAACAAAGCACAATAATTACAGCCTCAGTGCAGAAGATAAAATGGGCCTCAATCGCTGGAGTATGTTTGTTTAGATACAGATGACAAATTATTTTCAGGGCATATTCACTTTGCAAAGAAAAAAAAGTGTTAAAGCCAAGAGGAACTGATCAAGTGAAACTAAGAAGAGATTCATGATAAGACGCTTTAATTCTGTAAAAACTTAAAGCGTCATCAGAATCATGCATCACCACGATTTGTCTACTGACACCATCTGTGTTTGTCCAGGCCTGACGTTTTCACCCAAACACAAAAGGTGGAACCCCACATGGATACTCTTTCTTTTCTGACATCAGTATCATTCTCACGACCTCCTCAATTCAAAGAACTGTGCAAAAGAACCACAGAAGCCACTGAAAGTTAGCAGTTCCTTCCAAAGGTGATGCATGTGTGGTGGACAAGCAAATGAGCACAAGATGATGGAAGATAAGGAGGAAGAGAGAGTTTTGAGAGAGTTTCTGTATGCAATAGGACCGGGGAGACTTTTTTTGGATTACAAAGAGAAAAAACAAAAAACAAAATATATTCCATTCAGGACAACACATCAGAATTCCAATTGTTACATTTTGTGTAATATGTGCTGTTCTCACTGTCCAGAAAACAAAGAGAGATGCATAACAAAACCTGGACCTGGCTCAATTTCAACACATCTTGTTAATACTGGATAGGTTACAACAATTGAGATGGTAAATCCCAACTCTGCATAGATGTATGAGGACAAAACCTCGTGGAATGAAGTGCAAAACGAGGCATTATTAAAAACAGGCAAGTCAGCTCACACAAAGCTGTTCTCTCTCTTCTCCCCCTTCCTGAATGGGGGGCGGGGGGGTCTTGCGTCAACAGCATGACAACACATTTACTAGAAGCCTGATTCATCATCCAAATATTATGGTATGAACTTAGAGCAGCCATTACAGTCGCCTGACTCTCTTCTCTGCCAACTGCCAACTTTAATTACTCGCAGCTGAGTCCCAGGGTTCGGTGTGTATATCAGATACTTAACCCTCCCATTGTTACCACTCGCTGTGTACAATAGACAAACCTGGGATGTACTGAAACTAGCCCATGCCTCTTCATTCCCAAAGCCCTGCAGTCTCTTACAGCTCAGTTTAAAAAGAGCAGGGAATGTTGGTTCCCAGTAAGGGAGCTTAAATCTGGACTCAGCAAACTCATAGGGCTCACAGTGAACCACACATACACACAGGACTCTAGTGTGGTTTCGTTGGTTATTTGCAAAGTTCTCCAAACAAAATCACACATGCACATGCACTCGTGCGCAGACACACACACACACACACCCCTCCATCCTCAACAAAATAACTTTCCACCACTGTGCATTTTACACTTAAAACTCTTC
>JAPTHA010000018.1:24780287-24796198 GCA_029814585.1 Gymnapogon annona | reverse complement strand
ACCACAATACAGTCACATTTATTCCCCACAGGCCTCACCCCCCCCCCACCCACAATAACAGGGCCAAAGGAGACAGACAAAACCGAATAAAACCAAGCAGAACGAGTCAAGACAAAACAGAATGAAACAAAACAAGACAAGACAAGAGAAAAACAAAGCCATATGTGACAATAACAGATCTTAACTATACGAACTGTGCAGAGAGACACATGTTAACCTCACACCTCCTCCGTCCCACAAGTTCAGCTCCGGTATATGGACCTGAGGCCATGTGGTGCATATCGGGTATATGGATCTGATGTCATTTAAATTTTTTGACAATAGTTTCTTTTTGGCCCCATATATATTCTAATAATCTACTCTTACTAAATTTGAGGGAATTATTCTACAAGCATCCATTACCTTTAATGAATTTTAAAGAAAACCCATCAATACTGCAGCTCGGTTCTTGTTTCATTGATCCATTGTTCCTTCTACTTAAGACCTCACTAACTTTCACAAACATCTAAATTACTGACGCATTTACAACTTTTTTTGTTTATATGACTTTTACACAGTAAACATACACAATTACTCCAGATGTTTACTTCTGAAAACAGAGTTCTTTATACAGCTTCTTATGCATCTATATGGCTATCCACAGCAGATATTATTAGTATTTAAAGCAAAATAACCACTGTAGAGCTAAGAAAAAGAAAGGTAAGGACACTTAAAGTACATATCAAGCAGACTGATGTTTATGCCTCACAGGTGCCCAGATCATATTGCATATTACTAAGTATTTTGACTATATACTTCCAGTTAAAGGATATCTTGTTTAATCTCATAACATCCTGAAATGCTAGCAACGGGCCAAAACAGTCTTTTATCTGTTTTGTTTTCTACAAGCAGCCCTGTGGAGTAACTACTGCGAAAAAAAAATTATATGGCAATGTTTCTACCAATCAGGACGTTTTTAAAACCACCTATAACTGTACTGATGATCATCTTCACTTCCTTACAGGTGCCAAACATAATATTGTACCATGCATCACTGTTACACACCGCTGCTAAATAAAACAAGTATAACTGAGAGGTTTTTTTAAACAGATATGACACACGCCATTGTGTTTAACAGCAGAATTAAATAGTTTTTATTATTCATGCTTACATGGACAGATAATGTTGACCTTTCTCTCTGATACTTAAAACACTATTCTACAGAAGACAGGCTGAATGTGCAAGTTCTGTTTGTTTTTTTTCACAGAAACAGCGCTGTTTGCTAACAGCACGTCACATACAGTGCTTTGATTACATTCATTGGGTTCTACTGTCTTGGTGAGACAGCGTGACATAAATAACTACAGAAATATATAAATTTAAAAGCTCTATTATTTAGTTGCAAAGCAAAAACACAATATGTAACCACTGAAGCGGAGCACACTGTACCGTAGGTGGTACAGTGTTAAACCTTATATTGTCAGATTACCCTTGATTAACATTCACCAATGGAATAGTTGAGATCATGTTGCTGGAGGCAGACGAGCCTGTCATCCCGTCGCTGCCCTGTTTCTTACGTTTGACCCCAAACAAACTGCACAGTTTCATCAGCATTAGGTCCACGATCTCCTCCTCTTCTGACGGCTGTTGAAGAGTCAGTTATGTTAAAGAAGTCAACTGATGGGTGATGGGCCTGTCTTATGAGGCATGATAACTCTGTGAATTTTTAAGGTACGTTTTCTGTCGAAGTGACCAAGTGAACATTACATATGAGAGATGTAAAAATGATATGAAGAGCAGGCTGGTCGGTGGAGAAGAGGGTTTTGATAATGGTTGTAGCTCTGTGGCAGATGCTGAAAATAGATTTACATTTTGGAGTGAAATTCATGCTCAATTAAGTGTTTTTTTTTTACACATGATGGTTTAATGGTATTGTATTGTATTGTATTGTATTAATACGATGGAAAATTGAGTTCACTTTGTTGTGAAGAAGTTCAATCAGTATTTCATCTTTAACCAATCTTTATTTTAATCCTTATGTTTAATAACGTGTGGGTGTTTTCCACCTTTGAGTCACTTCAGACTAAGCTTGCAGAGCTTACCTGATGGTGTATCTGCTCCTGACTGAATGCCACCAGGATGACGGAGATGAAGAGGTTCAACACAACAAATGTCATAAACACGATGCAGGAGCCAATGAGGAAAGCACCAAGAACGGGGTTGTAATTCAAAACCTGAGGGAAACAGCAAACACCTGATCAATCAACCGTTATGTGCTGTAATGTACCACGATACAAAGATAATAACCTTCCTCCAACCTCTTCGTAGTTGAAAATGCCGAGCTGCAGGCTGACCATGGTCTGAGCAGCATCCAGCAGAGTTCGGTATGAGTACAGCTTCCACCCATACATCAGGTTAGACTACAAAAAATAAATAAATTTTAAAAAGGAAACATGAGAAAGGTCCTTTTTGTTAACATTAATGCTGACTTTAAAAAAAATAACTGAGGAGAAATGTAGCGGGTGTGGCAAGGTGTTGATGTTAAGTGTGGGAAAGTTCTCACAGCGATGGAGTAAGCCAGGAACATGATGGTCATGACCAACAGGAAGCCTGAAATATCAGTCCAGGCTCGCTGCAGTGTGGCTGTGATCATGTGCAGCTTGGGGTTCAGTCTTAGCAGGTGCCACAGTTTGACTGTAGCCAGAAGCACCAGGAAAGCAATCAGATACCCCAGCACTGCATCAGCATGCGCCGTCTCATGGAAACTGGCATATCTGCACACAGAGCACACACACCTCTCTGTTTCCACTTATACAGAATGACAAATACACAACCTTCTCAAAGGAATAGCTGTCAAACAAATATCTACAATGTGAGAAAAACATTCAGAAACACTGAATGCGACACAATTGTGAAATATGGTAATGTCTACATTTTCTGTAGTCATTAGAAATCCATGTAGTCTTCATTGTCTTGAAAGGACAGAGTGAGTCCTATTGCTTACTGGTCTTTGTTGTTCTGGTAGTACTCCATGTCCCGCTTCCCCAGTAACGTCCTCTTGATGAACACGGACAAGGCACTCCAGCTGAGGATGATGATGGCCAGTTCTAACAGGTTCCACTTACTCTTAAAATAAGCCCACTTCTGCCGCTTCATCAGCTTCCCCTGACAGGACAGGGCACGACTCTGTTTGAGCAGCTGCATCATTACTGGCAGTCAAATTAAATTCAGTTGGCTCTAGAAATATACCTGAACAAACATGTAGTAGATGATGAACAAGAAGTAGATGGCTTCAGAGGCCATGACAAAGATGTGAAGGCCGCCGGTGGACTGGTAAAGACGCACACTTTGAAGCTCAATGCGAAACTGGAAGGCTCCTGCATCACATACACAGTTAGACACGTTTCAGTTTTTAATGTTAGTTTTATTTTTGCGTGTCTCATTGAAAATTCAGTCGTACCGATGGCTGTGGTCTCCAGCATGATGGTGACGATGCAGAAGAGGTTGATGTTGGCGTTGTACACGGTGAACTCGACAAAGATGGCCTGAGTGTACACGTCGAACCACGTGCTGTCGTACAGGTACTGAAGAGTCCTACAGAGGCAAAAATAGAGGATGCGTATTCAATTCATATTCAAGTAGTGAAACGCAGTGAGGGAGTCATGTCATGGTTTTTCTCGAGAGGCCATTGAGCTCGAGTGCTTGTTTCGGTGATGAATGTGTTGTTTTTTGCTGCAGCATCGAGTGGTGCTCTCTTAGAATAATGATTTGTGATCCCAATGGGACTTCTTGGTTAAATGAAGGTCTAAAAATAAATGTTTTTATACCTAGCGCATTTTTCTAATTTTTTACCCAAGAGGAAAAAAATATAAAATAAAAACTGTTTAAGATAGTAAAGCAAAACAATTCCAGGTTGATCACAGATTAAACTCAAATCAACTTCATTGTTCTTTAAGACTGGAGCTAACACAAAAACACTGATATAATTAAAAATCACACCATTCCAATAAAAAACTTAAATATGTAAATACTCCTCAATTCTCAGTTTTTATCTGCTGCATTGCAGGCATCGCTGCTTCTATTTAAGTATTTGTGGAGTCTGTTTTGCACTGATGGCTTATATTTTCCATATCATGCGTAAGATGAGGGTGGCGGAGCATCCTTTAACTTCAGATTTTTTTGTGAGAACAGTGAAAACTTTTTCCCTTGAGGAGGAAAAACTTTCAAAGTGTCAGACAGACATCATCCATCCCAGTGAAAGTCAAACGTTACACTGATGAACCACAGAGGAACCTTAAAAGTCACCGTCATTGGTTCCTTCCTGTACTGACATGCTTCTCTACCTGCTGGAGTTGTGTATATCTGGCCCCAGATTTGCCACAAAGCCTCCTCCTCTGTACAGCACCATGCTGCCCCAGACGGACGAGGCCCTCAGGCGACGCTGTGACTGATACGTCCACGGACTGTTCAGGTTGTGTGAGGTGTTATCTGCCACTAAGATGCTCCAGCTGGGACCATAGGAGCCCATGTCCTCCAGTTCCCATGAGTACGGAGCATGACAGTCTGGCACAGACGCCTTCATGGACTGAGCAACGTGGCAGGAGTTTTGCTGCACTCTGACCTGGCGAAGACGAGCGTTACCCACCAGCTTTGAATTTCCATCTGTGATGAATCCTGCAACACATAAGAACATCACAGTATTACAATCAATCGTAACGACAATATGAGACGTGACAGAGGATGATGGGAAACAAGACAACAGGGCTGATGGTTTCACCAGCAGCGCTGATGAACATCAACATGACTTATAAGAAAATTGATTTAAGTTTTATTCACATTACTGGCATTAATTGTGTTAATTCATTAGCCTAATGTTCGTACACAAAATAAAGTAAAAGGGAATATTATGCCCCTCAAAGAGTCTGTTACATTGAAAACAAAATGCATTTTATATGTAAAATTTTATATAATGCATATAATTATGTAGATAAAATTGCATAGGCCTTGTAATTTTTTAGGTATTTCAATATGGAAGTGTTTCATATGATAGCTTTATCAATATTTTTCATGTGAAACAACTGAAATAGGATAAAATTATTAAGGTAATTCTGGGTGTTTATTAACTTCATCTCTTACTTGAATCAGAATACAAGTTACAATCACAGAATTTGAGACAGAAAAACTTCTAAAACTTGTCCTTGAAACGATGTTTTGACAGAAGTGTTTATTTTAAATCAAAAATATTTTTTCCAAATGAAGTATTTTTTACTTAGTTAATAAAGGCACAAAATTACCCTCATATACAATAGATGATCACTGTTGTTTATTTTCTTTCTATTTGCTCCGTTCTGTGATCATTTCAGATTTGGTTAGTGGCTGGTTCTGATAACATTGGATAAAATACATCTAAAAGACCATCTAAACACAATAAACTGTACAATACTATGAGTACAATAGTATGAGTACAGTAGTATGAGCTCCAACGAGGCAATTGAAAACACTGGTTGAAAACGCAGCCTGTACTTTGTCCCAAACAGACGGACACAACATGCACAGCAGTCATGACATTTGTGGCTATTTAATTTGACAACATGCTTACCTGGGTAGTCTCCAAACAGGTTGCTCAGCAGTGTTGTGTTTGCCCAGTTGAACACGTCTTGAATGCTCATCGTGTCTGAGATTCCTTTGCTGAAGCTTTGCCGTATGTGTTGGGTTAAGAAGTAAGCATTGGGGTCTCGCTGTCCGTATGCCACCAGGAGTAACATCCACATGAACCCCATGTAGGCTGTAGGACAAAATCAAACTCAAACTCACATCTTACACTAATCAATTATTTCTGTATTTAGATTTAGACTTAGACTTCCTTTATTGTCATTACACAGACACACACAATGAATCTGGTAACGAAATGTCATAGATTGGCAACTGATAACACAAATAAATATGGAATACAAAAATGCACTATTACTGAAGTGAATCCAAAGCCATAAGTGGCTGCAGTACAAGGTGACAACAAAAATTCACACAGTCAATATAAATAGCAATAAATAAGATGGACTGTAACAATGTAACAATGTAAACACTAATGAAAACAGTGTCAAAAAAATTGCACCACAATATAAACAGTACTATAAACAGTGAAAATACTACACATCAGTGTAAACAGTACTATAAGCAGTGAAAAAAACTACACATCAATGTAAACAGTACTATAAACAGTGACAACAATGTATTTATTCATACATTTAATTTCATTTAATTCTAATGAATTTACTCACTAACTCACTCGCTCATTTTCCGAAACTGCTTTAATTAAAATGTAATTTTAATCGAATTTTTATTTCATCTTTTCTCCTACCGAGTATCTCCCTGATGAGGATGAAGACTTTCTGCTCTTTAATCATGTTGTTCCTCATCTTCTCTATGTCCGACGGAGGCGGAGGCTGATAAAAACTGCACGTGCTGTCTCTTCTCGCCACACGTACAGCATCAAGGTCATCTGAGAATGCACGTTAGTATGTGTTTAGTTTCGCTTTTATGCCAAATGTTTTAAGAATAGTGAGCGGAATATTCCAGATATACCTCGGTTCATGAGACTTTCATCGATCTGAGGCTCCCCATATTCCTCTTGGTCAACTTTTTTCAGAACAAGAGCAAAGAAAGCTGCAAAACCCAGAACCTGTAATAGATTTTTAGACCTGGTTAATAGGTAGAACACTACATACATTTTGGCAAATGTTGGAAATATACATTTATAGCTGAGACACACAACTGATAATAAGCTTCTATTGACATAAATAGACTTATACAAGGAACATGAATAAGTATTATCAACAAAATGTTTATGACAGATGAAAAGTCAAAGTAGCCATTGAACGCTAAAAGGTCCCCCGTCTTTAATTAATTCTGATTTAGGATGCCTTTTGTTTCATAATCCCACTGCGATAATGTGTGTTTTATAGGTTGTGGATTCATTCTCCTCCATCATAATAAAAGTACGTAAAGTCTTTAAGTTGCAAATCAGAGGAGACAATGGAGGGTGTCCTCTTGGGTTTTTAGGAAACATTTTTTCATCACTTTCTGACATGTTATGAACCAAACAGCCGTAGAAACGAGAGAGGAGAACAAAAAAAATTACATAAAAGAAAATGAATTAACATGATCAAAATAAATGATAAAACTCTATTGTCACTTTATACCCAACAAAAGACCCCTAATTAAATCTGGATAATGTCTTTACTCTTTAGTTCAGACGAGTCAAACTCATGTCAGTTTAAAGGCCACATTCAGACACAGTTCACCAGTAAAATAATAACATAATAATATATAAATAATGTCAACTACGAACTTTTTTTATGTTTTAGAGTGAAAAAGGTAAAAATACATGATGAAAATGTTTAAAAACTATCCTTTAAAGCAACGTGAATAAACATGAAGAAACTGTAAAAATAAGTGTCATTTTAACAATATTGTGCATTAGTTTATCATTTTCACGTGTGCATTATAACTGACAGATAACATTTAGTAATAGGCAGAATATTGTTATAATTGTACTTAACTTCTCTTCAGTCATTTGAGTTTGTTCATATTTGTTCAGGTTATTACATTTTTTTTTGCAAAATTATACTTTGTTTTAGGGTAAATACATGAAAACCTTTGGAGTTGTGAATATTTATAGGCTATTATGATTGTTCTTTACTAGTCTGGCCCTCTGAATGTGGAACCTGAACTAATAACGTTGTTAATATCTTCAGTGTAATTTTAGCACTGCACGGATTCATCCCAAGGGCCAGACTGGACCCTTTGGCGGGTCGGATTTGGCCCCCGAGCCACATGTTTGACCCCTGTGCTTTAGATGATCATTCATCTGTTCGTCATTATAGGACAGTACCTCTCTATATATTCAGACATGATGATGTGACTCACCTTCAGAGGTTGGGTGATAAACAGACTCTCAAAAAAGGAGACCACCATGGAGATCAGCCAGCTGATGGAGCGGTCTTTCCCATAAGTCAGCCCATACATCATGGTGAAGTACGCCGAAACGCCGCTGGTTGCGATCACCAGGATCCATCCCACAAATACAAACCACCAGGGCAGCCCCCTTTGGTGGCCCTTCTTGGTCGAATCCCCATTGACGCTCTCTTCAGGACTACAACTCTGATCCAATGGCTCTCGCTCCAGACTGGACGAGGGCAGGTTATACTCCAGTAGGGACTTCATGCCCTGCACCTGCTGTACAGCGCGGTTGAAGTTGTCTGGGATTGGGAAACGAGTGGGTCCCAACAGTCCCAGCTCCTTCTCAACGTGACGCAGCTGCCGGTACAGGTAACGGCTGTTGGTGCTCTTCTTCTCAGGGCTCCCCCACATACTGGTCTCTACCCATAAAAAACACATCCAGAGGTTATCACTCCAGGGAATTTCTAAAAGATGTAATGCTTTATTAGAAAGAGGATATAGATTAATTGGTAAAAATTTATAATGTAATAATAATGCCTTAATGACGTTAATGTAACTAATTTTATCTGATCAGTTATGTTTATCTTTCTTAGAAACTCTTAAATAGGCGTAAGTACTAAAAAATATAACTTTAGACCCACAGTATTATGTGTGAGAATTTTATACATTGTTAATTTGTTCATTTAAATCAAGTCTGTTTCTGTGTATACATATAGATCTACACTGTTGTTGATGAAGTTGTAATGATCATTTTGTTTTCAGACACATTCATCGTTTTGTTCCTGGTTCTACACATCAGCAATCACATCACAGCATACTGAGTCCCAGTTACACTTGATCAAGAATAAATCACTTTGTTGCAATCATTCCATAAGAAAAGGTAAAAAATGTTTAATCCAACATTGTGTATCATGTTAGTGTCTAATAATAATAATAATGATGATGACGATAGTAATAATGATAATTTCATTTAACTGTACAACTTTGGATAAAAAAGACATAACATATAACAATAATATATATACAAACACAATAATAATAAAAATCTAATAATAAATACAAATATAATAATATATAACGTGATAGAAATGAGAATGTGAGTTAGATATTCTAAAGTGGTTCAGTGCAGTCTAGTTTATGTTTAATTCGACATTGTCGATCTAAATTATTTAGACCATGTTGCCTCTTAAATACTACATTCATTCATAAAGACTGTTGACTTATCACTTTCATAACTTAGAAGTGTTGATAGTGACTTAAGAATTCTGCTCATTTATTCCTGCAGACAGGAAGTGTTTCAAACATCTAAAATATAACCTATATTTCACTCACATAAGAGCCTCTGCATTGATTTGTTTTCTTGACACTATGAGTGCTCTGCTCCAGAGCGGTCTACCTTGCAGGTTGACTGAACCCAAAGTGAGGATCATGGAGCGCTCTCGTTTCGACGTGTCTGTGTAGAAGTCTCCTGCCAGTCGGTTCTGCTGTCGGATGATGTCCTCGACTAACGACAGCAGAGTGTTGATGTCCGCCTCCTGCCCAGGCTTCAGCTCCAGATGTGGAAGAGGACTCTTCATGGCCTTTGAGAGCGACTGGGCAATTCTCTTTATGTCCTTCAAAGAGGAACACACGGAGGGACTCAGACATGTGGAGGGTGTATTACTCCAGCCAGTGAAGCTGCGCCCACCTTGATCACAGTATCGGGCGTGATGTCCTTCAGCTCCTTCTGTGGAGACGACGTCTGTGAGGGAAAGACTCGAACCGTCTTCCCCTGCTTGGACGTGTCTGCTTTGGCGGCCTTCTCTCGAGGACGAGTGTTTCTGAAGATACTTACAATCAGGAGATTTATGGGAAACATGATGATTGAGCTTTGAATTCCAATCATAACCTGCTGCCAGGTGAACTCGATGTGACCTGCACAACACAATGAGTATTTTTAAAATGAGTATAAAAGTGGGAACATTTCTCCATCTGACCAGGGTTCATATGGTTTTGACATTGTCTATGAGTTTGTCATTTTAATTTTAGTTAGCTGTTTATAAATTGTATCGGCCTATTTTACTTAATTTTGTTTTGTGTTGGTTCAGTTTTAATAGGTATTAGAATAGAATAGAATAAAATAGTCTTTATTGTTGTTTTAGAAGTCGTTTTAGATAATAAAAGCTGACAAAGGTATGATCATTTATTATATGACATTAAATACAATTTTCATAACTAATGTATCTTGAAGATCACATTCTGACAAAAGTTTTATTTTTTTTTTTAGCCTTGGTTTATACAGGTAAAACACATTGAGATCGGGATCTCATTTACAAGTGTGACCTGTTGTGAATTTTTAAAAAGTGAAAATGAAGCTCATTTCACCTCCAACTCTATTATTTTACTTCAGACTGTAATGCTAATTAGGTTTTTTAAGGTATTTCTGTGATTTTGGAAACCTTATTTTGACTTTTCTTCAAGGTAAAAAGTTTGTTCTCACTGATACATTAACTTACAGTAAATGTAAGACATTAAATATTGTACATTCAAATTTTGCAGAGATTTCACTATTCTTCTTCATGATTATTCAGATACATACCGAGGTCCATGGTTTGCTCAGAGGGGTCTGTGGGGATGCCCCAAAACATGATGCTGGTGAGCATGGTGCACAGCAGCAGTGAAAAACAACAAGACACTCGCTGCACACGAGTGAAGGTGCTGCAAGGAGGTCTGCTGATGACAGAAAACCAGATGTGGCCATCACGGAAATCTTTGGCCGTCTTCATGAAGAACAGGTTACTAGGAAGTACAGAAAACGAACACGATACAGTAAATGATACAGTAACACATTTAATCCTCTCTTAATGTCACACCCGACAAAAAATTTGGGAGTACATTATCATAATTCATGTCTGAAAGGGTATGAATTATGACAGGAGTGTCAAACTCATTTCAGTTCAGAGGTCACATTCAGGTACATTTGATCTGAAGTGGGCCGAACCAATAAGATAATCACATAATAACATATCAATAATGTCTACTCAAAAACATTTGTCTATGTTCTAATCTAGAGTGAAAATGTCCAATTATATGGTGAAAATGCTTACATCTAAAAACTATCCTTGAAAGCAACATGAATAAACATGTTGCTTTAACACATGTTAAAGCAACATGTGTTAAAGCATATATCATCTATCTATGATATATCCTGGGACGTTCAAGAAATGTGTCCAGTTTTACCTGAATCTCTTCAAATCCATCTCTGTAGCCACTGGGAACACCTTGTCGAGCTCACACTCTCCTACATCTACAGCCAACCAGGAATTGCACAGGAAGTGCCATTTTTGACCGCTCTCCAGATCCTGCACCACCACTTTGTTGACGTACCTGCATGTGAAATGAATATCAGACTATCAAGAACAGCACACATGTTACCTGGCTCTTGCCTTCTGACTCCCACCATGCAGGGTGGGGTCCTGAGTTGTCGTGCCACAGTCGGATGCTCTGCAGTTCCCCAAGAGAAAAATGAGTGGTCAGCAAGAACATGTCCACTCCTCCTCTCTCAAACACTGGTTTCTCGTTGTCGGTCAGGTGGTGGGGATCACTTTCTCCCTCTGTACCCAGCAGAGTGATTGTCACCTACAACACAACAAGAAGCTTAAGGACACAGACCCTGTGTGACTCGTACTGTACACTGTGGAGTTGAAAATTCCCATCAGTTCCTCTCAGTCTTCAGGGACGATACTGACCTGAGAGGAGGTGGATGCACCATGACGATGCCCTGTGCTGATATTTAACATGTAGCGATACTCCGCTAAGGGGTCATTGTCTTCAAGCACCGTTATCTTGACCTACAAGACAATATTGATAAAGTTGGTCATTAAAACTGTTTAAAGACATGAACTGAATCATATGAAATTCAGGTAACTTAATAATAACGGAATTAGATTTATATAGTGGTTTTATTCCACAGAACTCAAAGTGCATACATCAGATGATCCATTATTTATTCACTCTCTGGTGATGGTAATCTACCATTTGTTTCCACGGCAGACTGACAGAAGCATGACTTCACAATCCGCACCAAACAGCCCCTCTGACCACCACCAAACATTCACCAGACAGTCAGGGACAGAGTGGGATTCAAACCACCAACCCTTCGGTTATCGGATGATCTGCTCTACCCCCTGAGCCACGGCCAAGATACTTAACAGTGTATCCAATGCGAGACTAACCCAAATTATTGATTTAAAGTGTCTGTATATCGTCTAAAGCCTTTAATGCACCTATCCATCTGTAAAATATGTACATAACGCAACCTGTAAATCACCTGTAAAGTACTGTAACAATATATAATGTATGTACTCAATTTATTTATTATTCATTATTATACCTGCACCGGTGCTCTTTTTTTGCACTTCTGGTTAGATGCTAATCTGTATTTTGTTTCTCTGTACCTGCACTTGCACATATGTCATAACAATAAAGTTCAATCTAATCTAATCTTAAAGATAGCCTGTGTGACAGTTCAGCGTTCAGAGACATACTTACAAAAAGTCAAGTCAAGTAGACTAATGTAACATAAAGTGAACATCCCCTGGTGGAAATGTGCCTTTTTGTTGCATTTTGACATACTGACATTTAGGACGGAAGTGTCTAATTAAATTCTGAAAAAGGAAAATGCAAATAACCTGGACAAGTACAATTTAAGTAAAGTAAAATAAGCAGGACTTACAGATCACAGTAGATCTACAAAGGCATAAAACATTTAGTAACAGGCAGAATATTGTATAAGTCTGGTATTTGGAACTATAGTGAATGACACCCTTGACGTCTTCGCTGTATCACAGGACAGATTGGAACCATTTCTGATTTACAATGTACAACTGACGATAACAGACATACATGGACATATGTAATATGAGTCAAAGTTAAACTCAATCACAATCTTTTACTCAGCGGCGGGTAAGAAAAGTGCTTGTAAGTGTGTTTTGTCATTGCTCGACAAACTCGTGACAACTGTTCCAAAGGTGTGGTCTACCTTTGCTGAGTCCTGGATGTCTTTCCTTCGTGCCCACACGATCACAAGGAGATAAGCAGCAAAGATAGCCCCGACAAAACAAACCACCACGGGGTTGTTTGTGAAGGTGGCAAAAAGCTCGGCGGTGCGTGACACATCCACCAAGTTGGGCATCACAAAGAAAGAGCTTCCAAAGAATGTCAGGTGGTTACAGAGGCACTGGGTGACCGAGTGAGTGGTGAGGGGCCCAACCTGTGGGATGACGATGAAGACGTGGACAGTCAAACGTCACAGCTCGCCCCTTCAGAGACAGGCCAATGCAAAAACCCACTCACCCGGCAACCGTCCTCACTCCACGAAGACTGAGTTTCGTTCCAGTACTTGCACTGGGCAGCGATGGTGGTAACACTGACCGTGGCATTGACAGATTTAACACCTGGTTCTACAATGGGCTTCAGGACTAGGTAGTGCACGCCCAAGTCTCCTGTTCTTTCTTTGGGTCCCAGCACCCAGGTGTACTTCTCCTCTGTGGAAAAAGTGACAAGAGGTGGTCGTCATGGTAACTGTCATGAAAAACAGACCTTTTGTTCATGTTACTTGTGTGACGCATCACCACTGTTCTCTATGTTTGTTTGCATTGTAGCATTACTCACTAAATATTCATAATAGTTATGTTTTTATGGGGCACAGGGATGAGATGGGAGTGTAACAGTCACAGGAGAGTGTTATTTCATTTTGTTATTTATCTAAGTTCAATGTATTATGTTACTGAGGATGTATTAATTTATGTTCAGTATAAGTTGGTCCTTTTTTGCGTTTTGTTGTTGGGACCGTTTGTTTATGTCCTTTTCTGCGTGATAATATGTGTATTTTAAATTGATTATGGTTGTTATTAGTGGTGGTAGGAAGTAGTGTTAGTTATTTTAAGGATGAGGGATAGTTATTAAACATACTGCAGTTTTTTGCTTTTTGTTTCAAGCTTCCAAGCTTCTTTCAAGCTTTTTCTCTCTTAATGTTCAAATAAACCTTCTAATAAAAAAATAATAAAGATCATTGATAGAAAAATTCATAAACAAATATAAGTATATCGTTTTATTCACAAGGAGTCCAGATTAATTATACCTTCTCTCGAATTCTCCAGAGGGACCTGAGTCTTGGCAACGTAATTCTCATCATCTGGATATTCTTTGTGTCCCAAGAATAGCTTGAAGGAAATGTCTTCAGAGGGCTCCATTTTCAGCACCAGTGTTACATCAGGCGAGGGGACGTCAATTATTAATGTGCTGAAATTGGCCAAGTCTAGGACAGTGCTGTTCTCCTGCCCGACGTCAAGTCTCGGGAGGAGGATCTAAAAAACACCCGGGAATACATAGTTGTAGAAAATCGATAGGTTTTTAATCCATTATAAACTTACTTAAAAATATTTCCAACAAAGACACTACCTCAATCTCCTCAGGCAAGTTCTCTACAGGAATGACTGTTCCATCTACTCTGGTTAGAGACACAGATCCTACAGTTCCTGTAATGTTTGCCTCTTTCCATGAATAAGGATTCTTCTCAAAGCTCATCATCTGTAAAAGATTATGTTAGAACACTGCATTATATCTACTGCCTTCAGTCATGCAATAACAAGATGGACTCGTCTACACTAAATATATACTAAAGTATAGATTTGATATATTTTCTGATCTTTCATCAGTGAAAGACTGTCCATTTAACCAAATGGTGATTGACATAAAAAAAGGAAACTGTATTCTGCTTATTCTAACCAGATTATTACTGAGATATGTAAAAACGGAAGGCATATTTACATTATTTGATTACAGTTTCATTCAGATACTAGAAGACAACATCCCCAACCCACAATAGCAAGAAGTCCAGAGACCACAGTCAAAAAGCACACAACAAACAAAAAGACCCCCCCCAAAAAAAAACCCCAATAAAAACAAGGCAGGTACACTCACAGAACCACAAAAACAAAACAAACCAACAAAATAAAGAAAAAGAAATAAAAACATAAATACATGAACCACCTGAGAACTATAAGTTAGATTTATTATGTGTTTATGTACTTTTTTGCAGTAGTTTGTCAAATGTGCATGGGTAGTTCCATTCAATTAAATATCCCACAGAGCAGTGTTACGCCAAGAGGACTCTCACATTCACTATACACCTCCATGTTTTCCATTTACCTGCATACATCTGTATTAACACATCATAGACTGTGTACAGTGTAAACATCTTTATATACAGTTGATGTGGACACACTCACTCTCACATCCACCGGCTCCTCTGGGGAGACGACGTGAGCCGGCAACACAGGGAAGTTAAACCTGGAGGAGCTGTTTTTCTGGACGTTTATATCCTGCATCTGCATCATTCCTGGAGTTACTCTAAAAAAAAAAAAGACAATAACCAATTGTCATTTCAACAAGCCCTGATTTATTGTAAAGCTATTGACCTATATTGACCTACCTATTGACATAAACACTGATCTGAGCAGAATCAATGATGGCAGGCTCTCCATTCATCATCTTATTATTCAGCAAAGCACTTTGAATGTTGTTTATTCCAGTGACGAGAAACTCAGAGACTTTTTTCTGCAGAAGATAGAATGATGTTTGGTAAAGATCCAATGCCGTCAGTGCAATAGAGGTGTTTTTTTTCTTCTTACATTTGCTGAGACGTTGAGTATGTTACTAGCCGCTTCAACTATCGGCGATGCTGCTTGCACAACGTCTCCATCATCCGCGCCGTTCTGATTAACACTGATAACACTGAGGGAGGAGCTAAGATCCACCACCAGTGAACCTGCCTCTTCCTGTCGAGGAAAAAAATTCCAGCTTATTTGTATCCAATTTCTGAAACCACTTAAAATATTACTCGCCACAAATATTTCAGGCTGATGAAATGGCATCAATGGTATGATTCAATTTGCAAACATTTTCTTCACTTCTGATGTTAATGTGAATTC
>JAPTHA010000018.1:24739714-24779507 GCA_029814585.1 Gymnapogon annona | reverse complement strand
TGTCTGTCTGTCTGTCTGTCTGTCTGTCTGTCTGTCTGTCTGTCTGTCTGTCTATCTATCTATCTATCTATCTATCTCAATCAAGTGGAAAGATGAAGCAACATGAAACTGCATTTCTCAAGTAAAACACCAGTGCTGTCATTCTGTCGTTGTGTTCAGTACGTGAGTAGACTTTTCCATCACCGGGTCCTGCTGATATCAAATCATACTACATCATTCAGCTTCGGTCTCATTCTGGTACCTCTTTTCTTGCCTCCTTCTGCTCATCACCCGCTTCTGTGTTCAGCATGTCAGAAACTGATGTGAATATTTGTCCTATAGCTTCAGCAGAGAGCAGACCCTGTTGCTCCAGCTGAGTCACTGTGTCCTGTACTGCTGAGTCCAGAGCCTCCACAGAACCACCGGACTCACTTCTCTGCACCTGGAAAAGCAGCAGCAACTACTCAAATTGAAGCTTGACATCATTTTTTTTTTTTTTGTAGTTTATTGTAGTTGACAAACCTGAGCATGAACAGTGGTGGACTCTTTCTTATGTTCATTTTTCACAGTCACCACAACAGACACTGTGTAGTTGTTGCTCTCATCTCCAAGAGGCAGGAAGACAGATTTCACCTCATTTGTATGACTACAGCGCAGATGTTGTCCTGAAGTCACAAACAAAGAATGAGAGCTGCAATGTGTTTCACAATTATTTCTTTGTGTACATATTGTGTGGCTAAAAAAGCCCCCGTAGAACCTGTCGTCCTTTTGTCTTCTACTTCTCTACTGCGCTTTTTGTATTCATATATATACTGACTGATATTTCTTTCTTTTGGCTTTTCCCACAGCAAATCCAATTTGCATATTTGATTTGACAGGAGTTTTTACACTGGATGGCCTTCCTGACACAACCCTTGTATTTATCCACACCAGCATACACAGGCCCCCTTGCAGCTCCAGTAGCGTTAAGGGTCTTGCCCAAGGACCCACACTGGATGCTCACTGCGAGACTTGAACCCTGGACCCTTACCAACTGAGCTATCCATCCATATACATATATATGTGTACATATATACATAAATACACACACACATACATAGTATATATTGTACATACACTGTTCCTCTTATAGTTGGAGCAATATATTTTGCCTGTTCTCAAGAAATAATTGTGAAAATGTCATTTATTGCTGATAAAGTGTTACTGGCACACAATGTGGAACTATTTTACCTGTGCATGTGTATAAATAGGAAGAAAAAGAGCATTATTTAAACCTTATGGAAAACAGTGTAAGTATATTAAGAGAAGTGTACTTACATTCAAATACATTCTCACCTGTGTCTGTTTTAAAGCAGTAAAGGCAGCTTGTGGAGCAGAACAAACTCGGTTTGCAGGTAATGTTAAACGCATCGAGCACTGTTCCCAATGATGGAGAAATGCTACATGAGGGGACGTCTGTGGGGGATTCGGTAGTCACCGCTGAGGTTGGAGGTGGTTCAGTCGGTTCAGGGCCTGGGATTGGAAGCGTGTACTTTGCAAAACCCGGCTCCGTCTTACCTGTAGTACAAAGAGTCGTATATTTCATGGTGGACTTAAAGAATAAAATATGAACTAGAAACAGTCTGGATATGGTGATGTTTAAATGGTGCCACCCATATACTCCTATGAAGAATGTGTCTGTGTATAAAATGAAACACTCGCCATAAGCAACCACTGTGATTTTGTGCATCGTATCCCTTGAAAGTTGGAGATACTGGCTTGGGACAGTATATTCTCTGTTTCCCTCCTTCTTCTCAACAGGAGGCCGTCTTCCCGCATCAGAATAACATTTTCCTAGTTTACCCTGAAGAAATAAAATAACCTGTAAGATTTTCTAGTCGTGGCTTAAAGCATTAGGTCATTTTAAAGTGTAATTTCACACTCACGGTCAATGGTCCAAGGTCTTCCATGTACCAAACAACATCTGGACACGATGCACCGCAGATCAACTTTAGATTTACTTGGTTGTTCACACTTATGTCAGTGCAATTCTCACATCTGAAAAAAATGGAGAAGGAAATTGTCACCACTTGGGTTCTGATCTTATCCAATCTTAATGAGTTTATACTGACACATACGGTGAGATTATTTTCCACAGTTCTATCAGTACTGATCAACAAAGCACAGGACGAATATTTTTAAAAATAAATTGTTTGCAACATTAGTACCTGACACTGATATCTGTGAATTCCTGTGGCTCAACAGTGATGCACTTGGATACAGAAGTGAGGTTGACCCACTTCCTAAACCAAGCCGCCTTCTTCACAGTTAAAGTGTATTTGTAAACCTCGAATGGATCAGGCAGGCAGTCTGTTTCAATGACGTGAGTTTCACCACGTGTTTTGTTTCTGCATTTGCAATTTCCTTCTGTAGCAAAGAAAATATACCAATATTTATAACCTTAAAACAATGAAGATATACATGAATCATCCTTTAATGGTTTTTGTCATTAAGGTACAGCAAAAAAGGCATTAAAAATACCGATATAATACAGTTCAATGTCTTAGTGTGTTTGTGATGTGCAAGTACATCCTCAAGAAAAGGTATTATAGGTAAAGTTATAGTAGTAGTAACTGTTACGATTCATGTGTCTAGTCATGTTTAATGTTTCCAGTTTTATTTTGGTAACTTCCTGTCTGGTCCTGGGTGTCTCTCCTTGTGTGTCATGAGGCTTGACACCCAGATTCTTTCCCACATGTGTGTTGTTTCTATTCATCCTGATGTGTCGCACCTGGATCCCCTGTGTATTTAAGTCTGTGTGTGATCCCCTGCCTTTTGTCAGACCATTGAATGTCTTGTCCCGTGAAGCGTTCCTCGTCCCTGTCTCATCTTGTCCTTAAAAACCTTTTGTGAGTATGCTTAGTGCCATAGTTAGATTTTTCTAGAATTATTTGATTGCCTTTTGTTCCTAGTCCCAGTCTTGATAGTGTTTGTTTTTGGTAAGATTTCTAAATTGTATTTTTTCCTCGACAGTGTTTTTTCGTTATAGTTTTGAATGTATTATTTACCCATCGTGGGAAATTTAAGTTAAAATTATTCATGTGTTTTTGAGCATCACTTTTTGTTATTAATATAAAAACCTATATTGAATTGATAACTGTAAGTTCTTGGATGAATCTTAAAATAAAAGCCTTTAATTTTTAAACCTACTTTGGTCTGTGTCTGGGTCCTTGTCAAAAGAGTTTTGACCAACAGTAGCCCCTGATATGAAAGTGCCCATTACTGATGTGGAGTGTGATACTAAATGTATCTGTATTATTTATCACTGTGATACATGAGTAGATCAGTCAAATATTGTCCAAACAACTATGATACAAACACTGCGTGTTTTTAACCCCTCGGAGCACAGAAATGACGCAAGCTGGACACGGAGGGTCAAACACACCAGCAGAAAGAATAGTAATCTTAAATGCTGGGTACAGTCAGTCAGAGTATGACTTTAAACCGAATCATTTCATTTAACTTCCTATTATGCACTTTCTGCTGTTGACAAATCTATAACCTGTTTGCCAAGAGTTCTCCCCGGCAATTGCAAACTTCGGCTTATTTTTTCTTGTATTTAAAAGCTCACTGATTGACAAGGATGCTTACTACATTTCCATTCAAATGCGATTCCTTTGGTTGGTAACGAGTCCACTTCAGCTACCGTCAGTGTCACACTCTGATTATAGTTGACCAAAGTGTCTGGAGTAGCAGCCATTTGTACACTGTAGGAGATGCTGTCTGTTACGTTTCCTGTCTGTAGAACAAAGAAAAGCAAGAAAGAAAGATGAAGAAAGGAAAGAAAATTGTATAAATAGTTATTATAAGAATCTTTTTAATAGAAAATCTTCTGGTGTAAAACACATGCCCCTAATTTTTCTGTTTATTGAAATTTTCCATGAGCACATAATGAACTCTTCCACCATGATTAGCTATTATTTGGGAAATTTTGCCTCAATTTCAACAATGTCTTTTATCATTTGCTGTTACTGGATTTCTTAAAGGTGCACAACCTTTTAAACACACCACATGTAATGTTCTGGTGAACCTTGATTACAGGAAGCAATCAGATATCTTTTATGCTACGTAATACTTATACAGTGTCACAATATGTTTTTTCCATCCACAGTCATTTGTGGCCAAGGTTTTGTATCAGTGATATGAGAGTCAGACCACTATATAAAGTCAGCTCCAGTGCGTACTGAAGATTCTCAGTTGGATTCAGATCTGGACTCTGTGTATAAATAGCGTCTCATACTCCTTGAACCACACTTACACCGTTTGAGCCTGATGTACCCTGATATTGTTTATTGTTTATGCTCTCTATCATTTCTCTATATCATGATAGTTGTTTAAGAAAAGAGAAGGGCTAAAGCGCTACCTGTCTCAGCTGAATCATTTTAATCATTGGAGTAATTAACAAATGGAGGATTCACATTTACTTGCTTTGTTAAATCCAGATGGGGACTGTTTTTTGGGTTTTTTTTTGGCAAGGCTGTGTCAACGATGCAACTCTATTTTCAGATTAAATACATTCTTTGAAAATGCAACATCTGAACCACGATGATGACTGAACACTGATAAATGGTCTCACAGTGTATTATTGTAATTTCACACATCTTATAATACCAGTTTTGTTGTTATTTGAACAGCAAGGATTTCTTACAGTTGTAACATGATTTGGGCTAGAAACAAGCATTCTCTTTTTTTCATCTCCTACACACGTACCGCGTTTTCATGTTGACCTGAATAATTCTGGCAAACAGGAAGTAGGTAGTCCAAGTCTACGTCTACATCTGTGGCTGAGATTGCATTCACAGCTCGCACTTTCACTTTCAGAGATCCTTTAACAAAAGAGTTAACATCTGAGAGCTCTGACACACATTATTATTTAGCAAACCATTTTAATTCAATTTGAGCATAGCTTAATTATTACCCTCGAGTGGGGAGGAGAACGTGAAGGATTGTTGGCTGCCATTGAGCATGTTTCTGCTCTCAGACATGGCGTCCTTGTCTCCGGTCAGGGAGAAGAGGAGCTCTACCGGGGCTCCTTGTGCTAATGAAACACTGATGTTCAGATCGGGGGAGTCTGGACACTCTCCCTCCTCTGCAGACACCCAGGCTTGAAGACCCTCCACAGGCTCCAGTAGACACAACTCCAAACTGGCAGACGCTGGATGGGGTGTGATCTTATTAGATGCAGTTAGAGTCAGGTTGTGGCAGCCTGGGCCCAGGTTCTCCACTGCGGTAGAGCTCAGGGTGATGTTGTGAGGTGTGTTCCCCCTGTCTACTGATGAGTTTACAATCGAATGGCCTCCGTGTTGAATTACGTAGGTCACATTTGTACCTATTCACAGAAAAAAGTCAGATCATCGTTAGACACTGCTTATGAATTAAACCGATATTGACATTTTTTTTTTCACAATGATTCATTCACCTTTCTCTACCATGACTTGGATCTGGACGAGACTCCCATACACAGCGTGACATTTACTGCCACCTGTTGAAATGTTCTGGCTATAACACCTGAGGGGACCAAACTCTCCAAGAGGCTCCTGGATGGTTATGGATTTCTGGGCTGTAACGTGCCAGTCATTTGTAGTGCACTCCACTTCAACCATGAAAACGCCAGCATGGTTAAATTTGTGGATTACAGTGCTCTCCATTCTGTAAGACAGGGAAAAATGATCAACACCACTTTGATTAAACCAAGTCTATGTTTAATCAGTCAATCAATCATTCAATTCATATAGATTTGTGCAGTTCAGAGTGCATCCACAGTGCTTTACTGATAAAATACAGAACAAACAATGACGTAAAAAGAATAAAATCACTGGTAAAATAATTAAATCCTTAAAAATAAAAACCTTAAAAGTAAAAATAAATGTAAAGCTAAATAAAGAAAAAATATATAATTAGGTCAGTAACATGTATAAACACAATCTAATGCAAAGCTTAAGATAAAGAGTATACAACAGAATGCATCACCCACTCTTCTGGACTGTATGGATCAATTGTGTGTCCGTCTCCAGCATTTACTGTGCATGTGAGGTTTCCTTGAAACGGATGAAGGAGCCACTTCACAGTGATGGTGACATTATCGAAGACGGCGGCTAGTTTGCTCATGAACAGTTGAAGCCCTGGAGAGAGGTGACGCCTCACATGAGCAGCAGCGATTATTTTTCACTGCATTCCCTTTTAATTGTTGACACTGCACTTGCTGAAATGAACATCTGATAATTAGACCTGTGAATTTTTTTTGGTTGCATTATTTTTCTAGGTGCTTAGTAATTATTTTGGTAAATTACAAAAAGAGTTCAATTAATTTGTGGGTAATTTAAGTAAGATAACAAAAACACAAATTAACAGTCGTACAGTCTTAACATTAACATTGTAAGCAGTCCCAAACTTTATGAATATCTTGGTTTTAATCATTCACAAAGGAAAAATACTGCATTTACAACCAGTACAGTCCAGCGTCCTACACCTAAACTGATGAGACTTAGCATCAAGAATCAGACAGATCTCTGTGCACTGAGCATAAACCAATGCGTCTGACCATGTTTGCAGCGGTACTCCACAGACAGATAACTTCCCAGGACAGGGCATGGTTCACCAAACGAGCTCACATCCACTGGAGCCTGGCAGGACTGCAGTCCATGGCAATGGGCTGGAACAGCACGAGACAAAGGTGTGACTGATTCAGTGAGACTGAAATCATTTTAATTGACTAACAACATTTCATCAGTATTAAAGTGATTAACACTGTGGGTTTTATATCCCATTAAATTCATTATAAGTGAGCTCCACTCCTGTTCAAACACAGATTTTTATATCAAGGGTGAAACTGCTTTATAAAGGGAAGTACCATATTAACAACAGCAAGGAATGGCAACGGTTTGCTCAATAATTACATGAATTTATCCACCATAACTAATCCTGAACTAACACAAATGTGAAAGAGCTTCTACCCAAAGCCCAACTATTCAGAACACGAAAAGAGATTTACTTTAAGTCTTTTATGGCTGTATTGTCCTTTTGTCTGCAGTCCCAAGCAAACACGGTTTTGTGTTTGACACAAAGCCTGAAACACAGATGCAGTCTAGGGATATTGCTGTACATTTCAGCTGCTGCTGTTGATATTAAATACAAATATGGCTCGGTCACAGCAGCTATATTTGTACATCTCTATATTCCTGTTATACTCTCAGGTATTTTGGCAAATCATACACAAAGGGCACTTTGTCAATTGCTTTCTCGTTTTCATTTAACAGCCACAACTATCATAAATTAATAATTGTGACACGCTGTTCTGTTTTCATCGGATATATCTAACCATCTGTTTATGTGCTGTGTTTTCTGTAAAATACATACAAACAAATCATCCCCTTTGTGGTTGATGAAGTTGTTTGCATTGTATTAAAGTAGGTTCATTTCATTGTACCTGTTACAGAATCTACCACATCAATCCAGCTGCACTCCTCTTGGGAATTTGTTGGTGAATCTGTGAGTTGGGATCTGCAGTAGTGAATCGTTTTCCGACCAAAGAAGCTATCGTCTATCTCTATTATTTGACCCGAACGGCATTGCAGTGTGGCATTTTGGCCATCACAGGCAATAGATCTCCCAGAATCTGAAAAAAAACCACATAATGATTATATAGGAGAAACAAACAGATCAGAACAGAATATATGGATTTGTGGAGTTTTTACCAAACTGGCAGATGAAGTTATGCTCCTGGCTACAGTTCTCTGTGGCTTCCCACTGGAAGCCTGAATGTCTCAGGATGAACCCACAGGCTGCATCAGCATTAGGACTGTTCACCCAGTTACTGTAGCTGATGTCTGAGCCATCCAACCATGCAAGGGCACCTGAGAGCAACACCAAAGAGTCACAGGTATGTTTAAAAACTCAATTGATTTAGGTCGTACATATTTTCCTCGAGTCCTTGCACTTTACCAAAGCATTTCCAAATGACGTGCTTTACATCAACACTCTACTACATCTCAGAAGTAAATATTATACTTCTCACTCCACCGAATTTGTCTGACAACTTTAACTTCGAATTACAGCTCGTCAACCCCTAACTGTTCATTTAAATAACACATCACATGACATGAAGTTCATGAGTTCATGAAGAGTTGACTTTAAACAGATATGTGATTCTCACAGGACGCTTTACAGTGTTTACGCATTACAGAGCCTGATAAGCTGCTATAGAAGAAGTTTAGAAAGAAGCTAAACCTAACACATGCATGGCACTACAGTGCAATGTGCACATTACTGGAGCAGTAATATCAACCTAAAATGTCACATTTAACAATAAAACACTGCCAGGGACCCTTTTACTGCAGACTGACCGTTTTAACATTTCATAATCAAAGTACATAACACATATCAACACATCTAATATACACTAAATAAGTGTAGAGTGACATACATTGAGATTTAACAAAGTGTTTTCATGGTTTAAGATGACATAAAAGCTCTGAATACTTCTTGAGGCACTGTTAAAACAACAAAGTAATTAAAGCAGTGACTGACAGGGTGAGTTATGACAAGTATTCGTTCCCTTAAGGGAAACGTGTTAGAAATGCCTCTTGATAGCTGTAGGTCTTTTGAAACGCACAAGTGAACGAGAAACCTCCCTGTTTGAGGGAGATACCACAATAGACCAGTTTTACACTTTACACAGCTCTACAATAGATATGCCAGGTTCCCGGGGAGATAACAGAGGCATCAGTGCTTTCACTACTTCTCACGTCAGATACATAATCACCAATTGAATTTTCATGTGTTGCTTTGGTTAACGAGTGACAAAATGTTTTAACTACATGGAAAATTCACCACTGCACCACATTGGTTAACCTCTTTGTACTTGAGGATGGTTTGTAGGATTTAGGAGGTGTGAGGTCAACTTACAGTATGTCTCTCTATGTCTCATACAGTTCACTTAGTTAAGCATTTTTTGTATTTCTGTCAGTGTACCCGTATTGTTGTTTGTGTGTGTGTTTTTTTTTGTCTGTTCTCTGTGAACCTACTATTGTGGGTTCGGGATGTTGTCTTCAGTATATGAATGTACTTGTAATGTTGTCCTATGAACATTCCAAAATAATATTTAAAAAAAAATTAAAACGTGGGAAAAAAACATTAGTGACAAATATGCATGCAATATAGACTTAGACTTCCTTTATTCCAAGTCTAAGTCTATATTGCATGCATATTGGTCAATATGCATGGACAGATCTGAGACATTAGCCAGGTCTGCTGTTATAGATATGCAGGTTTAAATCCCACATGCCCGTCGTACCGTCAGCATCCAGTGTGAGATTTGGAGCAGCAGGTGCGAGTCCAAGCCACCAGTCCTTCCCCGGCTGCAGGTGCTTCTGAAGAAACTGCTGTGTTTCATCGTTCAAGATGAAAGCAAGGTGTCCTCCACCTTGCTCACACCAACCCTGGGCACTGAGGAAAGGCTGCCGCAGGCCAACAAACTCATAACAGGAGCCATCAAAGCCCTCCTGGTTCTCTGAGCAGGACAGGTCATCTGGAAGGTCCTCAGCGTAGAACCTGCAGCTGAGGAATAGGATAATCAGAATCAGTGTAGAGGTGCTCCGGTCCATCTCTGTGAGCGCACTGATCACACTCAAGCCTCAGATCGTGACTTTAAAGGACACTGACATCAGCGGCGGCGCACTAATCGGCTCTTTAAGGTCTGTTGTAATGTGAGGATGGATGTCCATCTTTGTGTTGCACCCATAATTCTGGCGCATAAACAAAGCCCTGGCCTGTAGTGAAAAGGCAGCAGAGCCCACTGTCAACAACAATTGCCTCCACTAATGTCAAGCTGCACAACCAGCACAGAGAGAGATAAGCCGTTCTTTCAAGCTCCATTCCATGAAAATGTCAATCTGGAAACTAAACACAGAGTTAACAGGTGGCGAAAACAGCTGCCGTGTTCCTTTGCATATTAATTTGTCACACAGAAATACATTGCATCATTGGCATTTCAATCTGCTGTATCTGATGTTACCAATAGTTGGAAATTCTGAACGCAATGTTATAGTGTGTCATGTAATCATAGATTTAACCAGAATAACAACACTTGAGGTTTGTGGAAGTGACATAGATCCTTTTGTCTGCACATGGACAAGACTCAGACTAGATATAAACATCTTGACATTATTGTGGTAGATTTGCTGAATGTTATGTCCGTTAGATATAAATCTTTACATATAAATCTTTGGGTGTTTATTGTAATTCCACCTGTGGTTTTATGCCATGACATCTTAAAATATTTGTTCTAAAAAATATTTGGTGACATTTAGTTTTCCAGGGGGCTGCTGTAGCTCAGGCAGTACAGTGGGTTGTCCAGGTCCGCTCTGTCCTGGTCATGTACCTTTGTGTCCTCGGGCAAGTCATTTCACCCAGATTGCCTATAGTGTCCCTGCACTTGTGTATGAATGCGCATCAATGATTATCCCTACGATGAAATGGCGGCTTGTTCAGGGTTACCCCAGCCTTTGCCCCTTCAATATCTGGGATAGTCTCCAGTGACCCCCCACGACCCTGGAAAGGATAAAGTGGGTTCAGAAAGTAAATGTGTGAATACATTTAGTTTTCCATGTTATTAAGAGGAATGTGCTGGTGTGTAAGACAGGGTGTGTGCAGGATGATGTTCATTTCTGCAGAGCTACTACACTGAAAAAATAACACAGACAAAAAAAAACACAAAGCTTTATTCCTGGTTATTCTGTTATATATAGGAATATTTCAAACTATTTTCAAACAATATATTTCATCTTACATTACTAGCTAGTTTGGAAATACTGAAGTTTAAAGGTCAAATATTTAATATGATTGAAACAACAGGGAAGATTATGGTAACATCCACATCCCTCACCCCTAAGACATTTTTGGCAGTCCAATATTTTTCTGGCCAAAAGGATTTTATCTGACCCACTTCATGCATTAATTCACTAATGTGTGCTCCTGATCACTGAAAGGCAGTACTAGTTCCCTCGACAAGTGCAAATACTAATGTACAAATGTGCGTGCCCCCCCGCCCCATCAGTTAAACTTATCAACAGACAAAAACAGGGAGCTCCAAGATAACCACATGTTCGGCAAACTGCTTTAGTGTCTGAAAGTCTATAAAGTAAGAGATGTGTTAGTTGTACTTCATCTCAGATTAAAGTTTGCAAATCTATGCCTATTTAATCCAATGTTGATATGTTTTAGCAGATCTCCATCATGTTATCACATTTCCCTTATTGTTAATAATTGATCTAATTATTTACGCTTTAATATTCAAGGAATGTGAAAAAAAATAGGATTACAAATGCTGAGTTGTGTTATAAGAGAATAAGACAGTGGGTGAATGACTTCATTCAAAACTGTAAAAACACCACCCAGAATATGGAAAAAACATCAATATTCAAAGTTTGGTAAACAGAAGCTGCTTTCCTCAAAATGTCCAAATTCAGACTAATGAGAGACAAACTTATAAAAAAAACTAAAAAACTAATTAATCAATTACAAACTAATGGGCTAAACAGAATTTGGCCAAACGATGATAAATAGTAAATTCTTCAAGTTGAACTGCTGACTGTATGGGGAAATTATGTTTTAAAAAATGTATGTAGAATTTTCTACATGGTTTACAATTGGTTAATTGGTTTATTACTTTAGCTCCAGTTGTCTCGATTAATTACTTGAATTTTAATTTTCAGTGAAAGAAATGTGCTTATTAACTGATTATATTTTGCTAAAGATCGGGATTTTGCAATTCTACAAAACATAACATTTTTCCCTCTTTGTTATGAGCATTTCAGACTAACGCAGGGATGATAATCACAGTTAAAACAAAAGAAAGATAATTCAATAGCGTGGAAAATAATAACTTAATAACAATAATAACTTATAACATTAAAGCTGTACAAGCTAAATCTAGTACTAGATAAAAGTGAGAGTACACGAGCTTTGCTTTCACTAAATAGAAAAGCTAAAGTAATCTCGTGAAATAAAATAAAAAAAACATACCACGGGCAAAAACACTGTCGGGCTTGCCCGGATGTGATGACGTCATATTTACGCGCCGTGCCCTGTCTGAGGACATGACTTGCTGAGCGACCTGCGTAGTTTATTCATCACATACTCAAAGTGTTTCTGCGATGTTGGTCTGTAAAGGGAGCTTGACAAACACAATGTTGTCTGCTCTTAGGGTTCTTCGCTGTAACCAAGTAAATTCACTTACAGAAACAGCTTTGACTTCTCTGCGCTCACATAATAATGTTGCTAACTGTCAGCAGGTTGCTAACCTGACACTTGGTCCCACTCGTCCTCATCAATGTTGTTTTTGTGCTTCTTAGGTCGTTTTTTCGGCCCAGGTGCAGAGATATCTGTCCACACAAACAGAGGGAGAGGATCGCATCATCAAAATCCTGAAGGAGAAGTTTCCTTTAGCCTCGTCGCTCAAAGTTGTGGATATATCAGGTATACGTAGTTAGTAGGCTGACTTCAGGAGATTAATTAGAGTCGAGGTGTCCAGCGACTTTGACGTTCGTGTGTTTGTGTTTAGGTGGTTGTGGTGCAATGTACGAGATCCATATAGAATCGAGTGAATTCAAAGGAAAAAGAACTGTACAGCAGCACCAGTTAGTCAATCAGGTAATAACAAAGTCGATGAAAGTGCTTGTGAAGGCACACAAGTGTACACATGACTGTTTTTGTACAAATTAAATATTATGGTTCATTAATTGATGTGTTTTTCTTCTACAGGCACTCAAGGAAGAGATTCAAGGAATGCACGGACTGCGGATATTCACCGATTTTCCTAAAGATTAGAGGTTGATTCTAGTGGGTGACACTGCTATGTTCAGCTTCTGTATTTTCAATGTAAAGCTTTAATGAATTTCATGAAATTTATGTATGTGCAAGTGGTATAATTACAGAATGGAACTATCTTCCACTGCTGTACCTTAAACTAATGTAATATGTGAGGAAGCTTTTGGACACAAGACCATGAATAAGCCTCTGACAGCTGCAATACGCACAAAATACTATGAAGTGACCAGTTGTGAAAGTTTCTTCTGTTTTTGTAATCTTCTCAGGGCTGATGATCATGTTGATGTTAATGTCAAATAATACTTTGCCTTCAAGTCGTAAGCAGAGAAGAAAACCAGTTCATGGAGCAGTGTAACCTTGTTAAAAATGTATGTGTTTATTAATAAAAGTTGATTTCATTTGGAACAAATCTCCAGGTATTTGGTGGCATGTTAAAATGTGCTCCAGCTTTTATATTTGGTATTTAGATTCTGAAGCCCTGGGCTTTTACTTTGTTTTTCTGTTAAACTCAATTGATGTTATGCAGTACCTACCTTATTGCTCAATTAAAAAGCTGTTGGTATATTTGTCCACATTACACTTTTCAGTACGTTTCTTGAAATTGCTTCTATCACACAACCAATGGCCTAGAAGAATATCCTCAGGTTGTTTCTTACAGGTAATGGTGGGAGAACATTTCACCATCTAATGCCACATCCTTGTCTCGTTTTCAAGGAAGACACTAATGCTTATGTACTTTGTAAACATAAAGTAACAGTGCACCACAAGTATTTCCAGATGTAAGCTGTTGCTGAGGTTTCAAAAGTGACGAAACGTTACATTTTACTGCGCATGCTCCATTGAATTGTTTGGGCCACCAAATGTGGAGGATGTTGAGGAAGAGTTTTTAACGATGTTACGTCTGATCGGAGAAAAGTACCTAAAGTGTTAATGAAAATGTAATGTCATCTAGCCCTTGGACAATATTTGGGTGAATTAGGTAACCTGGTGATCGTTTGCACACAAATGGCATATACTAGCTAATATGTGCCAATACTTTCCCACATTCATTCTGATTACATGAGCAACCGAGTAGTTACACTGAGCTAAATTGCTTTACAGTTGACGGGCTTATATTTTTCACAATTAAATGTATTTGTTAGTTTGAGGTTAAGTGGCTTCACTTCGTTTTTTTCCACGGTATATCGATACAAGGATTTTGTTTGCTCTGGGCTTGTAGCGTTTCAACGCGACTGTTATGTTTACACGATAAAGTCCCAACGGGGACAAATCTATGCGTCCTTTTGTCATATTTACTTAGTCAACTACTGACTCTTCACGTGATAAGACTTTTAACTAGATGTAATGATTATCCGCTTTGAAATGGACGGACACAATGGGTGCGAGGGTGCAATTCTGCAACAGCTGACATTCTCAAGGGTACCTGAATGCACCACACTTGTTGAAGGATTTCAGCTGCGTTGTCGCTGATGCTTTTAGGCTTCAAATTAGATAAAGTTTTGTGCACACTTAGCCACCAGATGGTGCACTTGATATTTTAGTCCGCAAAAAGCAAAGATTCGTGGTACATTAACGTCCACAACATTAATCCTCCCCCCGCTGGGTGAATGCATTTATCCAGCGATCATCACGTAAAAATGTGATTGTGCTGTATGTCTTTTTCTTTTTGCATCGGTGAATTAAGTTGCAGACGGCGAGGTGTGATCCTGTTGTTGTGGGCATCCTGACAGCCGTTCCACATCCCCAGTGTTCGGGCTGAACAGCACATCAGAGTGAACCCCGAAGAGGAGCAGGAGAGGCAGATCTACGTCTCTCCGACATGGCTAAAGAAGGAGCCGACGTGACCGAGGAAACCGAGTACATGATAGATAAACATGTGGCTAAAGAAGCCGAGAGCGTGGAGTCATCCGGCGATGCCAAAGAAATGAGAGCGGTCATACTGGCTGGTTTTGGGGGTCTTAACAAACTCAGGGTGACCAAGAAGGCAATGCCCGAGCCTCAGGAGGGAGAAGTGAAGATCCGAGTCAAAGCATGGTAATGATGAGAATACAACTTAAAATGCATGGCAGATGGATGTGCTCTCTGATCTGCATACACTTTCATTTGGTTTATTTTTTTATTTCTATAGATGCTATGTGACTCATCTTGTTTGAAAAAAAAAATCTGTCCTGAAGCCACAGGTCTTTGCTAGTGCTGATGGTGGAAGCAGGTTTATACCAAAATCAACAGCTGTCAGTGTTTTCAGGCTGAACTCTTTTAAAAGCATATTTCCATTGCGGTCTGTATATATTTTTTTAATATATACGCAAGGTATTGATTAGATAGATGATTACCAAAATCCTGATGCTAAATGTAGGCAAAGTCACAGTAGGATGCCAATGTTTCTCTATGTGTTAAATGAAGAATGTGTGTTGAATCTGACCGTGTGTTTGATGATGAGTAGCCAAGGAATCCCTGCTGATAACAATGAAACACATCATTTTGGGAAATCCTTGCACTCCCAACAGTCTATACATAAATGTGTATATGGCTGATTTAGTAGCTGTCAGTGATCAGAGACAGCTTGTGCTTCTGCAAAATTTACAACCAAATGTTGAGTGGGAGGAATGGAATCTATTGTAAAGCTGTAAATATTTGTTTTTGCAGTGGGTTGAATTTCCTGGACCTAATGGTACGTCAGGGGACCATCGATAGTCCTCCAAAGCCCCCCCTGGTGCCTGGATTTGAATGCTCTGGAATAGTAGAGACAGTGGGTGAAAACACAAAAGGATTTGAGGTTAGTGACAAATAGTAAATTTAATGAATTGTGAATGAAGTATTTAGTATGTAGTGTAGTGGTTAAAGACGTTACTAAAAGTAGAGGCTGATATGCTACAGGTTAATTCTGCTTCAGTCCCACATGAACAGGGTTTTCCCGACTATTGAGATTCAGTACTCAAGTGTTTCTGCACAATGACTAAGCTCAGACACAAAATATTGCTGAGATTTCACGCTCTTTTGAGTGTAAAGAAGCCATATTAGTATGAACAGACACTGTCTTTTTTTTCTAGACTTAAGGTTATTGTGTTTTTTTTAATCAAATGCTGAAGGGGATTTCAGCTAATGAAATGGCATGAAATCAAGTCTACATTAGGTTGTCTTGCAATATACCAGGACCAGGACCAATACCAGTACATTGGTTTTAGTACAGGCACCTGTAGTCTGCAGTACTTTTCAATACCAATTATACATTGGCTTTACTACAGGCGCCTATAGTATACAGTACTTTTCATTACCAATTATGCAGTCGTAGAAAAAAACATTATTTTATACATTATGGTACAAATATTTATTTTTTGAGACAATTTATGTTTTATACACTGAAATGGCTTTACAACATAATGTCCCACAAACTGAAGTTGTCTGCTAACATAATTGTTAATATAATTAATATAAATCCATTAGGGCACGTTGCAGTAAGACTGATGAATATCGCAATTTGCAATTGCAATTATACATGAACACTTTTCTTCCAGATAGGGGACAGAGTAATTGCTTTTGTGAATTACAATGCCTGGGCTGAAGTTGTCTGCACATCAGTGGACTTTGTCTACAAGATGCCGGACGTAATGACTTTTGCCGAGGCCGCAGCGTTCTCCCTCAACTTTGTGGCTGCATATATGATGCTCTTTGAGGTTGCTAATTTGCGAGAAGGGATGTCAGTGCTGGTTCACTCAGCAGGAGGTGGTGTAGTAAGTCCATTTCTTATTTCACCGCATTTAAACTAAAAGCATGTTTAATCAATGGATCTCAGTGCTTTGTACTTAATGGGTCAATATTATGTTGTTGGGTTATCCAATAAGTGCTGTCCATGTCATTATCAATGTCGTTTTTTTATTCACTATAGAATAGCTCCACTTGTAAAACCTTGAACATATATACTTTAAATTTATTGTGAAACACCACATCTTTTTTTCTGTTCATGTATGTCTATTGTCATATTTGATTGTATGTTTCAGTCACTGATGAACGGTTGCCACTTTTGCTTGTTTTCAGGGTCAGGCTGTTGCTCAGCTGTGCTCCACTGTACCCAAAGTGACCGTGTTTGGGATTGCATCATGTTCCAAACACACAGCCATTAGAGACTCTGTGACTCATCTCTTTGACAGAAATGTCGATTACATACAAGAAGTCAAAAAGTAAGCACATTTCCCTGCATCTAAATGTAACCATTCCTTAAATTATTGATTTTTAAGCTGAAAAATCATTCCCTTAGGACATATGACTGAGTCTAAAGGGATGGTCATCAGATGGGTTGGGTTTAACAGGTGATTCATGTGAACTAACACGTTAACGTGGACCTGGCTGAGCATGGAGGTCTTTGCAAGGATGCAGATGTTATCTTTTACCTTATTTGGTCCTGTGTGGCTGTGGTCCCCATGGCAACTCACAGCTCATCTCCAAGAGCAGCAGCGTTGTGTAGGGCAGAGGTCTGCAAGACTGTGTAGAGCAACTGAGCCAATTAGGGTTGAGCACTGATACCCCACATACGCCATTCACAACACAGCATGCTGCTAGCTAGGATACACTCCAAAAAAAACCTAACAAACACCAAAATGATACGTGACGTACTCGCGCTACAGTATCGAGCTAGTTGTGTTGTGATGCTAGTGTAGAGAACTTCCACACATCACCTGCTCTGCCCTGCTTTAGTCTGTGGATATACTGTGTGGTCATTTAATAACTCCTGAGGTTGTACTCTTCATATATTTGGAAAATCTGCTGTACAACTGTATTCTTTGGCTGATTTCATGCTTCTGCTAACATATCAACAGTGGTGGTGGATTATTGTACCTTTCATCTCTCTGGCCCACACATTCTTCTTGGGATCAAGAGCAAAGTACAATTAAATTACCTTAGAAAAGGCAAAACCATGGGAATCCCAAGACTGCCAAGCAGTTTAGCCAAGTAGGTGTCCGGAGTTACAGCACAAAGCTGAAAACAAGGCATTATGGTCCCCTCCATAATTACATGCCTTTATGTTTGTATATATACACCATGTCCCTGCCTAGTGAGTGCCATTAAGACAAAGCTCAGTCTGTGTTGAACAGGTGCATGAATCATGTGAAATATACAACAAATAAGAATCAGTGTGCACATCTCTAAACATTTTATAAGAAACTTTAGGGAGACTTAAAGCCAAAAATGTCTGTTGTATTCTGCAACTTGGAAGAAATACTCCAGAGAGGCAAATCTCATATCATATGAGTCTGATCTGATCTATATTGTGACCGCCTGAAACCTGAAACAGCTGCATTATGCACAGGCTTTTTTGTAGTCATTACATACTACATACGCACATATCTACAGAGTCTGCATGTATATGCTCTCTATACATATAGGTTTCTAGTATGCTGATTACCTGTTTGTAAAGATTTTCAGTGAGGGATGCCATGCGAACATTTTGTGGTATGCTTTAAAATAGGCTTGGTCAATTCAATGAAAAGTTCTGGTCCTAATTGCTTGCAACCACAGTTCACTGTATCTGCTGCAACAAAAAAATATTATGTACGAGAGTGATTGTTGGTTGACACTCTTATGTTGGAGTGACAACAACAATTTTAATCTAAGTGCTCATGACATGGCTTGAGATGTTGATTCTTACTTGTCAACAGTGAGGACGTTGCATTATCTGTTATTTCTATATAACAGATGCTATCAGTAATTGTTGCAGTAAAATAAAATCAATGCAAAATCAACTAGATAGTTTTTTTGTTTGTTTTATTTTTGTACAACATGACATTATAATACTAATGTGAATTCATCCCTCTGACTGGATTTAAATTTCCCTCTGCTCTCTTTGTTTCAGGATCTCTCCTGGGGGTGTAGACATTGTGTTGGACTGTTTGTGTGGAGAAAACACAGGGAAAGGCCTTAGTCTGCTGAAACCTTTGGGAACTTACATCTTATATGGTGCCATTCACATTCATGCCCTTGCCATTTGCTCTTTAGATCTTAAGCAGTGAAATTTTTTGCATTAGTTCAATTCTGTGCAAAGCACGCATGTATTCATGAACATCTGATGGAAACTGCACTGGGTGTGATATACCCAGCCTTACTTAGATATAAACTCCAGTGTCTGCACATGAAACGTGCTGTCCTTCAAAGCTACCATTCTTATCTGATCTCCATTAATTACTTCAATTCTTATCGGCCCTCATGAATTAAGTATCGCCATTAGAGCAAGATTAATCCATTAGTTGTAGTTGCACTGAAGATGTATGAGCGCATGCTTGTGCAGATCTAAAGGCTGAAAGGTTCCAACTGTTGGTACCTCATGACTTTGTGCATCCCGACTGCCCATTAATGACTGTTCGCTTCCACCTAGCTATTTGCACAGCTTATAGAAATCCTTTTATTTTTGTTTTTTCAGGCGCGTCAAACATGGTAACTGGGGAAACAAAGAGTTTCTTCAGCTTTGCAAAATCTGTGAGTCAGAGATCCAGTCTATTTTCAACATTAGAAGGAAACCGCACCTTGTTAGGACCAAATTGTGACGAAACAAATGAGCGCGCACGTGATTCACACAGGATAATTATGTTATCTTTTTATTTTCCAGTGGTGGCAGGTGGAGAAGGTGAACCCCATTAAACTCTACGAGGAGAACAAAGTCATAGCAGGGTTCTCGCTTCTCAACCTCCTCTTCAAGCAAGGGAAGTGCAGTCTCGTGAAAGCAGTGATGGAAAAACTGTTGTGTCTCTATGACCAAAAGAAGATTAAGCCAGTAGTGGACTCCCTCTGGGCTCTGGAGGAGGTAAGATTCTCAGGTGCAGTGGTAAAAATAATCCAATCACAGCAGGTGAAGATGTCTGTCAACATCTTCCGACACACATAATCTGTTATTTGTCGCTGCTGTTTTCTGTGTCAGCTGTTATTGGACACTCTTCCACAGATGGCGGGTAGGTTGTATCTTGCTGCTACAATTATTTCACACCCACACATGGCCCTGAAAGGCCAAACGTCAATCATGGATTATACACCCTCTCATGCAGTGGTTATTTACTCTTTTGAAAATTCTTGATTTGTATTCAAATTAATCGTGACATTGGCCTCTATTCAGTCTAAAAGTTATAGTAAGAAATAAGTGTAAAACAAGTGTTCAAAGTTCTTAAGTGGTGATTTAACCAACATAGAGCATCACTACATTACTCTACATAGTATAGTAACAATGGTGATAGATGCATCTAATAGCTGACAATAGCTGTGTTTCCAGAAAATGTTGTGTGAATTTGTGAAGTGAATTTGTAAAACGCAGCATAAATGTAAATAGTATACGTTTCCATAAAAGGGTTTAGAGGAAATAGTCTAGGCTGTTCTAGTTTATCAGCAAGTGATGCTGTCGGCTATTTTACAACAGCAACACAAGATAAACAATAGCAGAAGTAGGGTGTTCTATCGTTGTTTTCCATCTAAAATTATTTTCTATGTGTGAGACAGACTATCGGCTGCACAGGCTTACATTATGATACTTTATAGGAAAATCACAAGCAAAAAGAAAATAAATTTTTGTTTTTTTACTTTTCCATCTATTTTCTTCTATTTTTCAGCCCAAAATTTTAGTATTCATATTAATAAGTGTAAGGAAATCGTGTCAAATTTTTGACATCTACATCCAAAAAAAACCTTTAAAGTGGTTCATTATTCCTTAATGGAGAATCTTGATCAGCATGAATCTCCATCCATCCATCCTCTACCACTTGTCCGGGGCTGGGTTGCAGGGGCAACAGTCCAAGCCCTACGTATGCCCAGGCTTCCCTCTCCCCCCGGACACTTCCTCCTGTTATTCCGGAGGGACCCCGAGGTGTTGACAGGCCAGCCCAGAGACATAGTCCCTCCAGCGTGTCCTGGGGTCTCCTCCCAGAGGGACATGCCCGGAACACCCCCCAAAGGAGGCGTCCAGGAGGCATCCGAAACAGATACCCGAGCCACCTCTGATGACTTCTCTGGATGGGAAGGAGTAGCGGTGCTACTCTGAGCTCCTCCCTGGTGACCGAGCTCCTCGCCCTGTCTCTAAGGGTGCGCCCAGCCACCCTGTGGAGGAAACTCGTTTTAGCTGCTTGTATCTGAGATCTTGTTCTTTCGGCCATGACCCAAAGCTCATGAAGATGAAGGTGAGGGTAGGACTCGACTGGTAAATTGAGAGCCTCGCCTTTCGTCTTTGCTCCCTCTTCCCCATGGTGGGTCTATACAGCATGACTATCCGTCTGAGTTAAACCCTTCTTCTACAGATACTTTACAGAGTTTTGTATTTACTTAACAGTTACCCAGGTTCAAAACCCTCCATTAGTGTTCAGCTACAATCATACACAGAAACAAAGAATTGAATTAGTTTTCCAAAGGGCTCAAGGTAATGGAAGATGAGATTCAGCTTTAATGCTGCAGCTCGTGTATTATTTGCTTGTTCACTGTATGTCTGGAGACAAATTGTAACCACGGTATCTCCTTTTTCCTCTAATGGGAATTTTAAACCTTAGAATGTCCCTAAAGAGACTCCACTGTTCTAAAAAAATGGATGAATTCAGCACTTGATCAAAACCTCAAGATAATGTAAAATGGGTAAGATGAGTGAATCTTATAATCTTCGTCCGTAGCACTGGAGCTGCTGACGAAGTTTAGAAAAATATGAAGTTATCCAATGTTACTCCCATCTGGGATTTGATGAAGCTCGGTTCCAGTTCGATGAGATGAAAAAGAGGTGTGAAATTTCATTCATAATTATTTTAAACAGTCTAAAATTAAACCAGTACTTGTAGAAATCAGAAACTCTGATGTTATCTAAGGAATGTATTTCAGATCCCAGAAGGAAAAGTGAGGCAGTGCAGATAATAGTGTTTTCCACATATTCTAAATGGTTAAAACTACTACATCTGAACGTTTAAATTTCTCACGGGAAACGTCCCACAGCTCTGTTGTCATTACACACTGACACGATGCTCAGTCCATTCAGTAGAACCACTGTCCATGAAAAGACTCATTAAAGAGGAGGATGGCGTGGGATGTGCTATGAGGGCCGCTGCCTCATTTGTTTATCAGCCTGGAAGAAGAACTCACTGTGCCTTCTACATGTTGACCATTACAACCTGCAGCCCAATATGGAGAATGTGATAATATCTGATAACATTCTTAATTAAGACAATATTTCATTACATGAAACTATCCTTTGGCGACTGTTGACCATTAAAGGTGCCAGGGAAGCCCTGGTACAAGTGGATCTTACCCGTTTACTCTTTGTCAACCTGCTGCGTCATACACAGTGCAGCAGTCGCTCCTGACCTATTTTTGCACTTGGCTTCATTTCATTATTTCTTGTAATAAACGAGTGCTTGTGACACAAAGGCCTCGAGACAAAGAGGCTCATTCTGTGTCTCTTCATGGACTGTAATGAAAAATACGGCAGCCCCGTGTGAACTTTTTAACCCACAATATTAGAATGCAGTCACACAAGCTTTAATGAGTGCAATTAATCTTTGCTGTTCTCTCATTTCCTGCGAGCTACTTAAAAGTGTGAGATTCTTATCTAAGGTAGAGGACAAAATGTTTCAGGCGAACGTAAAGTCACAGGTTAGTCCACTTTTTGTACAAACTAGAAGGATAGTCTTGGTAATAAATAGAGCCAATATGCCCAGTTTTAGCAAATAATGTTTTGGCTTTGTATATATTTTGCCAATATTTGTTGGTGGACTTTGTAGTTCTACACATTATTGACAAAAATAGAGGATTCACAGGTCTACAGTCAAAAAAAAACACCAGGCTCCTGTGTGACAGTAATGGAAGTAAGTTAAAGTAATAGCACCCTCTGTAAACTATAAGTAAAGGTTTTACATTGTATTATGAATTATGTAATTTAATTCAAAAGTGAAAATAAACAGTAAATATATTTATTTACTGTTTAAATAAATATATTTAAACAGTAAATAAATACTATTTAAATATATTCAAACAGCCACTTGGGCGGCTGTGGCTCAGGTGGTAGAGCAGGTCGTCTGTTAACTGAAGGGTTGGCGGTTCGATTCTCGCTCTCCCTTTTCATGAGCCGTTGTGTCCTTGGGCAAGACACTTCACCCACCTTGCCACCTAAAAGGAGAATGAGAAACAATTTTAAAAGTACATGCGGTAAATTGTAGACTGTTAGATTTTGAAAGGTGTAAGTGCTCTGGAAAAATGGGCAAAAGGACTCATTCACAACATATTCCTTTTTATTGTCAATAAGATTTTTTTTTAAACCAGAGGGACCATTTAAAGATCACGGTTTAAAGGGTTAAAGAAATTGGTTATCAAATCCTTATCTCCATGAGTCACTGTAGAATTATATAAAAGATAATTTCATAGATAGTTTCAGAAATTAATTTTTGGTTGTATCAGAGTAATTTTATCTCGCCTGTCTAAAGCCAGTTGATCAAATCTCAAATAAAAAAAACACAACTTTTAAATTAAAGTAAAACGAGACAGCGGAGTCATTTACTGAGTACAAACACAATCAGTCGGTACCATCCACACTGATGTGTTCAGTCAGATGTGAACCACTGTCCGAGACACTCACACTAAATCAAACAACTTATATCATGGACAGTTCTGTCTGAAGTGATGAGGAAACACGAGATGAACTGTCTTTTCAGTTGCATATAGACAACCAATTTACCCCGTTTTAGCAAATAACGTTTTGGCTTTGTTTTGTACATATTTATGTCTTAACATGAACTATCCTTTACTGATACTGATAACCAAAATTAAAAATATGTAATGTATTGGATTACTTCGATCGGTAGCTGTTGTTTTCATGGTTGGCTTGTTGAGAGAAAGTGAAATGTTTTGATTTGTTTTCAGGTAAAAGAGGCCATGCAGAGAATACATGACCGAGGAAATGTAGGAAAACTCATTCTGGATGTTGAGAAATCTCCTACTCCTCTGGTAAGAACATACAACATTACGTACATGATCTACACTGTATTGTAATAATAGTATAGACGAGTATAGACATCTAGTAGAGTTAATGTGTTTGTTTATATACTTTTGGTCGATGAAAGTAGGACTGTTGAATTAATTTAATCAGTCAAATACATAATCAAATGAAAAAAGTGCGTTAATGGCGTGAGCGATGGAAAGTGGTAAATCAGCACCCGGAGTGGAGGGGAATCAGTGATGGGAGTAAATTGGCCGGTTTGGGGAAGTGCAAATCAATTAATGAAGCTCCTGCCTGATCACATAAAATTCATCTATGTGGATGCTTTTCGGAGGCACTGCAGATATTGTTTCAGTTGCTGTAATTATTCTGAATGGTTCTTTTGTTTACTTTTTTCTACTGGATTGTCTTCTGCTTTTATTGCCAAGTTTCTTGTCATACTTTGTTCAAGCGTTATTGTTTTGATGTTGTCAGTGTTCGAGTCACCACCGCTACTTTCCTCAGGAACTTGTATCATTTGCTTTCATTTTCTTCATTCGCACGCTTCTTGTTTCACTCTGTTGAGTAGTTTTCCTATTTTCTCTGCCTTTTCTGTCCTTTGGGTGCTTTGGTTTTGCTGCTTTGGTGGTTAATTTAACACCCGCACGGTGGGACAACAAGTTGAAAACAAGCGCATTAGCGTTTGGCTAATGTATTGCACTAATGCATCGTCACTTCTGGGATTAAAATAAAGCTTGAATCCAGAGAAACACACGCACACACCTTCTCTATTCCTGCTCTAAAATTGTAACCTCGTTCCTCCCCCGATTTGAAATCCACCCACTGGAGTAATTTGAAAAGTGAAAAAAAAAAAAGTTGGCACGAGGCTGAGGGGAGGTGTAGTTTAGGAACAGAGAATCCCCTCTGCAGAACCACATAAGGGTCTGGAAGGGTTAGTTTGGGTTTCCACCACCTGGAGGAAAGGCCTACATGCAAGAAGTCTATAAGCAGCTCATGTGTACCTTGTTCCATACCTTCAGTGCCAATATTTTCTACATTCTTGAAGCCCTGGAGTGCTTGTTAAACCACCAGACCCAATCTTACCTTGAAGAACCACTTCCACAGTTGAGCTGTTTGTTTGTGGTTTGATATTGCAAATGCAAACTGACAGATTAAGTAATCAAATAGGGATTTCACATAGGCAACTTCTCCCCATTTAAGGGTGGTGGGGGTGACGGGAGGTGAGGGTGGACTGAAGAGCCGCTGATGAGATGGTGTCTTTTTTTTAAATACAAAATCAATGTAGACACGACTGTACATCTCTTATGCTTAAAATTTACACATCACACCCAGCGCTTAGAGTACTTCTCAGTCCCATTCATTTGAAATGTTATCAGAAATAAAATGTCAAATCAAAATCTAACTACCGAGTGGGAGTTGAAGAAAACAGACTCTACTTAGTTGTGGTTTAAGTGGTTATTTATGGTCGTTATATGACAAATATTTCACAAATCCAGAGGTACAACAATGAAAACCGTAATAATGTTAAAATGTGTAAATTAACAAGTAAGATTAAGTAAAGACAAAGTCTGAATTATTTTTTAAGCATTTTAGATGATAATTAGACAAAACTGTAATGTGCAGAGGTCTTTAGCCATATCTGTGTTATTTTTACCGGATTATAAATATAACATTTACTGGGCTGCAAAAATAACAACGATAAATATGTGGCAGAAACACATTTATTTCTCAGTGTATTTGTATATGAGGAATAATAATTTGTATATGAGGAGCGCAGGATTAAAAATACAATAAACATTGAGAACCATCTGATATGAATTGAATGAAACCTTCACAAAGTGAATCTTACAGTATCTAAAGAGTTAAAGACATTTAAGGGAGGACGCATGAAATACGTACCACTTCAATTTTCTGTTTTTCCATAAGTCATTATAAGTTTGATACATCCACAAGCCTGGCTCTTACAAGTTTTCACAGTACTGTATATAAAAAGGACCTTTAAAGACAAAATCATGTCCAATGCAGTGATATTTATCTGAACATAAAAACATATCACTCTTTTGTCAGTATCATTTTGCCATCCAGTCCCTCTGTTAGCACTGGAACACCTGAGTTCACTGTGTCTTGATAGCTTTGTCCACATTGTACATTTTCAACCATAAGATTTTTTGAAATAGAAATAGAAGCGTTTCATTACAATATTAGTTGTGCAACATTTAAGTGTTGGTGGTGACATGTCCTGTGGTCCTTGTAATGCGTCTGCAGTTGCATTTTGATGCCTGTTGCCCATAGGTCCAGGTAAAGGTTATAAAGGAGCAGTGAATAGGACTCCTCTTTTTTTGCGGCATCTGTTTCCATGGCGATTCAAACTTTGAGAAACTTTTAACACCCTCATATTCAAGACATACGTTCTTGTTTAAAGCCACCCATTAGCCGAGGATGTACACACACAGACCAAACATGTCACTGTATACTCTCTGGCACACAGTTAATGACGGCTGAATTATAATCTCACCTCTAGATGGCTAGCGACAGCACAGAGACGAGTGAAGCAGGGGAGGAGGAAGAGGAAACCGAGGGAGACAATGACAGCAAGGAGCGTATGCCTTTCATCCATTAGAGACAGAAAAGCCCAATAGACAGAGACCGGAGAGGCTGCACAATTCCAACACAGAGGACCACAAACAACACGCAAGCTCAAACGTACAAGTGTTGTGTGTGTGTGGGTATGCATGTATGCATGGATGTGTGTGTGTGTGTACGGTAAATATTTGTGTCTTTTCTCTGTTTTCTATTGTTTTGTGGTTCAATAGTTCAGGTAAAATGCATAAATGAAGAAGGACGATACTTTTTTCATTGAAGCAACAGGTAAAAGTGCCATTTAAAAAGCAGTATTAAAATGTTTCCTCTATTTGAAGTAAGATTGTGCCAGTAGCCATGTACCGGTAGTAGATATAGGTTTGTATCCATTTTGCCTTTAATTGCATTTGTCAGCTGCTCAATTTGTATTAGATGAGTCTGTGTATTGAATTAGAGATGGACTGAATTAGCTTTTATGTCTGCTGACTCGCTGGTGTAAAAATAGCTACCATAAAAAAGAGCTTTAGCCCAGGCTAAATGTCATATGGTATGTCATACTACATAGATGTTTTACAATATGCATAGGAGACAGTAAAATGTTCAATTTATCCCTGTGTAAAATGAAAGCAGGTTTTTGAAAGCAGGATATGGACTTCCCTTAATATTTTCAATCTATCAGTTTAAACACTTTGTAATGTTACAGACGTTTTGAACCGTGTAAAGTGTGTGTGTATAGTTGCATGATGTTTATTCTTAGGTGAAAACCTTACTATTATGGGATCACCAGTGCCTTTGAGCTGCAAACACAGTGTTTGGATACTTGAAAATGTGTTTCTCATTTATCTTTCACCTAAAATGAAGTACAAAACCTACCTTTTAAATAGTATTTAAGCAGTCACTGATATAGTTTAAGGGGCTGTTGGTTAATGATCACTAGTAACATACGGAGAAAATAATAATTGGATATGTGGTAAAAATGTTCATCTTTGTATAATACAAAGTACGTTCTCATTCATTTTAAGAAACATTTCTTGTGAGTATTCACTGGAGCGGTGATCAATAAAAACCACTAGTAAATGCTGGTGTTGCAGTATTTCAAGATCAGCTTTGACTTCTTTAAGGCCTTGACCTCGGTCAAAAAACAAAAAAACATTTGGCCATATGGCAAATTATTGCGCAATCAAAGTGCACAATAGTTAATCTGAAATGGACCTGCAGACAATGAAGACTGAAAACATACATACTGAAAACACACATAGAAGTGTGTACATTTAGGTTTAATAATAGATTCATACGCATAAGTGATAAAATGTCTGTCATGTCAATGACCACCAGTGCCATAAATTCATTTTAACGTCTGCGTCAGCTGGTGTCATTGCAGGTGATAACCACCTGTCCCACAGATGCGCTCAGCGGATGTGGCAGTCCTGAGCAGGACTTGTAACATATGTCTGGCACTGAGAGGCTGGTCTCTGATGCTGACAGTCCTCTGTAAGGTTTATTTAGCCTTGATATAGTGCTGTGATGAGCTCCAGAGAGTCTGGCTACAGCTGTGTGTATACCTCCTGCTGGCGCCACACCACAGTTTGCACACAATCATTGCCTGATGACTACTGATGATGGACATGTTTTTTTCATGTGGGCTTTTATGGCCACTGGCCACTGTGTGGAACTCACAAACAACAATAACAACATATGTGATAATACTGGCTCTTACTGGCTTTTGTACAAGCTGAGTGAGTGCACATTGATTTATTATGAAAAAAAGGCCATGACATGTCAAGGCAGACAACCAAGTGCAAAGAGTATCAGACATTTTTGAAGATTTAAACAAACGTTTACTGTTATGAAATTATCTGGATAAGATTACATTAAAATGCATTATATTAGTTTATATTAAATTAGATTACATTACATTAGATTGATTCCTCATATGGAGAAATTCACTAGTCAGTGCAGCAACAGAATAAAGTGCAAAAATGTGCATGCATTATCAAACAATATAAAAATGATAATAGTGAATAGTAAACATCTATAGGCCATATAGTAATATAATACCATTACTTAGCTTTGATTTGTGCAGAACAGTTCAGTCTTGTTGACCCACTCTGGTCTTGGTCTTGATGTGTTTTCATTGTACGGAGTCTTGGCTACAGCATGAGTAAATAATAGTAAATAAAAGAATGGATCTGAAAGACTCCTGGATGATACTCAGCCAGACTGTGCTGTCAGTCGACTGCTGTTATGTAACACTGTGGGGTAACTACAGTGTCTATAATGTAATGCAGTAGATATATTTTCTCACTAATTGAATTTACTGAACTATTTCTTAAATATTTACCAAAAACTAGGATAGAGCATGTTTGAATCAGATTTAAGTCAGAAAATGTAGCTAAAAGTGCAGAGAATCTGACAACAACGTGCTGATTTCACATCTACGGCTGCCGAGTCTGGTCAAATTGTTCACCAGTGCCTCACAACAAAAGTGCCATAAAATTCCAAGATACATTATTTTTTAATAGAGGCTGCTGCATAAAGACAGGGATGATTTAACTTTGACTGACGCATTATTCAAATCTCCTTAGGAACTGCTTTAAAAACAGTTCACAAATAAATATTTGACATAAATAATTCCAATGAGTTATCTGTTTTAATTTTTATTTTATTCATGTAAAAACAAACCTTATCATTTGGGCCTTTTCCCACCTACTTTTTAAAATGATTCAACAGTTATATAAATTATGGTGTCACTTCAACAAGAAACTCTAAGAACGACCAAACAAGTCAATTACTTGTAATTTTACCATTAAAAAAAAACCATAGTGCTCAGTATAGCTGATTTTACAGAGGCTAATAGTGCTCACATCTAAATTGAATGATAGTGTTAATGGCTGTTTTAGTGACGGAATATATTTTAGAAGTTAATTTCACAAGTTCATGATCTTGGGGTTGCATTTCTATTCGCGAGTGTAATACTGTAAGAGACCGACTGCATGTGTTGCTTTGCGCGTGTGTTTATTCACATTGCCTTATGAAAAAAAACATATCTGTGAAACTGTGTTCAGTATTGTAGTATAGTTATTCTGTATTAGCTATGGTTTACCTGTTGTAGTATATTTTTGTCATGTTTTGTTGTGCATTTCCTGGGTGCAGATCTGTTGACCTGAATAAATTAATCTGCAAATTATTTTCTCGGAGCTGTTTGTGAATTATGTGAAACAAATCTCTCCTTTTTAGCTGGAAAATATTTGTGATAGTAGTAATGAATCTTTTAATAGGAATTGTTGCATCTGTACAATAAAGAACTAATTCAATGTGTTCAGGTCTCTGTCTAGACCCTACATATAGGCTTTTGAGAACATTAATACAAGCATTAAAAGTAACATAACATCAGAGTAGACAACCACTGCAGAAAATAATTGAAACATCTCAGTGTTTATAATAATAATAATAATAATAATAATAATAATAATAATAACAATACATTTAATTTGTTGATTGCAGTTGTCCATAACATTGTCAGCCTTGAAAACATTTGTAACCCAATAACTTCAAGAAACCCCCCCCACTAATACCTGATCTTGGTAAACAAGATCAGGTATTAGTCTTGGCCTTGTGTCTGCATCGGGATGGAAAGGGGTTTGTGTTGGAAATGCAAAAAGTATACAAGAATCAACTAATGCAAGCTTTAATTCATAATGACTCAACATAAAGACTCAAGTCCCAACATGAAGTCCCTGCAGGGTACAATGAACCACTCAAAAGACGTCACATTCTGTTGTCCATTTACCCTGGAATCCAAATATTCAAGAGCATCAGTATCTGAGCATATTTGTCTTAAAAAAAACATGGGGGGAAAAATCAATATATCACTCAAAATGACAGACTGTGTATTTCCTCATGTTTGTGCAGTTTAGACAATATTATGTAATCCTGCTCAGTAGTGTGCCGTGTACAGACTCATACATGAAAAACATACCTTTGGAGCTGTATTGCTATATTGAGCACACATTCCCCCTCCTCCCATCTGTATACAACATCTGACTCTAAAAATAACTTTTCCTGCATCAAAGAAGGAGCTGGACTTCCATGAGTTTTAAAAGCGACTATTTTTTTCCCGATTACTCAAGCGGATGCCGATGTGATTGATCTGTGAAAATGATGTGAACTCAAGTGACAGAAAAATATGAAAGAAACCCTTTGTAAAAATACATGAATAGTATGTTTGCTTATAGTTGAGTGTCTGAGACTAAGAGTTTAACAAGATATATTTTTCAACCGTGAGAAAGTATTAAAATGCTTTGTGACAGTGAAGTCCATGAATTTCCACTTTGTGAAATGAAAGGGAATGCTGCTCAGTCCACCTTGTAAATATTTCTCAAAATCCAGACACAAGGAAATCATTATTTGCCACTCCGGCTTATACCTCCCTCACCTCTTCCTGATGTTGGAAAAAAACAAACAGAGTCCGAGCCAATGCAAAGGAGGACCCAGAAAGGCATACAGAGGGCTGGTATATATCGGGCTGTCCGCAGTGTTTTCAGTTCTTCCACAGCGATACAAGGTGTGCTTCTGTGCCCTGTCCTGCCTGCTCCGCTAGCCTCAGACATGGCTCGTCTGGCCCTCCCGGTCTTCTTCGTCCTCTGCCTCTCTTTGCTCCACTTTAGCTCCAGCCGTCCATCTCGCACCAGGAAGGCTGTGTCAGCTCGACAGTCCGGTAACTATACACAACCCACACAGTTAGTTCTTGGCAGAAATTATTTTACTTGCTGCCAGCATTTATCTGACCTGTTTTTCTTGCTCCTCTTGTCGTGATGCAGCTGCAGATGAAGAAGATGTTAAGTCTCAGCTTGAGAGGCTGTGGCAGGAGGTGAACTCACTGAAAGAGATGCAGGCATTACAGACAGGTACTGATCTCACTCACTGGCAAAATATACAAATATTTTGCCAGTGAGTGATATATTTATATATATATATATATATATATATATATACATAAGCATTACTGCAAAGCATATTGTCGTGAGAACTATTTGCATTAAGCAAAGCCACTGTCAGTATGAGAGTCAGGGACATCACTCAAATGTATACGACATATAGGAATAAGCATTATAGCCATTGGAAAATAAAAAAAAATATACAGTGCAATAGTTATAGTGATTTTAAAATCACTTAGAAGTTAAAATAGAAAACCAGTCAAGTGTAGACACACCCCCAAAAAATTAATCTAATACCAAAAAAATTAATCAAGGTTCAAGGTTTTTTTTTAAATTATAACATGTCAAATCAAATCAGAGTTTTTTTTTTTTTATATAGCGCCAAATCACAACAAGTTACCTCAAAGTGCTTCACATGCAGAGTTTGATCAACCAAACTCTCAGACCATTCACAACAGAAACCCAACAGAATCCTTTTCTCAGTAGAAGTACCACAAAAACAAGATCGTGTACTACCTAAAAGCAGTATAAAGTCAAGTATAAGGAACAAATAAGAAGTGAATTACAATAAGGTAAAAAATGTTAAGATATTAAAATATCAATACAAATGTGCAGAATGTACAGGTGTTACGCACACATTTCACATCCTATAAATTCTCTGGGGAAAACAGACTTTACATTAGCCAAATATAGACGTAAACAAGCTTTTTAAAAGTTTACTAATTTACAATCATTCATGTGTTGTTTTCCTTTGCTTTGTTTTTTGGGTACATATAACTGCAATGATATTGGTCCATCTTGCAAAAATAATTTTTAGGTAAATAACTACAACAAAGCCACCACAACACCCAAACTGTCCTGTCTGCAATCATCCATCTGAAGAATTTCTTGCCATCGTCATCCACCAGCAGAGGGCAGCACGGCAATTAAGAGCTGAATGCTATCCTTTCATTAAGTCTCAGTTTTGCTATATGTACAGCACATGGGAGATGCAGCAAAGAACATAGTAAAAACATAGATAAAAAATAGAAAAATAAAATAGAAATGTAGGATATACATATGAACAACAAAGGGCTGAAAAAACAAATACATGGGTATATCTTATCTCATCTAACAGAATGATTTTACAGCATCAGGCACATGACAGTGAACACACTAATGAATATATTGTTAATGGACTGTTTTACAGCATCAAAAACATTTATGTACTCCAATAATTTTGGTAACTGCGGAGAAAATAAATGTGAACTGGATGTTTCAGGTTAAGTATCTTCTATTTCCAGTTTGCCTCCGTGGCATCAAAGCTCACAGGAAGTGTTACCTCACGATCGAGGAGCCCAAACATTACCATGAGGCAAATGAAGACTGTATTGCACAAGGAGGAACCCTGGCCACTCCACGGGATGTGATGGAGAACAATGAACTGAGAGACTATGCAAAGAGGAGCGCTCCAGGGTCCAAGGATTTCTGGATCGGGGTGGCAGACATAGTCAAAGAAGGCCAGTATGTGGACGTCAACAGCCAACCTATCAGTTACTTCAACTGGGACCGGACCAAGAAGCAGCCCACTGGTACCAAGAGGGAGAGCTGCGTGGCCCTGTCAGTGACTGCACAGGGGAAGTGGTACGACGAAGTGTGCCGAAGTCTGAAAAAGTACATCTGTGAATATGTCATCCCATAGAAGGTGACAATAGAACAGCTGTTGTGACCATTCATACACACACTACACACATTGGTCAGATCGTCATAACAGTGGTATATCAGAATCATATGATGGCAAAAGGCTGGAATGTTTTGTCTTATTACCTGTTTAATGTCGTCGTATGTTTTATTTGAAAATCAGCCATTTTCACTTCATACAAAATAGAAAAAAATACATTTATGCTATTGAAAATCTCATATTACGACTCATAAAGTTGGAAGAAGTTCAAATAAATGGTTTATTTGTGAAAAAATAATTACAATTTCAAGCACCACTTTTCTGCACAAAGAGATCTAATTGTACTCCATTGCATATAAATATATTTATATAAATCATGTGAGCTTTATGTTGAGGCTCCTTCTGCATTGCTTGGCATTAAAAAGTTATTTTACCTTAAGTAGATGGAGTGGTTTGCTCAAATGCAGCAAAAAATACGGCGACATGATTCAGTTTTATCTGTACCAAAAGAGTCAACACTAAAAAGCAAATATTCTGTCAAAGCTATACGCAACCTATTGTCTCCACTCCACCTGACACGTCATAGGAATGAGGGAACAATCCTGGACCTCCCAAAATAGTCAAACAAACCCAGAGAGAATATGCAAACAGTCAGTTATCAATCCTTCAACTTATAACTAACTGTGAGGTAACAGTGGAATTATAGTTCCAACTTTTGGATCTGATCTGCTGTGTAGATTTCACACAGGCAATAGCATACCTTAAGATGTTCACAATCATCAAATATATTCTTTATTGGAGCACAGCTTCCATATATAAAAGAAAGGTTTTGCAGTCCCTGTGTTTGTGTGTGATCATTTTTATTTATATTATCTTACTCCTGTCAAAATGCAGAGTGGGTCAAGACAGGAAAATCGCTGTGGGCTCCAACAGACAGTGGGACACTTGGATGTGGTTCACAGTACACAAATGATATATAAAACAAATGCAATACAGACACACGCAGCGTCAAAAACATGCTTTCATGGAAAAAGCTGAAAGAAAGTTTTATATTAAATCAGTGATATTTATCTGGATTTTCACTGTCCGACTGACAAACTGCAAAAAGTAGAAGTTTGTAACAACACAGGTATTTTATTGGAAAAAGTAGTGCGCGTCATCCTGTTCTCCCGCGGGACCGCACACATTAGTGCTTTGTTTACGTGTGTTTGTCACGTCTGTTCTTTTAAAAACAATGACGAGTCTACTAACACGCGCTCACGTCATCCTGTCGCACGCACACATCACGCACGGGGTTTGGATGGAATGTGACGCCAAAGCCCTGAGTGAAGTCTCGCGGAGTAAAACACCGGCCATTTTTCTCCATTTACAGCAGGACACTTTGTGTTACCGAGTGTGTTGCGATCACTTTGATAAGTCGACAAGTTTTGGCAAATTTAATTTCGTTATTCAAGCGTCCAAACTTGCAGCAAACAGAACACAAACCATGTTTGTGATTACTGCCGCGAAGTTTTTTCGCTGACATCCCTGTCCGGATAGATGCTTGTCTAAATTGTCGCACAAATGGAAATGGTGCCTAGCGAGGAGAACCAGTTCGTACCCAAAGAGGTGAGATTACCGTGGACCCTGCCTAGGTCGAGTAGTCAACCTTTGGGCGTTAGCAGTTACCCTCTCGGGTCGTTTATTTTTATAATCACACAACTTTTCCACCACTTAGTAAGTTTGTGATCTTAGCGTATCGTTTACAAAGGTAACTCTCCGCGGCTAACAGTTAGCTAAACATGATTTGGACGGCCTATCGTGACACGGCTCACCAACGTAATAGCTAGCTGTTAGTTAGCTTCTAGTTTCATTGCATCTCAAAGTGAGTTTATGTTGGCAGCTGCATCCGTAGCATTAAACATTGCAAATATTAGTCAATAGTCGAAGCTTTAATCAATTCAGCGCATTTATGTTTAAAAGCTATTGCCAATGTCATTCCTCCAAACAAAGACTGCACTTGTCAACATTAGTTAGCCAACATGAAACTAATGCCAGTCAGTAGAATTTGGCTAGCTAACGCCATTAGCCGTTGAATCCGTTGAATTGAAACAACTCCAGCTAATCCTTGTTTATGACGGCAAACTAAATGCCTTTCACTATAACAATGACCGTGACAGTCGTTGCTGAAACGACGTTAACTCACGATAGCGTTTCATCAAAATATTCTCACTTTGACTTTCTCTTGCCCCTCCTCGCAGATTGTTTTGAATGGAACTTGTAGCTCCAGTGTAAACGGTATCGTTAGCTAGTCAGTTCGCTAACATTAGCAGACGTTTCCGAATTCGATGAGCTAATGTTACTATAGAATACGCAGGAGTCGGTTAAATAGGGTAACACAGTCATGACGGTAGTCCCCGCCATTAGGATCATATTTTCACACCTTCACACAATTCAGTTGAAAATTTAATAAGATACTCAGCGCTAGCTTGTGATTGTTGTTTATGTTGCATTGAGCAGTGGTACGCCACTTAAATATGAAAGGTATACTCCATACTCTGTACTAGTCGCGTTGTTTCGATAGAGAAACATTAGTTTCATTTTTGTCGAAAAAGAAACTGCTTTTGCGGTTGTCTACAATGCAGATGGATATCAGGCGAATATTTGGTTGCTGACAGTTGCTTCTGTCAGCTGTGTGACTTCAAATATAAACGCACTAATGAAACACTGACACTCGTTTGGACGTATTGTTTTATACCTGACTAGTAATTTGGGTATAGATCATCTAAACTCATAATATTTCGTTAATTTGTTTTCAATGGCATTTTTGGCTGCATTTACGTCACATGCAGAGTCAAACGTAAAGCAGCGGACGTCCATACGTGATAGTACTGGGTCGGTGGGAAAATTGGACTGATGATGCAGCTCCACTGTTATTCCATCTGAAGAAAAAACACACTGTGCACATCCCCTCCCTCACTAGATTATTAATATTCTCATTAAATATGGTATATATGCAATTGTTTTATAATCTATAGTGAGTGATGAATGCTAGAGATAGGCACTATATTGACTTTTCAATTCTGATGATACATATGAGATGCATAATACCATTTTATCACTATAGTTCAATGTCTGTTACATACACAGTGTGTTCAATGTTACTGTATTGTTTGTTATTTGCACATCTTTGTTGCTTTGCTAAGCATCCATAAAGTCTCGCTGCTACTTTTGTGGCATCTCCTAAATTAAATTTTCTGTTAAACATCTTAATTGATTTATTGCCATTTGTCATAATATTATCCTCTGTATTTTGAATTTTCAGTTGAAAATCAGGTGTTTTCCTATAGTTATTTTAACGATGAGTTTTATATCAAACATAGATAAAGTAGAAGAAAAAGTGACTTTTGCAGAAAAATATCATTAAGCTTCAGAAGAAAATTGTACAACTGTAAAAAGATATGCTTATTTTTTAAGTTTATAAGGATTTTTTTTTTTTACTTTTTACTATTTTATTACTATACTATTTTTGTTACTAATCTCTCAGATCCTGGTGAATCTTTACCCACCCTGAAGAAATACAGATAGAAATTGTGCATTGCCATTTCAGTATAAAAAATAATCTTAGACATGGATTTTAGTGTATATTGCCTGTAATTAAAGTTATATTTATATAATAATATATAATCTAATTGTTCATTGTAACTGCAATGATTGCTTTCATTGTCCTTGAAATTGTCAGTTTATTAGTTGTGGAAAAATGGGAGGAAAAAGTACTCAGTCCATAGAATAGTAGAGGCTTCAGAAACCATCACCACTTGCATAGCTGGAAACATAAAATGTTTACTTTATATTGACTGAATGCCCATCGACAATTGCATATTCATTTAATAGTTGATAGCTAATTGATATGTCTAATATATACTATTATATGCATCTTGCTTTTCTCTTTTATGAGAATTTTACTTTAAATACAATATCTGCTCCCCTCTACTTTGGAAAAAGTAGGAAATAACATACCAGTTGATACTGGTAGCAAACTCTGGATCAATACTGTTCTCTCCTCTCGAATTAAACAAAATCAGTCTGCAACAGCACTAACATTACTTATTGTATGATTCAATTCAGCAAACTAACTCAAATATGTGATGAACATGGGATAATGTTTGCCCAAAGGATAACAACTGATTTTGGTGAAACTTCCAGAATTCACAATTTTTAGTTTAAATGTTAACTAGCACATTGACCTGTGTGGAACCACAGATTCTTGATGTCTGTGTAATGAACATACCTTTGATGCAGTTAATTTCTTTACTTACCTGGTAAGCATTTTCAGTAGAATAACCACTCAGCTGACATGCCTTTGTTAAATGTGAATGAAATGTGCCACTATAGCAACCTGACTCTGTTGTTTACCTATACCTAGGTAACTCACCTCAATGAAGATTCTGTGATTCTGGGCAAAGTTATTGGCCAACGATAGACTATGGATTTACAAAATACTATTATTGCCCAAAATATCGGTTCTATTAATTTGCTGTTTTCATTAGTCTCTTCCTTGGCCAAAAATCCAGATTTATGCCAGACTGCAGCAGTCAGCTCTCTCCCAGTTTTGTGTGATGCCTGAGAAACACACACAGACAAAATGAGTCCATTCCGCTACCATAGGATAAGTTTGGGTCGTTGGATTTAAATAAGGCTATATTAAACAGGTCTTAAAACCCCATTCAGATAAAAAAAAAAAAATAAGTTCATTCATATTATACATTAAAGGCGACTTCTATCAGTTGAATGAATTGAAAGCGACCCTCAAGTGACTCACATGAACAAAAGAGGTCCTGACATAATACGTGACCCCGCAAGTAAAGGAAGTCTAAGTACGCACTGTGTTCACGGAAGTAAATATGTTTTTCCTGCTGCTCCTCCTCCTGGAACGCAGAACTGTAACATTTGTCGTATTTCAATGTCATAAAAATCGGCTCACTGTGACCTTCCCCGTTCAGACTGAATTGCAAGATATCGGATATGTATTAGATTTTGGCCAACACATAGAAAAGGCCGGGGTTGGATTTGAAAATATTAGATTTGTGCTGTTCAGACTGTCTTAAGCAGATCACAAGCATGTCACGTGTGAGCAAATAAACTTGGATTTGGGCCACATTTACCTGCAGTCTGAACGTAGCCAAAGTACATGACACATAACTGTTCTTGTCATTTGGGAAGTATTCATTAAATAGTTCTTTCACTTCTTCTTCAGCTGCCAGTAACACCAAAACAACACTCCAGTGTTCACAAGCTAAATGTTACTGTTTGTAGGTTTCCCTGTGTGTACTATGGCAAATGCTGTTTGTAGTCAGTCATAGCTGTTGAAATCCGGCCTGTGCTTTGCTGTACCTGTGGCTTCATGTCTGTGCCTTGTGATTATATCCATGGTAAAAATAACCTTTAATCTCATAATACACTTGTGCTGCAGCTCTTTATAGGACCTGCCAGTCACATTTTGCCAAGATCACATACCTAAGAGGCTGCAAAAACTGAAGTGACGTGAATATATCCCTGTAATTATTGTCCCTTTACCTGCTCAGAGGTTGCTTTGTCTGTCAAACACTGCTAGGTCTAGACCTAGTGCTCATATTCATGCAACTTATAATCGATGCATTCATTACACATACCTTCCTCAACTGATTTCATTACCTTCTCTTAGAGGTTTAATCTCAAATCTGCCATTTGTAATTAATTAAACCGCTTTAATTAATTAAAGTGCATTTCTGCCTATTTTTGTTGACTCTTTAAGGGATAAGATGCATTTAGATTTTGGGTTCGTTCTTATTAATTCCAGCTGTCTCTATATATTATTAGGGTGTGTTTTGGAGTTGCAGACAGAGTATTTTTGATGAAATGAAGAGGCTGTCTAAGGTAGTAATGCATTGGTGTGTGTACTGTGGGAGCTTACAATAAGGCATGGTGTTAAATGACTGCATGCAAGAGCACCTTGAAGAGTGTTTCTTAGCCTTGTAACTCATACGAGCAAAGAAAACATTGTAATTCTCTTAATTTCTCCACAATGGCTATGCTCATTAGGTCTGGGAAAAGTCATTTACTTAGTTTTAATGCTCTGCACATTGATCTCTAATTAATTTGTCCCGATCATGGAACAGAAAACTCTGTAAGATTCAACATCTCTTCTAAATGACAAACTGTTATTTTAGTACCTCGTTTTATAGTGTGTATACATTGAAAAACTATTTAAACATGCATGAGCATTAGATGCATGAGCATCTACTTAAAAAGCGAACCACATTCCCCTGGAAATCATTCTATACTATATTGAGAATTCTGTTGTGCTGAGTTTTTGTAAGGTTTGTTTTCTGTTCATGATGCATGCCTTATATCATTCTATATCCGACAATAAAGGAGCTGGGTTGGTTTTACATTTGCATGCATTGGGGGATTGGGGAGTCTTGAAAGAAAAATTACATTTAAGAATGATTTTCCACTTACATTGCCAGTAATTTCTTCAGATCATTTAAAAAAATGCTTCTGCATAGATAATAAGAACTTGTTGTTTTCTCCTGCCGTTAAATTGTCACTAAAATCCATAGAGCAGTGACTCGTGTGTTTTGCAATCCAGCTGATATGAAATCTGTCATAGTCAAATCTGTGAAGTCTTCTCAAACCACGCTCACAGAAAGATTAAACATTTGTTTCTGGAAGACTTTTATTTTTTTTTGGACCCAAGCGTCCTGTTTGTCAGCACCACATCTGTGAATGCTTCAGATCAGATTCATTTTATTGTCATTGCACAGACCAATGGTCTGGCAACGAAATGTCAAAGCAGCAGCACAGAGTAGAAAA
>JAPTHA010000018.1:24719575-24739614 GCA_029814585.1 Gymnapogon annona | reverse complement strand
TCGTCAGCCTTCACAGCAGAAAACCAACCAAAAACCAACAGTCCCATTGAGTCCTGATCCAGAAGTCCTTCACAGCCAGGCCGCACAGCTGAGCACCCGCGCCGCAGCTCGTTAGCCGTTCCGGCTTGATAGTTGATCTGTTTTTTTTCTTGACACACCATATACTGTATGTCACTGTTTGGTCAGTTATTGAGATTGAATTATAGTGCTTGTCCAAAAAACACCTCAATACTGGTTGTGTTAACACAACCAGCACTAAAGTGCTTAAAAAACAAATGTTTAAAGGACATTGCATGATGTACAGACTGCATGACTGATCATTTTTTACTCAGAGTTAAGTTGATGCAGTTTGAAAACTTAGACTTAACTCTTACTGCTCTAATGCATAGCTACACCAGTGTGTGTTAAATGAATAATCTTCATTAGGGATGAGTATCATCCACTCTTAAGCCAAGTAATTAGATCATAGCTGTACTATGTTACAACATTAGGTGATCTTTTTCCTTTTGCGGACTGGCGGCTCGTAATAGAGCTCTTTTTTTGCTGGTGCATTTACATGCTGTATCATGCTTACTTTCCTCCCGATCTCCTTGACTCACAGATACAAAATGCAGCAGAGGAGCCCAGAGTGCTGTGCATAATTCAGGACACCACCAGCGCAAAGACGGTCAATGAGAAGCTGACGCTGAACCTGCCTGCCTCTACCACTCTCACCAAACTTTATGAAGATGTTGCTCACAAAGCTGGATATGTGAACGGAACCTTTGAACTCGTCTGGGGAAAAACACCAGAAATGGTTAGAAAAACTGATCAGTCTCTGTGCCTCTGTTAATGTTTGCCTGTGTTAATCTACAGCAACACCCCTCTCAGTGTAATATGAACCTGAAGTGAGTTCACAGGCCAAATCAAAAGTCTGATCAACATGCTTCTGACATGACGTGCAGTTTTTAGTGTAAGTTATTTAAGCCAGTTGATTAACTTGAAGGTCTACTGTGTAAGATCTGAGGGGATTTAGGAGGATCTAATTACAGAAATAGAATGTGACACTCATACTTAATGCATTCAATCCATTGGTGTATAATCAGGTGAAAATAATAATAGTGTTTTTGTTATCCTAAAATGAACTACTTATACCTCCACAGGGAGTGGTCCACCTACCACAGTGTCTGCCATGTTAGTAGATCAGAAAGGACTCGCCTTTCTTCTTTCTGTTTTGTAGAGGGTGTCCTCCAACATGAAGAAGCCTTACAGTCATCTACTAAGTTCGACTGTTATTATCCCCTTAGAACTAAAATTTCCAGAACTGACAAAGTAAACATTGGCTTTAATAGACTGTGTGTTTTCGCAAGGGGTATTCAGGTGCTGGCATTCTACAAGTTCACTGGCAGATATCAGTAAATATCACATAAAGAATCTTAAAATTATCCTAATGAGTTGATTATTTTGGTACAGCCATGTATAATTGACACTGCTCTCTTCTACAGTGGAAAGCAGTGTTGGCACGTCATGACCTCCAAAAAATATGGGGATGCGATTAGGCGTGTCACAATTATTATTACAAAGTCCCCATATTTCAGTTAAAATACTTGAGTGAGCTGTATTTTTGTTGCCCAGTTTCAATGATAGTTGCGCAGTGTAGATACAAAATTTTCCCACTTCCACTTGTTGATTTCGTTGTATTGCATTTTTGCAGTTGTACCTGTTATTGTTTTTAATTTCATTGCATATTCCAGTAAGAGACCTTAAGTTATAAGTTATTGTTCAGTTAAGTTGGTAAACAGAAATGCAATTTTTATTTCTGTGTTCTTGTGAATGTTCTTCATTAGGTGAATTATTTGTGTAAAAATCTGTGCAATACTAGTGGTGTAAACGGATCATTTAATCAACAACACCAATTATAATGTTATTAGTTTGATATTGGCTAAACTTTATTGGAAATACAAATTGTGCTTAAAATGTACTTCAGTCATTTTGTTATCCACCTGAGATAAAGTAACAACAACAAATGAAGAGCAACCTTTTATTTGCATAGACTTAGAGCTGTGGATTGAATGCATATTCAAAGTGCTCAGTCACTAAGACTTTGTTCTGTGTTTTGTATGTTGGTGTGCATTACAACTGCCTTTTCTTAAGTGAGCCCAGACTAATCCTGCTGCTGACCCAGGCCAAAGCCCAGGTGCTGTGCATGTTGTTATCTCACTGAGTAGGTCACTGGATTAAGCCACTGTAATGTTTCCACTGCCGCACTTGTCCTCCGCTCCGTCAGGAGAAAGACAGAAATTCTTCTGCTACATAATTTTATTCCCATGTTGAATTTAAACTGCTTTCCTCAAACATGTTGGTGCAGAGGATTTTCCGAAAATGAATTCAATGGAAATCTAAATATTCTTGTGAGTTAATCCACCTTGTAGCAGCTAAGAAACTAGTATTTACATTTTTATAGAATGTTTCCTGCTACTTTCTGATTTTCAGGGTAACATTGACTGGTAGTGTCGTCTTGTTTGATGTTTCTGGTTTCATTATTGACCTTTACCTTCTTAGGCACCTCTGGACCACAGCAGTGACATGTCCCTCTTAGATTCAGGATTTGAACCTGGAGGAAGGAGGAATTTCCTCCATCTGTCAGACAAGGATGGAGAACAGCCCCAGGTTGCATCGGTGAGTTGGAAATGGGACTCCTCCTCTCACTGCTCTTTTGTAAACTGACGGTATTAAACTTTGAATTCTGTTGCATGTGTGTAGGATGAATCGGGAACGGCAGACAGCAGTGGATTGGATGATAGTTCTCAGGAGCGTTTCATTGGACCCTTACCAAGAGACGGTACTGCAGGATGCAGCAGCGACTACAGCAGCCCGTCTTATTCATACTCTTCCATCCTCAACAAATCTGAGACTGGTAAGGTTTTGAATCTCTTCAGATACGATTGTCCACTATTTTTCCATCCAACATAAAGTTGACCTATTGTTTTTGTCTCTTCTTAGGCTATGTTGGATTGGTCAACCAAGCCATGACCTGCTATCTGAACAGCCTTCTCCAAACGCTCTTCATGACGCCAGAGTTCAGAAATGCCCTCTACAAGTAAGTGACTGTGCTCATACAAGTCATGTTTGACAAGGGCTGTCACACTGCACATCATTTACATATATTTTGGGAATGTCCACAAATTCACTACTATTGGAAAGTTGTATAAAACCATATAAAACATTCTGAATACTTATCTTCCATTTGATATTAGAACCTTGTATTTGGGGGTATATTCCTCCATAGGTCAAAAACATAAATAGATACTTACTCAGTGTATCAGTAGCTGCAGCTATAAAAACAATGACAAAATGATGGATTACACAAGAAGAGCCAATAAGTATTTGGATGGACATAACCGTAGAAAATTATTGGATGGATAGAATAACCTCTAAATTTGAAGATGGACTCCTTTGTGCAACTCTGAACGCTGGGCAACATACAGTATGTGAGGCCTGTGAGACCCGATTTTACAGAGGCCACTATATGAATATGAACTCAATCTTCAAACTGAAGGAAATGTGTTTGTGTGTTTTTATTTACTTATCTATTAATTTTATTTACTCTTAAGTGTTGTATGTCAAGATAATAATCAGCTGTGCAAATGTTTTTGTTTTGTTTACTCTGGATGTATATAGTTTTTATGCACATGTGTAAATCTTTGAAAAGTAAATTTCCTTGCAATACAAAGAGAATTAAAAAAACAGCAAGTATAAAAGGATTTTTAACTCTCATCAACCTTCAGCTGGGAGTTTGAAGAATCTGAGGAGGATCCAGTCACAAGCATCCCCTACCAGCTGCAAAGGTTGTTTGTTCTACTGCAGACCAGTAAGAAACGGGCAATTGAGACCACTGATGTGACCCGAAGCTTTGGATGGGACAGCAGTGAAGGTGAGTACTTCTACTCTATTTAACTAGACTAAGAAAACGTGTCCACGTGTCCGTATCAGACAGATGTAGTCCATAGTGGGTGTGGTTTCATGGGTACATGCGCATCTCTGCAAAACACTAGTGTAAAAATACAGGAAACACACTGATTTGCACATCTGCACATTTGACCAGTGAGCTAGTTAAGCTAGTCAGGTTTAGGACTGGCTATCATATATTATTTCCTTAATCCATCCGATTTTGATTCATGAGGTTCTGAATCAATTGATCACGACTCCATTTGATCTGATCCTGGTTCAGTAGTAATTGATTGATTCAGATTCATTTAGCGAAACCCAAGTACACTTTTGAGCCATAACCAGATTATTTGACTCCCACAGCCCCGTAACACATCAATACTGGTATCAATTGACATTAGGACGAAAATAAATGGCCTCTTAGCAGTAAATATCTGAATCTGCTCTTAAATAATGAATCTGCGGATAGTGGCTCATATTGGACCTTTTCATCATCTTTATTCTGTTTATAGCACTACGGTACATTTCTGTCACCTATGCCTGAGTGTGGCTGCAAGTTAATGTTCCTAGAATGACCGCCTCAGAGAGCCTCCACTGGCGAGACGGTCTGGGCAGCTAGTTCCTCCACACTGTGGGTTCGAGTTTGAGACCCGCTGAGAGATTTTCTCCACCCTTCCTCTACACCCCTCCCGCACCAGAACTACGAGTGAGAAATGCCATGTCTCCCTCAGGGGCCCAAGAGACGGCGCCAGCCACGCCTGAGCAGTGCCCGCCACCCGGCTCTGAAAAATCAGTCTCATCCACCACTACTTGATAAGCCAAAATTAAAATGAAATTGATCCAATTTTCAATCCAATCCATTTTTTTTACCCAACCTTAACCACACTGACATTATGTCAAAGTTTCTAAATATTGGAATCCTATCTAAAATCCTACAGCAATTTTAAGCCTTGTTTGATTTTGTATCAGCAGACAAACCTGGTTTAATGAGGGTTCTTGGTAATGACAGTATAGTGGCATTGCTGTTGTAGAAGGACTAGAGAAATGGGCCATTACCAGTACAGTTCACTATACTTTTTGTGTTGTTTCTTCTCAGCTTGGCAACAGCATGATGTCCAGGAGCTTTGCAGGGTCATGTTTGATGCCTTGGAGCAAAAGTGGAAACAGACAGAGCAGGTAGGCCTTTTCCAAGATGTTTGACAACAAAAAATTTCAGCAGCCCGTCTGGGAGAGTTTGTTCACAATGAGAACAAAAGTTCTACTGTTGGGAAAAAGAAACTGCCCAGTAAGTCCAGAGGTTAGCTTTTTATTTCAGGAGCTAACTGTAAACTGCAGACACTACATCCAGTGTGCCTATGTACAGACATGTGGCCTGTTTGCAAGTTCCCACTTATCACAAATGAATGCATGTGATTGACCTCCTTTTAAAATAGCAAAAATTACTCAACTTTACATTACTTGAAAGTGTGTACTTGTATGTTTACAGAACAAATGAAAATCAAAAGTAAAACATGGGTGGATTTGCACCCAAAAATCGGTGTGTGCAGGAAACCTTTTGTAACTTCAACAAATACTGCATTGTTCCAAGTATAACATTGCGGAGATCGTCTGACTGTTGCTGCATCCCTCAGGCTGATCTGATCAACCAGCTGTACCAGGGGAAGCTGAAGGATTATGTGCGGTGTTTAGAGTGCGGCTATGAGAGCTGGAGGATCGATACCTACCTGGACATCCCACTTGTAATCAGACCCTTTGGAGCCAGCCAGGCCTACGCCAGTGTGGTGCGTTTTCCACCACCTTTACCTCTAAAAGAATGACGACAAAAAAAACCTAAGGAACACATTTATCCTTCAGTACTTTCAGCTCCTGCTGTTGATAAGTAATGAACCCTAAATGCACATGAATCTCTTTCACTGCCTGCCACAGGAGGAGGCTTTGCAGGCATTCATCCAACCTGAAACTCTGGATGGGCCCAACCAGTACTTCTGTGAGCGCTGCAAGAAAAAGTGTGATGCCCGCAAGGTGAGCCGATATTGTGACATGGCGTGGCAAGTAGTTCAAAGAGGACCATAATGTATTATTTACATGCATTTACACCAATGAATGCCTCTCTCCAGGGTCTGCGATTCTTGCACTTTCCTTACCTGCTGACACTACAGCTGAAGCGGTTTGATTTTGACTACACCACTATGCATCGTATCAAACTCAATGACCGCATGACTTTTCCTGAGGAGCTTGACATGAGTCCATTTATTGATGTGGAGGATGAGGTACAGATTTTACTGCTTTTTTCCCCCCTTCCTCTGATATGAACTCTTGCTAATGGTAAAATGTGTCCATACAATAAACTGAGACAATAGAGATGAACAATGAATTTTGTAGGTCTTTCTCTTTGACCTAAAAGTAATTTACACTAATTGGGTGCTAAAATCAGAATTACAGATGTACATCTTGCTAAGCCGGATTAAACCAACATATATTGACGCATTTCCAGTATATTCAGGATCTAATCATTTCATATGATACAGTGTTCCAGTATTGTGATGCAGTGCCATAGAGTACTACGTTAAAAATATGATGCTGTGTAATTCAGTTTATAAGACATGGTTGAATTTAATTTAGTTGACTTGTCAGAAAATGTTTTTGTCAAGTTTCTACAATAATTATTGACATGAAAGGCATGAACTCATTGTTCAACATACAGCAACTTATAGTTCTTGTGTGTCAGTTTGGTGCCCCCTCTTATTGGTCTTTGTTAAAATTGCCTCCTCTGTAGAAGTCGCCTCAGACTGAGAGCTGCACTGACAGCGGAGCTGAGAATGAAGGCAGTTGCCACAGCGACCAGATGAGCAATGATTTTTCCACTGATGATTGTGTGGATGAGGGCATCTGCTTGGACAGCAGTGGCAGCTCAGAGAGGGTGTTGAAACCAAAGGTAATTATTTATCCTGGGCATTTACTAATGTTGTGAATGTATGTTGGAATGTTCTCAAACTAAAGATTCAGGCCACATTTGTGTGGACACAGATGGCCTTTGTTTTTTTTTTGTGAGTGGAAAATTTTATTAAATGCATGAAATATGAAGATCGAGTGAGCGGTTTGAATATTAAAATGAGCTGAGTCGTATACTTTGGCCTCGAGTCACCAGATCCAAGGCCAGTATATAGTTATAAATTTTTTATCTGTATTGTAAAGACCAGTGGTGGTGTTTTCCTCTTTGTTAATGATATGGGAGAAACACTGCAATCCCTTTTCCATTGAGCAGTTTCTCATCTCGCCATGTTTCAACGTGCTGATAATATTCAGGTTTTAGACACACAACAGCCTCTTTCCTGATTATGATGCGCCCTGTTTGCACAAAAAACTACAATATAACATTTTGTCCAGGGTAGAGTTGAATATTCAAAAATAAAACCCACATTTTTGCTCAGAGGGAGAAACATTCTGTGCATAAATATCACAAAATCGTCTTTTTCATGAAGGAGGTCAAGTGAATGAAAGAGGCCTTTTAACACAAAGAACAATTGTCACAAGCAGTTACTGTATGTGTTGATGAGGTAAACAGTCAGTTGGGACCTTGCTAAATGGAATATGTAAGATGGAATTTCTGTGAAATTGCACATTTTTTTTTAGCTTTAACATCTTAGAGGGAATTTTAGAGTTGAATATTGTCCCTTTTAGAAACTAATTATTTGGCACTTTGAAACTTGAGCGGTAATTCAATACTTGGCTTCTACATGTGTGAACGTGCATGGATCACATGCTACTTTATCTTAAATATGTTTTCCACTTGTTTACACAGAGTTTGCTGGCCTTTGAGCTGTTTTCTGTCATGGTCCATTCGGGCAGTGCGGCAGGGGGCCACTACTACGCCTGTATCAAATCCTTCAGTGATGGACAGTGGTACAGTTTCAATGATCAGCATGTTAGCAAGGTCAGTCCCAGCCCCTGAGTCGATTATTTTGCTCTTTTTACTGCACTTACTGTAAATGTCAGGTAGAATGGTCGATCAGACTTGGGCTCGTAGGGACTTAATTTCTTAATTTGACTGGGTTACAGATGGACTACACAGTAACTCTGATATACAACTTGAAATGTCAGCATGTTTTAATGTTTCTGAGTATTTCTCTTGGGCAGATTACACAGGATGATATAAGAAAGACATATGGCGGTTCCTCAGGGAGCAGAGGCTACTATTCCAGTGCTTTTGCAAGGTCAGTTGTCTCTTCATATGCTGACATGCATTACTTATTATTATTATTGTTATCATTATTCTTCTTATTATTATTATCATCATCATTATGGGTGTTATTTACATATTCTAAAGGCCTGAAATCAGGGTTCTTGGTTACTTGTGAATAACAGCCTAGTTATTTCTCTGTTTTCTGTGTGCATTTATATATTCCATATTTACTAACAAGATATCTTTCCCTCTCTGCAGTTCTACAAACGCATACATGCTGATTTACAGGTTAAAGGATCCCACAAGGAATGCAAGTAAGAAATTAATATTTAATATCATATTGGCCATAATTCCTGAAACGGAATTATTGTTTCTCTTAGCTTCCCTTTGACTGTGATTTTAATATGTATGTACCTTATTTGTTGTTCTTAGAGTATTTGGCGGTGGATGACTTCCCAGAGCACATAAAGAGTTTAGTTCAAAAGGAGAAGGAGTCTGAAGAGCAGGAGAAGAGACAGAGGGAGATTGAGCGCAACACTTGCAAGGTACATTGTCCTGTAGCTTTGTTCAAGGGCCATTCATACTTTTGCTGCAGAGTAAAAATTGGGCGTTTTTTTCTCCTTTTGAAACTGTTTTTCCACTGTTTCCATGATTGTTTTTTGCCTTCAGATTAAGCTGTTCTGCATACATCCAGTAAAAATGATGATGGAGAGCAAGCTCGAAGTGCACAAAGACAAAACCCTCATAGAGGCAACTGAGATGGCCTACAAGGTTTGTTGGTGATTAATCTTTGGTCTTAATCTCAGTCTGATTTATTTATGTTTTTTTTCTTCTAGAGAGGTGTTTAAAATGTACAAACACCACGATGTCAGCAAATTTTCCAAAATAACAAAATTGGAAATTTCCCCAATTGGGACGATTAAAGGAATGTAATCTAAAATCTAATAACAAGAGCTGAACAGTATGTGTTGTGTGCCTCAGCTGATGGAGCTGGAGGGAGTGGTCTCTCTGGACTGCTGTCGGTTGGTTAAGTATGATGAGTTCCACGAGTATCTGGAGCGCTCCTATGAAGGTGAGGAAGACACACCGATGGGCCTGCTGCTGGGAGGAGTCAAATCCTCATACATGTTTGATCTCCTGTTGGAGACTCGCAGACCAGACCAGGTGTTCCAGCCTTACAAACCCGGAGGTCAGTGAAGAGAAGTATTTTATCAAGAATGGGTTCAAGACCTTAGTATCACATAAATAACCAAACAGCCTTACTGGAAGGACTTACTTTAATTTTATATACAATTCTTCTTCATTCCTCCAGAGGTGATGGTGAAAGTTCACATTGTGGACCTGAAGAGTGAGACCATCGCTGCTCCAATCAGTGTGCGGGCATATCTGAATCAGACCATCACTGAATTCAAACAGCTCATTGCACAGGTTCTCTACTCTTCCCATTCTCCTTTATTTTCATTTCAATCATCCACACAGAGAATCAAGTGTTTTAAAGCCCAGTTCAGACCAAAGGATCACAGTCTCTCTTTCAGGACATTGCACTAAAAAGTTGATGCTTTGCCAACTAGCTTTTCTCAGCTCTACTGAAGCCAGCTGAAGGCATTGGCTGAGACTTGTCAAGTCATTATTAGCTGTTTAAAAGAAGACAGTGCCATGTTTTCCTCCTTCCTCTGGGCCTGCAATGCAAACATTTACAGAAAAATTTGTTGCTACTGCTGTATCAGCCACATCTCATGTGTCAATACTTAATGCTTTCTCTGTTTATTAGATAGGATTCCATAGAGATTGGAGCTGCTCCAAAAATGCACCAGAGAAATTAATTTCATTAATACTATAACTGCAGATGTCATGCAGAACTCTAGTGTAACCCTGCTTCAAATAAAAGGTGCAACTAAAATATATCCAGTGGCATCCATAAGCACAGACTTTCTGTTACTGACATGACCCACCAGAAGGACGTTTTGTTTTTTTTTACTACAAATTTCATTTATGGCATTCAGGTCTGTTGCTTTTGTGTATGTATTAGGTGTCTAAATCTCAAAAGAATATATGCAATCAGTCCTATAGACAATGACTGTATTTTCTTTTCAGGCTACAGGACTTTCTGCAGAAACCATGCGTGTGGTCCTGGAGCGCTGCTATAATGACCTCCGGCTCCTCTATGTCCCAAACAAGACACTGAAAGCTGAGGGGTTCTTCAGGAGTAACAAGGTCCCTTTATTTTGTTCAGTGTAGATCTGATGTTAGAAGTAATTCTTTTGTGATTATAATGGGTTTCACATGCATATTGGGGAATGAGAAAATATCACTTTTCTTTTGGTGTTTCCTTATTAGGTTTTTGTGGAGAGTTCTGAGTCGACAGATCATCAGGTTATATTCACTGACTCCCTCCTGTGGAAACTGTTGGATCGTCACGGGAATACGATCCGGCTCTTGGTCTTGCTGCCCGAGCAGGCTCCTGGTACTTTGGCTAACAGAACTCTTTGCCAAAAAGCAGGTGGTGACTCTGATGTGGCCTTCGAGGGCTCAAAGGATAACAGAAAGTCTGTCGAGGCGATACTTGAGGAGAGCACAGAGAAGCTAAAGAACCTGTCTCTTCAACAACAGCAGGGATCCAGCACCAGTGACAGCCAGAAAAGTTCTGATGCCAGCGACTTTGAACACATCGAGTCACCGACTCAAGAGGCAGACTCAAACTCTTCCCTGTGCGTGGCAGCAGACAACAGAGAGCTGGAGAACCGGATTAGGGTGACACCAGGGGGCAGTGGTGGCGCCTCGGACCCAGAGAACCACTTCACCTGCGAGGAGCGCTCAGACTCTGAGGTCAACAACGACCGTAGCACCAGCTCTGTGGACAGCGACATCCTTAGCTCCAGCCACAGTAGTGACACATTATGTAACGCAGACAGTGGACCCATCCAGCTCGCAAATGGCCTAGACTCGCACAGCATCACCAGTAGTCGACGCTCCAAAGCCCACGAGGGCAAAAAAGAGACCTGGGACACTGCTGAAGAAGACTCCGGAACAGACAGTGAGTACGACGACAACGGGAAGAGCAAAGCCGAGGCACAGTACCTGTACTTCAGAGCGGAGCCTTGCTCTCAGGACGACTCAACGTGGGATGCACAAAAATGTATGGCTTGTGTGTTTACAAGACCTTTCTAATATTTTTTTCAGAAGCATGTTACATCACAATGTTTTAATGCACATTTTAGCAGTAAGGTTAGATATAAACGTTACATAAATATGTGTCATTTTAAATGAATTCTTAATTCACAATTCCATGGTTATTACTTTGGTGTTTGCATGGGAAATATCAGCTCACTATTGAGTAATGGTGCTTTTCCCCCCATTCAACAAGTGAAAAACTACTGTAACTGCTCGTGTTACTGTATTTTGTTAAACTAATTTGTAATTATTGTTTGCTATATATAATTTCAGCTTTAGTGGTTCACGTGGACAAGAGGATAACATTGGCAGCTTTTAAGCAGAACCTTGAGCCCTATGTGGGAGTCGCATCAACACAGTTCAAGGTGTTTCGAGTGTACGCCAACAATCAGGAGTTTGAGAGCGTACGGCTGAATGAGACGCTGTCGTCATTCTCTGATGACAGCAAGGTTGGTCTTTTTTTTTTAAATCAACTTTAGAGGTTTTTGTTTCAAGTTCCAACAATTGATTTGTATTATTTCATCAGATAACTATTCGACTTGGAAGAGCCCTTAAAAAGGGTGAATACAGAGTAAAAGTATATCAGCTACTAGTGAATGAATCAGAGGTAAGAGCTCTATTATTTGTTGCATGTTGTTTTTTTGTGTTAAAATATCCATGTAATTGTCTACTATATTGCACATATTAACAGTCCAGTGCTTATCCGTCTTTCGTAGCCCTGCAAGTTCCTTGTTGACACGGTGTTTGCCAAGGGCATGACTGTCAGACAGTCGAAGGAGGAGCTGCTCCCTCAGCTCAAAGAGCAGTGCAAACTCGACCTCAGTATTGAGAGGTGAGAGCACAGACTTACTAATGTAACGGGAAGAAGATTTTGTATTAAAAACACTTTGTGTTTGTGTTCAGGGTTCGTCTCAGGAAAAAGACGTGGAAGAACCCAGGAACAGTGTTTCTAGATTACCACGTCTATGAGGAAGACATCAGCATCTCCTCCAACTGGGAAGTTTTCCTGGAAGTCCTCAATGGTAACAGTCAAATGCATACTAGAGTCATTGCACTGACTTTTTTCCCCCTATATTTGGCACTTATGAAGTTGTGGTCGAGCTTAACCCTTTTAGATTCATAATGAAGTTACTGTTGGATCAAGCCTTTTTATTTCCCTTTTTTAAAGTCTGGCATAAACAAAGGTTGTGTGACAGAGTCAGAAACAAAATTAATTTGGTGGTTCAAATTCTGCAATTCTAGTAAGTCAATAGTTATTTTAGGCTTAATGACAAACAGGTTTGAACATATGATATACATCAGGTGTATTTTCGTAATCTGGTTTGGATAAAATAAGGCAGTGTTATCACCAGAAGAAATGCAATAACATAGACAAAATGCACAATGCTACAAGACAGACATAAAGAAATAGAACACTTTGTTGCTGTTTTCCAAATCAAATCTTGCTGTCTTCTTTTGACTTCGGACAATTTGAGTTGAACTTGTTTCAACCACCAGTTATATTTGACTCCTGACGTCTTTCTGAATGTTCCAATAGAGGTGCCAACTAATAAGTCATGAATGAGCTTTTTTTTTTCATTAAGGTCTCAAATAAGGTAAAAGCCTCTTCATGTAGCGGCATCTGGGAAATCTAGAGGGTCATTTTAAAAACATTTTCCAAACATTTGTAATTCAATGACAATTAACAAAAGTACTGGGACGAGTAATGGAATGTTTAGCCACCGATTCGCTTAAGAAATTTAACTTCTATCAGTCAGTTATAAAAAGTCATGTTATATTATATCATGTTAAACACTGTGGGTTGTTGGAACACTTTCTGATCACATCCTCCCTGTGTGTCAGAACCAGAGAAGATGAAGTCCATGTCCCAGCTGGCTGTTCTGACCCGCAGATGGAGTCCTGCTACAATGAAGCTCGGGCCTTTCCAGGAAGTGATTCTTGAGAGCAGCAGTGTAGAAGAACTCAAGGACAAGGTATGTCCGTATCTTGGGATGGGATTGAGAATGTTAAGGTGTTGCATGTAATGAAGATTCTCCCTCCTCCTTTACCTTCTTCTTCTTTCAGCTTTTCCCTTCAGGGGTCGCCATAGCGAATAACTTTCCTCCATCTAACCCTGTCCTCTGTATCCTCTACTCTCACACCAGCTACCTTCAGATCCTCTTTCACTACGTCCATAAACCTCCTCTTTGGTCTTCCTCTAGACCTCCTGCCTGGCACTTCAAGACTCAGCATCCTTCTACCAATATATTGGCTATCTCTGCTCCGGACATGTCCAAACTATCTCAGCCTGACCTCTCTGACCTTATCTCCAAAACCTCTAACATGTGCTGTCCTTGTGATGTACTGGTTCCTAATCCTATCCATCCTGGTCACTCCCAAAGAAAACATCCTGGTCTCCCTCCTCCTTTACCGTTAATTTTATAAAGACAATGATAATTCACATGGTGATTGTGTGTTTTTTATTTGCAGCTTAGTGAAATAAGCCAGATTCCACTTGAAAACCTGGACTTTGCAAAGGTATGTCCACGACATTGTCTCTTGCATGTCAGATGGTTTCATGGTGTTTTGTTACTTTACTGAGGCTGCTCATGTCCATCTGGTGCAGGGCAGGGGGACGTTTCCATGTGACATCTCTGTATTGGAGATCCATCAGGATCTGGACTGGAACCCTAAGGTTTCAACTCTTAACGTGTGGCCTCTGTACATCTGTGACGATGGAGCTGTGGTCTTCTACAGGTAAAAACAGGCGGTCCATGCAGAAGCACAGGCTGGGGTCACACTATTCTGATGCACGAGGCTGGCAAATATTAAACTGCCCGTCCCAAACTAATGTAAGATAAATTAAACGAGAATATTTAAACGAAATAAAGTGTGAAATCACTTAGAATTAGTTTGACATCGTGTTATATAACCTGTTAGGTCACCAAAGTCATGCCACTGCTTCTTTCCATCTGCTTCTTCTCTCAAATCAAGACTAAATAGAAATACAGATAAAATCCCAAATTTCCTGTTGCTTCTGTGTGATAATAGAGGTGTGTCTAATTTGAAACTCTGTAATTACATTTCTCAGTCATTATTTCACCCACCTACGTCTCCAGAAAACCCTGTGATTGATGACAATATTGAGTCTACATTTGGCAAGTTTTAGTGAGGCACTAGGGTGGTGGTGCATAGAGGGCCCAGGTTGGACTCCCGGGATGAGCGACGAATGTGGGCCCTTGGGCAAGACCCTTCACACTACTGCCTACTGTACCCACAAGAGGGTGTGTGTCTCATTGTGCCGGTTGAAGCCCGGTTGTGTCAGGAAGGGCATCCGATCTAAAAATTCCTGCCAAAATCAAATATGCAAATTGGATTTGCTGTGGCGCAGTCTGTGTTCTAGGGGTCAGCCCTACTTTTTTAATGTATTTGTTTGTTAAATTGGGATCAGCTTCAGTCATGTCCACTGTGTTCTTCCTGGCGCAGGGACGGCAGCGAAGAGCCCATGGAGCTGTCTGAAGAGGAGCGCAACGAGCTGATGAAAAAAGAAAGCAGCCGCCTGCTTAAGACCGGACACCGTGTCAGCTACTCGCCACGCAAAGAAAAAGCCCTCAAAATCTACCTGGACGGAGGCCCCGCCAAGGACCCAGGACAGGACTGAAGCACAGAGCACCACCGCTGGTGTTTTTGTTTTTTTTGGGTCGTCTGGACACTGCGGTATAGCGACCAGACCAGGACTCAGTCTGAGCATCAGGCCCGATCATGACTTGAACTTCAAGCAGCGTAGTGAGGCTGACGAGTACTCGGCCTCCACTCTGAGTGCCACAACGGACTCAGAAAACCCCTATTGTGCACTATAGTGTATTGTACTGTAAAGTTTAAAGGGAAGTACAAAAGCTATTGAAAACAGAAAAAAACAGAATCAAATACTGTATAGACAAATCAATTGAATGCAGAGATGCGGGGCCTGGAGGGCATCCACCGTGTCTGTTGAGGTCTCTTGTCTTATTGTACTTCAGTCTCTCTCTCTTCTGTCATGTTCCAGTTTTGGGGTGAAAGTGTTGATTTTGATTCATCTACGGTTATCTGGTTAGTCCACACGCTCACACTTCTGACGTACCGTGACTGGAGAAACCGTTATTAATCTAACACTTACATTGTTCACGTCCCTTTCAATACTACAAAGCCCTGACATTTCATACTAACCCAGTCTTCCTCCGGAGACGTGATCCTCAATTTCTTTGAGAAGTCATTTGTTTGAATAAAACAAAAAAAGCAACAATTAAGAGTCGGTCAACTGCTCCTCCGATGCTGGTTTAACGTCTCGTCGTTACCACTTGATGGGAGATCTGCCTCTGTTACATCACTTCCACTACATTTAGTGACACACAGGCCATTAGTCCTTTCATACAAACAAGTACAATGAAGCAAAAACTCAGTAGACTTTGTTAACAACTCAATGTTTTTTTCCGTTTGTTGTAAATTATAATTTTTGCTCCTGACTTAATCATGGTCGGGTCTCGTGAGGCACACACGTCTATATTAATCTTTAATTTACGAAGTGGATTTCTTTGTTTTTGCACCATGTGAACTGGGTGTACTTCACGTGTGTGTCTGTCTGTATGTGTGAGTTGTACTGAGAGGGGAGGGGGGTTCAGGGAGCGTGAGGTTGTTTTGGCACTTCTACCTGCTGCTGCTTGATAAACTGACCCCAGAGGCTGAGAGGTGGTCTGGGGGCCTCAGTCTGCCTGGGCTCCTTCTCTGAGGGTCGATGCTCAGCAGCCCAGTCGCTCTGAGCTGAGGACGCTGCCACCAGCTTTCCACTGTAGAAATGCCAATATCTGAAGATTTTTTTTGTTGTTTATTTCTCTGAGATTTAAATCCTGTGTGAAAATAGTGTAAGATGATTTTAGAAATTAATAAAAAAAATGCTTTTTTTTTTCGTAACTGAAGTTTTCTGTTGGAGTTTATTGAAATCAGAATATTTTATTAATCCAGAGGGAAATTGTTTTCTTGAGTGCTCCATGTAAAATATATATATATATATATATAATGACAATAGCAATATTTGCTGAACAAGTTGTGATAAATAATATATGATTCATCATAAAAAATACTATATGCCAGGGGTGTCAAACTCAATATCAGTTCAGGGGCCACATTCAGGTATATTTGATCTGAAGTGGGCCGAAGCTGTGAAATTATAACCAACTATATAACTATATAAAGTCAACTACAAACTTTTCTCCGTTTTACAGTGAAAAAGGTAAAGTTACATAATGAAAATGTTCACATCTAAAAACAATCCTTTGAAGCTACACTACAGGCCAAATGTTTGGTCACACCTCATTCAATGCATTTTCATAAATTCTCACTGAATGCATCAAAACTATGAATGAACACGTGGAGTTATGTAATTAACAAAAAAAAAGGCGAAATAACTGAAAACATGTTTTATATTCTAGTTTCTTCAAAATGGCCACCCTTTGCTCTGATCACTGCTTTGCACACTCCGTGCATTCTCTGGATAAGCTTCAAGAGGTAGTCACCTGGTTTTCCAACAGTCTGGAAGGATTTCCCTGAGGTGCAGTATGACATAGTCATGAAAATAAAACGCATTGAAATGAGAAGGTGTGTCCAAACTTTTAGCCTGTACTGTACGTGAATAGACATGAACAAACTAAAAAGATAAGTAATTTTAACAATATTGTACTTCAGTTTATTTTCACATGTATATTAAAATTTACAGATAACAGTACCTTAATCCACTAATACTTAACCTCAAGTAATTTCAGGTTGTTCATATTTGTTTCGGTTATTCACGTTTTTTACAAAAATGAAAAAATCAAGAGAGATTCTCCAAAATGTAAAAGGAAAGGACAGTTGTGTAACAAGATCAAGAAAAAGTAGGTCATTGCACATTAATTGTCATTTTTTATGTCAAGTTTCTGTCAGATTGTTAAAGCACCTGACAGCTGCAGAAAGGAACGACCTGTGATACCTCTCTTTCACACACTTGGTGTGTCTGAGTCTGTCACTAATGTAACTCCTTAGTGCAGTGTGTGTTTGAGGGGGTGGGAGTCTCTATATATTCACTGTATTATACGTTGTTTTACTGTAAATAAATGAAAGCATTTAGAGTTGTAGGCGTTTAAGGTTATTATGGTATGCATTTTACTAGTCTGATCCACGTGAGATTGAATTAGTCAATGTGGAACCTGAAGGAATATTATTGTTAATATCCATAGTGTGATTTTAGAATTGCACAAATTCATCCCGAGGGTCAGACATAGCAAAATTTTACAAGTGAAAGTGTCTGGGTGAAAGACATTGCTGGATAAATTAACTGGGACTATAACTTATTTATCCATTATTTTAACCTTTGTATTCTTTGTGTAAACTTATATGAAGAAACGTGAGCGTCACACTATTAACAAATACACAAAGTATACTCTATACTTCTATTCCACGGAATCGTCATCCTGTATTTTTTACTGAAGTGCATCTATCTATCTGACAACTTTAACATCTGTTCATATGTAGACTCAGGGTTTAAAAATCTTTATTTAATTTTTTTTTTACAACCTGCATGTCGGTGTTCAGAGTCAGTCTTATATATTAGGTACTTGTACCCGTTAACATTCAATGCCAAGTCTTAAATCTACTGCCTGGATGTTCAAGCACTAGATTCATAAATTCATAAATTGCAAATGTGGCAGCGTACAACCATTTTTCCACAGCAAACGTCCCAATTCAGACTGAGAAAAAAGGCCTTTTCCCACCATACACCAAATATCTACTGAGAAAAAAGCTACATTCGACACCTGTGTTTACGTCATTGTACTTAATGGGCTGCATATCTTACACAGTGAACGTATATGTATTTATACAGCAATAACAGTGGTAGAATTACAAGATAAAGCGCAGTACATTCATCTGCCTCGTTTGAGGGAAAGTGCTTTCTGTTGCCGTGTGACTAACATTAAAATCTCAGCGCAATAAAAAAGGCGTAGGCGTTAAAGCACAAACATACATCTGTCCAATCACACAAAACTCACAACTTGACAGCTGAGTGGGTACAATTTACAAAGAGGGGGCAACAAATGAAAGTGGTTATACACAAACAGGTGTATAAACTACTGAAATTAAATATGACTGTAAGCGGAAGGAAGATACTAGTAGCAGGTCTGTGGCTCGGGGACATTCATTTATCACATTTAGAATAAATAATGCATATCAGATGCATTTTATTAGTCGAGCCAAGTGACTCATTAAAGCTCAGACATGCTTTATTATTGCTCAGTAATGCAGTAAGAGTGGGCACGAGAGGGTTAAGAGTCAAAATGTGAACATGGAACTAACTACAGCTACTTATTTATATTCAGTGTATTATTGTGAGTGTTGAATGGGTTTAATTTATACGGATTCAGCAAATATTCAAGAGTTTCCATATAAATAAATAAATATATATATATATATATATAATGCATTCTCTGTATGTATCTGTGGAATACAGTGTCATGTTGTTGTTAGTGATTTTGTTTATATACACATTTCAAGTCCCACAGAACAGGTGTTTTCCGTGCTTGCGTTGTACTGAAGCTGTGGAGTCGCTGGAGAAGCAGACAAGTGTCGATCCCATCCATCTTTATTTAGATGATGTAGTCGATCTCTGAGTACAGGTCATCTGTCATGTCCTCTTCACTGGAGTCGGCCCCCTTAAGGCACATGGACCCTCGGCTGTTGAGAACAAGGACCAAGAAAAGGACAGTTGTCAGCAAAACACACAGCTTATGAGATCAGGCGTGTGTGTGTGTGTGTTTGGTGAGGACAGAGACGGTGCTCACCCTAGATGCTGACAGTGAAGGTCCCCAGCGCAGGGACAGTGTTTCCTGGGTCCCGGACTCTGAAGGTCCCAGGACAACAGCTCCATCAGGTCGTTGGACGCTCCGAAGCAGCGCTCGCGCTCAATGGGTTTGGCCAAGCAGAGAGGAAAGAGCAGCGCTGACCACAGGAAAACACACACAGCAGGTTCACACGTGACTGAAATTAGACTCACTACTGTTGGTTAGTTTATTCAACACAAACGTTTCAGAATATTTTAATATAATTTTTTTCATTCATTCATTTTCTGAACCCTCTTTATCCTTTGCAGGGTCACTGGAGCCTGTTCCAAATACTCAAGGGTGAAGGGAGACAAGTTACCAGGCATCAGAATTTTTTTATTTTTTTAGGAAAATAAACATAAAACAATACAAATGAAATGAATGAAAGAAAGAAAAAATTTACGGCACGAGAAATTAAAAACAAAAAGACAGAAAGTTACAAGTCATCATTTACCTATAAAGTCCTTTAGTCTACATATCCCTGTGTATATTATGTTTAAAAAGGGTGTGTGAGTGTGTGTGTGTGTGTGTGTGTGTGTGTGTAGTGATTGTAGATGAGTTGTGTGCAGGACGTTCAAGTGTGTGTCTTTAATAACTCCCTCCTCATGCTGCTATAACTTGCGCAGTGTGTCCAGATCCGCTGATCAATAGCCTTTGTAGCTGCGTTGGCGTCCAGCTGATCACTCTCGCTGATTAGGGGCCGATGCTGTTGTGTCCCTCGGTGTGTGAGTGTGTGTGTGTGCCAGTGCATCAGTGTGTGTTTCTTTGTGTGTATGATGCCAGAGTGTGCCTGCAGAAGTATGAGGCTGTGTGTGTGTGTGTGTTAGTGTGTGTGTGTGTGTGTGTGTGTGTGTGTGTGTGTGTGTGTGTGTGTGTGTGTGTGTGTGTGTGTG
>JAPTHA010000018.1:24677625-24693174 GCA_029814585.1 Gymnapogon annona | reverse complement strand
GTCTAGTGCGTAGCCTGCTTTCTGGCATTTTCTTGTCTGGTGATTTTTCTGGTTTTTGACTCTGCCTTTTTATTCTGATTCTGTTTTTCTGTCTTTTGGATTATCCTTACTGGACTGTTTGCCTCTTGGACGTGAATTCTGGTTTTGATCCTTTTATGGACTGTGGACTCTGCCTGTTCCACTGCTCAGTAAAGTGTTTTTGTATTTTGTGCGTTTATTAAACTGTTGGAAAAAGAGACCAGTCAGTCTCCATATCATCTCTATGTCTGGGTTTGCATAGCCCGAGTATGAAATTTATAGTTTGTTATGCTCTTGTTTTACTGATCTGATCCACTAAAGACCATATTGAACTAAAATGAGTTTGACACCCTCCACCGTTAATGTCTTCCGTGTAATTTTCTTCGCTTTGCACATTGGATTCTGCTGGATTGGACCCTGTGGGGGTCTGGTTCTGCTTAGTACACGTAAGTGCTTCTTAAATGCATCATTTCACCTTAACCCATGCACGAATTATGATGTCCAACTTCAGGATTTCTTAGCAACCGTGACATTAAAGCTTATTCGTATAAGAGAAAGCTAACTTTTAATATTGTCTGCTGTGAATGAAAGGGTTAATGGCATCTCAAGAAAGTTGAAACCTTTCGTGTTGCGTTCACTGCATTGTACAAACTCAACATATTCAGTTGATTAATTCATTCTACCAATGAGATGCTTGGATGAGTGTATTTGGTGAAGGGACTGGTCGGGGTAGTAGCAGTAGACGTACGTATCTCTGCGCTCAGCGTGTCCAGATGAATCGTTCTTCAAAGGCGCCATGTGGTGAACGCTCCTCCTCCTGAGCCACACGGGCCTCCATACAGCGGCCCCAGAGCCTCACCAGCCCACTCCTGTTTGACCAAATGAATATTTTCTCCTCTGAAGGTGACTGAGCTTTACTGTCTACCGTGCTAGTGGCACATCCCCGCTGTCTCCAAGCGCAGCCAGATTTCACTGAGCGGAAAGATAACGTGGCGGCGGCGTGGGGCCCGGGGAAGGGCAGAGCCGGTGTGAAATCCACATGGTCGGCCTGCTTATCAGGTCTGCAGAGGGTTCCTTCCTGGTTTTCTTCAGTCCGGTCTCTAATTACTGTTACTGGCTACGCTACAGTATGGTCGTTTCCCAGCACTCCCAGTGTTTCCCTTGTGCTGTCAGCTTCCTATTGTTTTGTCATAGCCTCAAACTATGCGCTCTGCAGAAACATTGTGTCACTGCTTTGACGCTCAGTTCTGCGTCTGTACAGTCTCATGGGGTCGTTTTTTCCGCCACGAATGTTGTCGTCAAAATAAGCAGGAGCTGATATTCACACGGTCACTTCTGGAAAGTTTAGACACTGCAGATGTTTTTGTATTAAAGTAGTGACATTTTTTTGATGCAACTGTAGAAATAAATCAGAAACTGACAGAATTGGCCTTAGCCTTACTGTAGATGAATGGGTGGATGATGGATGGATGACAGATGGATTGATCTGTCAGGATAATTATGGATGGATGTTGGATGAATGGATGATAGTTGGATGGATAATGGGTAAATGGATGCATGAGGGGAGGCCGTGGCTCAGGCGGTAGAGCCCGTTGTCCAATAACCAAAGGTTTGATTCCCGCTCTATCCTGGTCCTGTGCCGTTGTGTCCTTGGGCAAGACACATCAACCACCTTGGTGTATGAATGTGGGTCATTCATCCCCCGATAGATGGATGGATGGATGGATGGATGGATGGAAAGATGAATAAATGAATGATAGATAATATTGTTTTATAATGAATAATAATGAATCCAAAATATAAATCCCAAATCTAATATACAGTACTTATCTCTTGACACCAACTTCTCCTTTGACATGATACCATCTCACCATTACGATGAAACACACACGTCACACTTTTGGATTAAATCTGACATACAGTGTCGCTGCATTGGAATGTCATCACAGGAATGCGAATGCGTGTATGTGCGTGTTTTACTTCTTTCTTTTTCATTTCCAGTGTCGGGTAGGTGAAGCAGGTACATATGTCAAATTCTCCACATTCCTGCTCCATAATACAGAGAACTGATACTGAAGCCTTCTGTGTCTCAGACCAACGCGTGTAAATACCTGATGTACATTGACATGAACAGTGTAGACTCTTGAGGCAAATGTATCTCTAGTACAATTTACCACTGCTTGAAGTACAATTTACCACTACTTGACTTTATCTGTTATATTCACACAGCTTTAAGCAATCAAATCATTTCTAAAGCTCTGAAAGCGTGGTATTACATGTCGAAGTGTCCTTGAGCAAGACACTGAACCCTAAATTGCTCCCAGTAGAGCCTGGCAGCCCCTTGCATGGCAGCAGTCGCCCACTGGTGTGTGAATGTGTGTGTGAATGGGTGAATGTAAGGCCAATGTAAAGCACTTTGGGCACAATACATGTGTAGAAAAGCACTATATAAATGCAGTCTATTTACCATTTACCATTAAAGTCTTCGATCCTTTTAATCATTATGTGTGATGCACGGTGTCTGTGTGTGTGCACGTGTGTATTCTTTCCGCTTTGTCTGTCATTAGTTGTATTTTCACAGCCGTTCTGTGGCTTAGCTCTGTCTACCCACAAGTGACTTTCCATTCTGTCAGACTGAGGTGGTGAAGTCATAGGACTCTGTCTGTCTGAGACAATGTAGTTGCAGTGTTGAGCGCTGACTTGGCTCTGAGGACAGTGAGTGCTACCTTTTCATTAGTCTCTGCAGACGTATTCGGCAGATGTTTCCAATAATTAGGCCTTTTTTTTTGTTTTACCACTTACTCGGACTCTGACTTGAAAGCAGAAGCCCAGTCAACACATCTATTTGAACTCTCTGCCCAGACATCGGCAGGATGCACAAAATAAACACATCAATGAAAACTTACCATCCAAATTAAACACCAGCTTAGTCTCATCCAGGGTTGATCCTTTTTTTTAATCCATTCAACCTAACTTTTTTTCCATTTAATTTTTTTATATCCCTATTTTCTGTTTATTTTTTTCTGTTTATCACTTTACCGTTCATAAAGCCTGGTGTCTTCTACTGCCCCACTTTTGCTTGTACCTTGAAATCAAGGGTCTGTTATTTTTATAATGGTGTGAAAATTGTACTTTTCTAAGATTATCTTTGTTGTTAAAAAAATAGCTTACAGTCTCCTTTTTTAAAAAAAAATTCTTTCAGTTAGATTTTTCATTAGACAATATCACAGTTACATTCATCCACTACAGGACGACATTCCCAACCTACAATGACAGGATCAGAGACAACAGACAAAAAAACAACAACAAACAAATAACCAAAAAAACTTTAAAAAATTGAACCCATGAGTCACAGACACATGTTGACCTAGTCAACATGTCCTACAAGCACCTCCTATAGAGAGCTGAACCAACTTAACGTTAAACTCAGCCACCAGAATAAATGACTCCACAGACGCTTTTTTTTTTCCTTTCTGAAGTTCTTGTGAAGGCCCTAAACACTCCACATACCACATGCTAGAATACACAGCAATTTTCCCATCACAGCCTCATGCTACGCCTGAAAGATTAAAGCACCTGCATCGTATATCACGTCTGTCTTGGGCATCGCTCATCGCTCGTGGACAGAGAGTGAAAGAATCCAGTGAAGGAGGTTGTGTGAGGAGCGGTGGGGTAGTGAAGCCGGGTGGAGGGTGTGTGAGGCGTCGGTCCCGTGCTGATGCAGCGGTTCAGGGCTGTGGTATCCACGTGGCAACGCTCACTGACTGTGTGCATGGAACGGCCTCAGGGGACCGGGCCGACAGGAGACCACAGCTTCCTGAAGATAAAAAGGTGTATGGAGCAGGCAGAGGGTCACCTCAGTAAAGACCATTGAGCCTCATTTAGGAACAGTAGTAAAAGGAGACTTCCTGTTGAAACTCTTCACGCAAGATTCAACTGTTTTTAAGGTAAAATAATGGCTGTTGGTTCTCTAGTAAAATACAGTTTTTGATTAACCCTTTCATTGATGAATGATGATAACCGACTTCAGGATTTAAGTCAATAAGACTCATTCATATAAGAGAAAAATACCCTTTAATAGCTATTCCACTGCAGTGAACATTGCGCATGAAAGGGTTAATATAGGATTCGTCATTGATACTATGTGTTTATTTACATTAATCATGAAAAAACTGGTAAAGAATCTGTGAGGATAATGTCCTCCTAAGAACAGAAGGGCACGGTTCTGCAGTTTAAGAGCATAATGAATCTATCCTACAGTGTTCCTTATAACCTCATTGAAGAACATGTCCCACTTCAAAGGCAAACAATGACTTTTGGTTGTTGTTATAGCGAGCTTTCTTTAATTCCTTAAACAGAGTGGAACCGTCATCAGAATAGTTTCATAGGACACACCACGAATACCTTTGTATACTTAGTTTTGTTTTTGTTTCTCTACGAGCAGAAATACAAGTAGGGCGGCCCCTTTCCTGGAAAGCAAAGTCTGCTCTGATTGGTCAACTCTACCTGTGGAGAAAAGAAACCCATAATGCCCCTGTGACCCCCATTGGTGTATTATTAGAACTGTACTCCAAGCCTCCTTATCCGGCTGGTTCTATTGAGTGTAAATATGGTGTCTTGGCTGAAACTGGGACTTTTCTATTATGAAAGAAAACGCAAAACATATTTGTATTCATAAGGACCTTTTCATTTTTTTGAATATTGAAACTAATGAATATGAAGCTTTACATATGTGGTGTACAAAGCCAGACATCACCCATTATTGTTCCGTATTCACATAGAGATCACCATTCTCACTTCGTCAGGCCTTAGAATAGGTCTTATATTGAACACAGCAAATCAAAAGGTTGTTAAAAAAAAAAAAATCTTACATTTCCCTTTTTGTACTGTGCAGGAGCCTCTTTGTGGGCTGTGTCTGACATAACAATACAAAAGGCATAAAAACAGGATGCAAACATGCAGGCAAACAGGATATTTGCAAATCAATATGCTAATTTTAGACTAGGGTTAGTCGCCGTCGAAGCAGTATTCAAAATCTTACCATATGCAAATCAGCTGATGCCCAAAAACTAAACTGGGACGTCCTATTAAGAATGCATAATCATACATTGTATTATGGAGATTTGGAAATAGAAATGGAACTTGGTCAGTGTGAGTGCCGCAGCTCCCATAATCCCACTCTGCAGGGTTATTATTGTTTTGATTGAAGGACCCCTGAATGTTCCGATTTGATTGGATGAGACTGACACGTTGTCACTTCAGTGTGTGTGTGATGGTGGTGGTGATGGGGGTGGCGTTACCTCGGGGATCTGGAAAAACTACCATGACCTTTGTCTGTCCCTGCCCAACCCACTCCACGGGATGTAAAAAAATTAAAGGCAGACTTCCGCCAAAACTCACGGAAGCTGTGGTCTCCACCCACGTTCAACCCAACGCACGCTTAATGCAGAAAAATGTCCACATTTTGCTTTGAAGTTCAGACACAGATTTTTCTGGCCTTGATTTTTCAAAACGCTTGATGGTTGATTGGAGAAAAGGTTCAGCTCAACACGAGCACATGTCGTAGTGAGTGTCTTTCACACGAAGGCATGTCAGAATATTAAACACACACTGTACCTCATGCGAAGGTGGACTATTAAGCATGCATACCATAATCATATCCAATCAGTGTTAGTGGGAGTTTGTGTTACTGGCCTTTTTATAGCTGAAAAAAAAGAAAAATCTGTATGGTTTTTGGGTCGAGTAACAAAATCCACTAAACTCGACTTTTCCTGTCGACCCACTCGTGGTCGTTGCTGCATGACGGGAATGAAATGGGTCTTAAAGAAACAAACGGTAGGTGTTGGGATGAGGGGAAACCCCAACAGTTTAGCAGAAAGTTTTGTATCTGAACAAATGTCAACTTGGCAGATTTCTATACAATAAAAGGCTTTATCTTTACAAAGCAAAACACAAACATAAGTAAGATAAATTAAAATGTGCAAAGGTGACTAAAAAACAAATCCATCACAAAACGTCAGCAAAATCCAACAATTAAACAAGACAAACAGGAATACCTTGACTAAATATGAAAATAGAAGGGCCACTTGGGACATTAGAGAAACAAACACACTCACACAGTTACTCTGATCAAACGTGTATCATCAGTTATTTGTGAAAATATCACATGTGATCCCCTTCATACTGGATTCATTGTCCACATTTGCCAGCAGCCATTCTAGACCAATTTCACGGGGAGCAGACGCTGAACAGTGTGACAACACGATCCTGAATAACCCACATGAGCACAAAAACACTGTCCGTGAGGTATATTCCATCTGCAAAAAAAAAAAAGTTGGTAAAACAGTTACTAAATGATTGAAAGAAATGTGTTGTAATTTACAGTTAGCCATAGTTTTCATATGTGTCTCATGAGCACACGTCAAGGGTAACGGACAGTTCATATCATGGCCTGTCGTCAAGTTTTCTCCGTTGTAATGACAAGAAAAAAACTCAGGGTGCTAAGGACAGCGATTATGGGCCAGGTTTTGTGCTGCGTTCAGGTGCTTCTCGTAGGCCTCTGCTCCTTATTCATTCATTCATTCATTCTCCAAGCAGTGGTAACATTCAGGCAGCAGTGGCTCAGTAGAGCAAGTCATCCATTGGCAAAAGGGTCGGTAGTTTGAATCCTGGCTCCGACTGTCCACATGTCGAAGTGTCCATGAGCATGGCACTGAAGCCTAAAGTGTTTCCACCCTGGCGTTGTGCAGTGCATTATAAGTGCAGTCCATTTACCATTCCATACAGGAATCATGGCCAAACATTGCCATCTTCACCATGCAAATGCAAAACAGATCATTTTATTGTTTTTATTATTGCAGGGAACACCAGGGGGTCCGAGGGCCCCCTGAAAAATGTCCATGATTCCAGATTTACTGTAGCTCACAAAGGGCTATGGTTCCATGTTTGGTCTGATCGACCATCACTGAAGCTTAAAGGCGTTGACATTTTTGGTTTAGACTCGTATGAATAAGAACCATCTGGAACCACAGCTTCTTTTTATAGTCTCACAGTTATTCCCCAGTAAAGCACAAGGAGTAAACACACAACATACGTAGCTGTGTGACGACAGCGGACCGGCCCCACAGACTCCTCGGTGTTATCTGCCTGCCATGCCTCTACATGGAATGTAATCTAGTGAGTAGATATGGACTCTAGCTGAGGAGTGGTGCGGAGCTCTGTCCTCATCAGTGTAAAACTGTTTATTATGGTAAGTTGGAGTCACAGAACAGATAAAACACAGCTGTCTTGTCTACTGGATGGGAACAGAAAACAGAAAAATGAGTTGAAGTAATGCAAAGAAACAGAGCCAGGCTAAGAATAGAGTATGAGAGAAAAAAGTCAGTTCCCTAAAGCAGTGTGTGTGTAAACGTCTTTGCCATGGAATGACATCAGCTGGTGTGTGTGTGTGTGTGTGTGTGTTGCCTCCTCAGACTGGGCATGACGGAGCGAGCCAATCTGAGGGTGTAGCCACATCTGGCAGAAAGCGCCGACGTGAACGGGAGCCTCAGCACTTTTAAGCGCTCAACTGCGGCGCCGCCAACGATGGGAGAGACAGAGGAGGATAATGTGGGGAAACTGTTTGAAAACCTGGTCCAGGCCTCCAGCTGTAAGGGGACGCTGCAGGCCTTCAATGTCCTGTGTGGGAAGCTGGACCTGGACCCAGCAGAGAGCAGCACGTTCTACGAGGACCTGAAGGCCAGGGTCACCACCTGGAAGGCCAAGGCGCTGTGGAGCAAACTGGACAAGAGGATGTCACATAAGGAGTACAAGAACGGACAGGCCTGCGCCGGCACCAAGGTACGCTCAGCACTTTGAATCAAAGACACCCGCACTGTGGTTTGCTGCATGATGGAGAATAGAGGGAGGAATCTGTTACACTTGATTAGAATGAAACATCCCATACACAGTGGATGTGTGTTCATTATTTTCCCACACTTGCACCACAGCATCAGTTTAGCACTATTTGATGCCTCGATTTAATATTCTATTAAAAAAATAATGTGAAGTCTTAGGGATTAGTGCCTCTGTAACACACTTTATCACACTTGTCTGTGTCTACTGTACTATTACACCAGCGTTACAGTAACATGTCGCAGATGGAAGAAATCTAATGTCTTTCTTATATCCTCTCTATTTTTTTATATGTCCATTTTATGTTAATGTTTTTCTGTTCATCACTGTGCCGTTCATAAAGCCTCGTGTTTTTCTCTCCTGCCACACCTTTCCTTGTGCCTTGAAATGGATAGTGTTAAGTTTTTATGTGATGTCAGAGTTACACTTTTCTGAGACTGTTTGTTGCTAAAAAAAAAGTCTTCATTTTTTAAAAAATTATTTTATTTAGATTTTTCATTAGTCAATATACATTTACATTCATAGAGTACAAGACGACATTCACAACCCACAATGACAGGATCAGAGACAACAGACAAATCAAAAAACAAAACATAAACAACACATAAATAACACATAAATAAGTATGTCTCTATGAGTCGCATAGAGACATACAGTATGTTAATGTCTGACCTCCTAAGCCCTGCTCGGGTATATAGAGCTTAACCAATGTGGTGTGCTGATACATTTTCCATGTAGTTTATAAATGGTTCCATATCTTGTAGAACATCCTACTTTTTTTTTTTCATCCAGTAGGTTGTTTTCTCCAGGTTCACACAACTGTTGACTTCTTCCGCCACATCTTGATTGGAAAGGGGGGTGGAGTCTAATTTCCATTTTCTATCAATACATTTCTTAACGATTGAATTTTGGTCCGTTTCTTCACGTACTTTGACAGTTTAAGTTTAGTTACATTCACTAACTAAGTTTAGTTACATTCACTTCCGATCTTCTTCGTGTTTCCCCAGTTTAACTTCACCAAGAACTCATAACACAAAAAACCTTTCTGCATCCACAATTTCTTTGAGATTATTCCTGGAAAGAGGTCTTTGTGAGAAGTTTCCACCGTGTATTTCATAGATTATAAAGTCTGGTGGTTCATCTTTTGTCAGTGTGTCTTCGTAGGACTGTTAAAGTACACACGAGAGCTGTAGTGTCACGGTCAACCTCCACTTCCGAAGCCATGAATAACAGGGACACTACACACTTTCCCTTTTCAACGGGCTCTGAGAGACAGGAAGGAAATAACAGAGATACAGTTTTCCATTTCCCAGCCAGCAGTCACGGAGATGTGATAATAACACAATACACATCTGCACGCAGTCGATAAGAAGGAAATCAACCAAACAGTCTTTCAGAATGATTGTACAGTGAAGGTTCATTCATTTTCTGAGCCGGTTAATTCTCTCTGTGGGGGTGGTGGTGTGTGTCCCAGTGGATGTAATGGGAAGACTGGTACATCAGGGCCGTGTCAGCAGTTCATTCCATGGTTAATGTATACCGAACAACAAACCCTCTCTCTACATTCACTCATTCAGTCCTTCTACCTACTGCACCTATTTTAACTAGTTCCTTCCCTGCGTGAATGGATGTTTGTCTGTACGTGTCAGCGCTGAGATGACCTTGTGATATGTTGATAGGAGGTTTAGGCTCCAGCAGCAACCCCGCCCCCACAAAAGGATCACGTGGTTCAGAAAAATGAGTGCATTAATGCAATAGTCAGTTGGAAAGTTTTGATGCCAGTCAGAACAAAGCCTCCTCTCTGAAAAATGTGCTTTTTGAGAAAATATAAGATATCTTGTTGTTTTCTTGTAGAATGCTATTTGTTAAAAGTAATATGGTCTAAAAACACGTGGATTATTTATTAGGCTTTTTTTTTTTTTTTACCAAATTGAACTTTACAAGTTAGTTTGATTTTTTTTAATAAAGTGCATTTTTCACATGGAGATATTGTTTTTGGCTATTAACATTCTCTTAAGTAATTTAAATGCTAAATTAGTAATGTATCATTAAAAGTGCAAGTTAGCAGAAATAATATGTTCTTTGTGAAATATATAAAATATTAAATATTTAAAAGAGCTGATGTAGGAGTTAAAACATAATAGCTGTTTGTATGAAAAATATTGTAGTAACGGGTGCTTCAACATAATTTAGGGACACTTGTAACTTAGTGTTACAAGTGTCAAATTCTGTAGCTTTCTCAGAGACGAATGAAATGCAAGCGGCATGTAACATTACATTATGTACGTCATCAGCGCACCAACTTTTTTGTGAAGTTGTACAGGTAGTAAAAACACAAATGCAGCAGTAAAGGTGATGAGGGAAAGTAATGTGGGGAGTGCGATTACCTTACAGGCCTCAGCTCACCTCAGCCTGAAAGAGTGCTTTTATTGCGTAGAGGGAGACAGACAGCATCACTCAGCAGCTGTGATTATTTAGCCGCTGTTATACCAGAGTTGTGTGCTAGTTGTGTGTTACAGTTCTGTGCTGCTCTTTATGGGCTCTTACCTAAAAGGCTGGAGTTTTACCCACATTGTTATTAAATGTGTGACTTAAATGGTTCAGTGTAAGATGAATTTTTGCGGTTTTCAAGTCTGCTTTTTAAAACTGCACAAGAGCAGACGCACATCAAGTAGTTTTTCTGTGTCATTAAAGTAGAGATAGTATGCAGTGGGTGGTTTGTGTCATTACTGAAACACTAGGTTACTCTGAATTCATGTAATTTAAGCCGGTTGTTTATAAGTTTCGCACACAAGGTACAGGCAAGATGAAGCCTGCGGAGATGTGAGATGTGCTCGTTTCCACGGGTGATTCACAGTGCAAACGGCTGAGGTTTTTATGACGGATCGGCTGCACACAGTGACAGATGTGATATCACTCTGCGGCCACTCTGTGTTTAAAGGATGTGATGTCAGCTCTATTTTATTGGGCGACGCAGCTGCTTGCATCTTTCTATAAAGTCTTCAAAAAATTTTACGGCCCGTGTTAAAAAATGTAACGAGATGATTTAAGTGGACACAAATTGACAGTGTTTGGATACATACTGTACACTGTGCAGGCACACTGTTGAGGTGGTGTTTGCTTTTTTTTTTTCCGAAGCTATGGAAAAATGTGATGAAGCAGCGGTGGAGGTGATGACACTATGGCCGCAGGTGGAAACAAAGAGGAAGTGTGTTTGTTTTTTTTTTTCCTTGACTCAGCAGATGTGGAGCGAACTGTCAGGATGAACGTCATAGTTGTGAGAGGTTGGAGGTGGGATAAAGCAAATAAAACACACCTGCTGGCAGCTGATAAAAAATACCTTGAATTCAAATGAGCTGAATTAAATATGTGTCGCTGAAGACGCTCACACCCTGAAGAAAAAGTCAGATGTTGGTGTGTTTCCTTGAATATACATATATTATCATTATCTCATCATACTATGACGGACTGAACCCCTTAATGCAGAAAAAAGAAACATATTGACCCTGAACTTTCTTGGTGTGTCATAGACGAATCAAAATGATGTGGCAGTTGATTACATCCCACACAGAACAAGTCAGGATGCGTCAAGGATGATGTATTGCCCGTCGACTTCAATATTTTCGTCATCCTTCCTTTTTTTTCCTGTTTGGTGGTTGAAATAATCTTGGCGAAACTCGACTGTCGACTTGTCCAGACAGCGCTTTGTAAAATGTGTTCTGTAAACCTGAGAATACCTCACTCATCCTCAGAACCTCCGGCTACACATGACGAAACCCTGCGTTCATCATCTCCCATTAAAGTAATTCAGGACGGAACAGTGCAGTTAGTAAGAAGGACATGATACCAAACGTGATCTTTCTGATGCTGGAATAAAAATGCATTGATGGTTTTGAGTGGATTTGAAGTCTAAATTATGGGAATGTGAATTTTAGATTTTTATCATCTCTCAAGACATCATCAATGCAGTATTTACAGACCTAAAAATGATTGGCTAATGGAGATAACATTGCCTTTTTTTAATCCTATTCATTATTATTTTTATGATGAATGTGCATTGACTTCAGTTTAATAAAACTACATATCGAAACCAAAATGTGACCAAAGCCACTTAAGCAACTCTGGTGTGTGACAATGTGGCCCATGGATTCACATGTCATCACCGCACATCAAATGATAAATCTTCTCTCATATGATCTTTTACGATTAATAAAAGCTTAGTTGTGAGTAAAGTTTGTGTAAGTTCTGAACTCTGCATTAGACTGATGGTGCAGGAATAAATACTTTGTGATAAACTGTTAACGTAAATGTTATTTTTTAATAACGCACTGGCTACAAGGGTTCATTATTCATTATTTTGCAGAAATTTGTGGGTCTTTCATATCCAGTCGAAATGTGGAAAATCCTGAACTGATGCGGTTTTGAAGAAAATGTACATTCAAAGTCATTTTTGGATAATTTTTCTTCCAATTTACATGAACATGATGAAACGAAAGAAAAGTACACAACATGAAAAGAAATTGGTGAATCTTGTGAATAACCTCCAGTTTATCTGCCATTAGCTCAGGTCATATTCACACTCTACTTCAGAGTGATCAAATCTGATGTTTTAGATGAAATCTGATGTATTTTTGTGACTGTTCATGTTATTCTTCATATGCGACTGCCATCTGAGTCGAATGTGAACACTCTACAGTCCTGAACTGAATAAGGTGTGATCTCACGTGCAGCACAGTCTGTTTACAGGAGTAAGTATGGACCCGGGTTCCCTCTCCTGCTCCAAATTGTGATCTTATGTCATATTTTAATGATGTAAAAGTTGAATGAAATGATCATTGAGACTGAAATCAAAACATCAGATCAGTATCAGATTTACGATCACATCTGACAGCGTGGCTCTGGTTTATTAAAGTCATATTTGTGCTCTTCACACTCTCAAAAAAAGTCAGATTTTAGACATTTTGCGGGACACTGAACACTGTCTAAGGGGTCCTAACAGCAGCTTCCTTTGTGACATTTGTATTTTGTGGCCAACGTAGGTATAAAACAGGTTGTGAATTGTAAACCTGCTGGTCTTTAAAACGTCTTGAAATGATCTAATTGAATGGTGCAGAAACACAACAGCTGGCAGTAGCTGCTCTCTAAGCTCCGCCCACGTCCCGTTGACTCATAAAACTGATACTAGCGGCACAGCCTCATCTTATCCTGACCTGCTGTTATCCTGTTAGTGCACATCCAGTCCTGGACAGCAGGAAGGAAGTCCTCCTGTTCCAGTACGAGCCGGTCCGTGTGTGTGGCCGTGGAGAGAGAGGAGAAGGTGAACGACGGGACAGTTTGAGCTCTTGATTTGATGAGGTTATCGAGACGGGGAAATGTTGAGCATAGCAAGGTCAATCCTTCAGATGTGGTTGAGGTCTGGATGATTCAAAATGTGTGCGCGCACACACACACACACATGCACACATCTCTGGCCCACACACTCTTAATGTGTTTAGAGAGTCAGAGGCCAACGAGTGCGTTTCTTCATCTTTCATTCAGGACGATGAAGTCATGTTGAAGCCACACATTCTCAGACACATGCTGTAACTTCGCTGACTTCATGCATTTTTGGGTGATGCAGGTGCATGAATAACACCTTTGATATGATAATAGCTGTAAGAACCGTTTAGGATGATAGAAGGTGCTGAAAAACTTTGCTATGGGCATTTTTTTTTCTTGAAATGGCCATGGTAGAAAAAGTGTGAACTGTAGTTAAGCGACAAAACATGAATGAAAATACACTCGGCTACAAATAAAGGTTTATAATTGAGTATGAGTCAATGTTTTATTATGCGTCAAGGTGTTTTTGTTCCATTGTGGTGTTATATTGATGCATATGTTGTATTTTACTGCTGTTGGTGCTAATGGTTGAGCTGATGTGAACTACCTCATATACTGGTACAGAGGAGTCTACTCTGCAGGAACATATTTTTGGAAATTTCATCAGCTCACTTTTTATCACATCGCAGTCAGACTGTATGTGACTGTAATATACATATTGTCCAAGAGAAAAAGAAAAGTAGCCCTTAAACACCATTCATTCATTCATCCAGCCTTCTTCCATAAGCATATGAAATGCTAATTTCCTGAATTGTCATTTCGTGTTAAAAAAAACAAACAGCAAAGACTACATAACATGATGTCTATGATGAATGTCAGCAAAACTCTATAGATTTTTACAATGTCTCCTATAATGTATGTCTAGGCAACTGAATCAGGTCAACTAGATTGAGTTTTGTCTTGGAAGAGTAGTCGGCCTAGTCCTGCATGAACTGATGAAGCCACTTGGATAAGAGACCAAACATCTTCTAAGACAAAACTCAGTCCAGTTGACCTGACTCAATTGCTTAGAGATGCCTTTGACAGGATGAATGAGAATTTACACAAACATCTCTATAATGTACATAACATAAGAAGCATGTTAAGAAAAAAGAAAGAATATTTTTGCTTAAGAAGGGAAGAATTTTCTCAGCACAACTCAAAACAAATGTTAAAAAATAAGGTATTTGGAGACGGATGGTTTTCAGTTGACAAGAAGGAGATAAAAATCTATAGTGTTTAGTTGGTGAGATTTATTGGAGTGCAAATATAAAGTATCTAATATCTCTACGTGTATAATGTCTGTCTGTGATCAGGTGGTTTAGTTATTTATGGGTTTATTTAGTTTAGTTTTGTTTTATCTGCTGTCTCCAACTCTGCCATTGTGGGTCAGGAGTGTTGTCTTGAGTATAAAGCTAACAGCAATATTGTCTAATGAAAAATCAATATAAAAGATTAGATACAAAAAAGGGAATGTAAATAAGCATAATAAATATATTAAAAAACTCTGATATGTTCCAGAGACACAGTGCTTCAGTTTTGTATGAAGTGAAGGTTTCCTTGTGTTTTCTTCATCTAACGCTCACCAAGCATCTTGAAGACTCCGACAGTCATTGAACAATCCTCAGAGTCAATATGGACCCTGCGCAAGTGTCCTCAACAGACACTGGGCCTGTGAAGGCTACAACACTACTCCTCTTTGTGATCTGTGTGTGTGTTTGAAAATGTTCCCTGACGTGTTCATAAGCAAACCATTTCTCATCTGTGAGTCGTCGGCAGGAAAAGTTTCATCCATCTGTGATCATCACGACCAAGTGTGTGTGTGTGTGTGACTGTTGGTAATGAGGTCGATTCTGGTTTCTTCCAGTGCCTCATCATCGGGGGTGGACCCTGTGGCCTGAGGACTGCCATCGAGCTCACCCTGATGGGGGCCACAGTGGTGGTGATTGAGAAGAGGGACTCCTTCTCCAGAAACAACGTGCTGCATCTTTGGCCCTTCACCATCCACGACCTGAGGGGCCTCGGGGCCAAAAAGTTTCACGGGAAATTCTGTGCCGGGGCCATAGATCACATCAGTGAGTATATGAAGAAGTAATGTAAACACCGCCAGTAGTGAGAGTAGTGGAAATGTGAATTTCCACTACTCTCATTGGAAACTTAATCAGGTTGTATAGAAGTTATTAACCCTTTCATGTGTGAGTGATGATAACCTACTTCAGGATTTTTTCATCAACTGTGACATTTAGGCTCATTCATATAAGAGAAAACAACTTTATAACA
>JAPTHA010000018.1:24657078-24670138 GCA_029814585.1 Gymnapogon annona | reverse complement strand
TATTTTTCATTAGACAACAACATTACATTACATCACACAACAATCACATTTGTTCACCATCAGGCCACGCCCCCCACTCACATTAACAAGGCCAGAGGCGTCAGCCAAGACAAAACCAGACTTCAGTTAGATTCAGCAGTAGACAGACTTCAGGGTAATTATTTTGATCCATTGGCAGTGTTATTTACTATTTATTTAAAATGCCTCTTTGAATTTAAAGGTAAAATCATCTGGTTTTGATCATTACATCCATTTTTTGTTCTTCTTCCAACACCCGGCTTTTATTTTCTTGCATATATAAGGAGCCAACATAATATCTTTTTCACTGTGTGTCTGTCAGGTTTTAAAAGAAAGGAGTTCCGGGGGAAGCTGGCCATCGCTATCACCGCCAACTTCATCAACAGGAACACCACAGCGGAGGCCAAGGTGGAGGAGATCAGCGGTGTGGCCTTCATCTTCAACCAGAAGTTCTTCCTAGACCTCAAAGAGGAGACGGGTGAGAAACAGTCTGCAACCAGCCTGCAGCCCTTCACCAGTAACCCTGTTGGTGAGGTTTAAAGACACGTGGTTACAGTGAAACTCTTATGTGTTTTTGCAGGTATTGACCTGGAGAACATCGTATACTACAAGGACAACACACATTATTTTGTCATGACTGCAAAGAAACAGAGCCTGTTGGATAAAGGGGTCGTCATAAATGTAAGTGCTTCATTGATGAAGTCAAAGCACATTTTCATCCCAACGTCTTTCCTACACCTGTAACAGTGTTAATATCTGTAGGGAATAGATGTATGAGTGTTTATTTTTCAAGAAGGTGGGAGTTGTTTAGAGTTTAACAGTTGACATGTTTCCATAAAGTGTTGACTGAATTTGAGATGCACTTTCAGCAAAGTCGCATCCATGAAATGGTTCGGAGCAAATGAACTCAACCAGGCGCTGTCATAGTGTTGGACAGATGTGATGTGTTACAAACAGGATGTAGATGCAGCAGAGCAATTTTTATGTAGGAAGAAGTTCATTATCTGAGCTGAATGTTGACTGAATTACCCTATATTCAACTGAAAGGGCTTTCGTTTTCTATGAAACACATGAACTTTATTAAAAAAACAAAAAAACATATACCACCTCAAATGACCAGAAAAATCTTTTGATTCAGTGTTTTTTCTTGTTGGTGATAATTACTTTGATATGGCTTGTATATATACACACTTAAGTAGTTTTGTCCACAGCTGTTACTATGCCATTTCTGCCATTTTTTTTTACATTATGAGCCTGTATTTCATTCGTTTCATTTTTGTGCGCTGTTTAGATTTATTGTTGGTGTGTTGAACCGTGATAATGTCTGTTTGGTCCAGTCATCTTTGCTGTCATTCATAAAAAATGCTGAAAACAAAACGGTCATTTCTTGATGATATGTACTTTTAACCAGTATAAGTACTGTAATGTAAAACCTTGTTGTAATCCAGTAAAACCTTGGTTTAATGTATAAAGACTGTTATTGTCTGTAGACTTTGAAGTTGCTGTTGGAACAAAGGTTTAAGAGTAAGTTTCCATTCAAGTCTTCAGTCGAATGGAACTGATTTGGATAAAGTGGTAAAAGTCCAGAGGACACAGTCCTGTTGTCTGTCAGTGCTCGCACAGCTGCTCCATGTGACGCTGTCATACTTTGTTTTTTTTTTAATATTATTTTATTTAGATTTTTAGACAATATTTCAGTGACTTTCATACACTACAAGGTCATTCACAACCCACAATGGCAGGATCAGAGACAACAGACAAAACAAAACCCAAAAACAAACCATAACTGAAGGGCATGAGTCACATAGACATACAGTATGTTGCCCTCTGTCCTACAAGTCCTACAAGCCCTGCTCAGGTATAGAGAGCTGAACCAATGTGGTGTGCTGGTAAATGTTCCATGTAGTTTCGAAATGGTTCCATATCTTTTAGAACATCCTGCTTTTTTCATCCACTAGCTTATTTTCAAATCAATCTTTATTGTCCATGTTTGTTGACACAAGCAAGCTGCTGACTGTTCAGGTATGGTTACAGTTAAGATAAAAGAAAACAACGTTTGGAGGGAAATGAAGATAAATACAAATAAAAGAATGAACATTTGAGAAGAAATAAAATTAAACTATAGGTCATAAATGCAAAACCATGTATAATTCTGTACACATAAGTAAGACCTTCTGTAAGACATTCTCCAGGTTCATACAACTGTTGATATCTTCTAACAGCGTTTTAATGGAACGGGGGCGGGGTCTAATTTCCATTTTCTAGCAATACCTTTCTTAGTTATTGTCTACTCTGTTCTACTTCTGTTGTGCAGGACTATGTCGACACCCAGATGCTGCTGAGCAGTGAAAATGTCAACCAAGAAGCTTTGCTGTGCTACGCCCGGGAAGCTGCTGATTTTGGCACCAACTACCAGCTTCCCACGCTTGACTTTGCCATGAACCACTGTGGACAACCAGATGTAGCCATGTTTGACTTCACCAACATGTATGCCTCTGAGAACGCCGCCCTGGTACGAGAGCGGTTTGGACATCAACTGCTGGTGGCGCTGGTGGGAGACAGTCTGCTGGAGGTGAGCAGCCGTCGGGTGGTGGAGGCCACGGTGGGAGGAAGGAGATGCTGTTGAGAGCTCGGCTCTGTTCAGACGCTCACATTCCTCCTGTCAGAGCCTGAAGAAGCTGTGAGAAACCAGAGGGAGGCGTGTACTGCAATACTGGAACCCATTTCAGCGCCTTGATTTATGTAGAGAGATGTGTGTTGTGCAAGACGATCAGATACGCTTGGATACGACTCGGTGTAACAAAGCGGAAAAGACAGAATTTAACCCCTTAATGTCTGCTGAGGAATTTTCCAATTTCATTTGCAGCGCTAAAAGGAATGGCTGAAATGAGCGTAAAGCCTAAAAATATGAGATTTTTCTTATTCTACTATTTTTAGTCACAAGTGAAGACTTTTTTTTTCCCACAAAAAACACTGCATTACAGTATTTGCACTTAATAAACAGACAAACTCAAATAAGAATCAAACACCAAACGTTTTTTCAATAGTTACAATTCTCAAACAAACTGTAAATTGGATTCTTATGTCATTTATTGCAAAACAAGTTGTATTAATGACTGATTATAGACTTTTTTTCCATGTTAAAAGAAAATCAAATTCTCCAGTACCAATAAAATCATGATCAATATGTGAGGAAGAACTCAATGTCCTCGTGTCTTGTGAGTTTGCAGGTAAATTTTGTAATTCTCCCCCCAAAAAACAGGCTTTTCTTTATCATTACAAATACGTTGGTTGGCCATTACAGCAAACAAACCAAAATACACTGTAAAATCTTTTTACAGAAGGATGATCAGTGGGAATAATTTAAGCAAAAAATTGTGTTATATTTTGGCTTGTCTTAAACTGCCTAAACACTTAAAATCAAATACTCATTTGCCAATATAGTTGGAAGAAAATGTTTTGACCTCTTCTCATAACATTATGACAGTGTGATTTATTTTCCATCGATAAATAGGAATGAGACATAAAGAGGAATGTGTCTGAAAACAAAGTGTGTGTGTGTAACACTGGTGCTGCTGTGTTTGTGTGTGTGCAGCCCTTCTGGCCCATGGGGACAGGATGTGCCCGTGGTTTTCTGGCTGCCTTGGACACGGCCTGGATGGTGAAGAGCTGGGCTCAGGGTCAGACGGTTCTGGAGGTTCTGGCAGAGAGGTGCGCACACACCAACTCACATAACACTATTTGACATTTGCACATTTGCAGGCTGTGTGTTTCCTCGCTCTTGCCGCCTGAGCATTTCACCAGACTATTATTCTGAAGCGAAACGTAAACAATGAGCTGTACCTTTCGTCATTTGTTCAACAGGGAAAGTATTTATAGGTTACTTCCACAGACCACGCCTGAAAATATTGCCAAAAACTTTGATCAGTACACCACAGACCCCGCGACTCGATACCCCAACCTGAACACCTCCTGCGTCAGACCACACCAGGTGAGAAAAAACCCCCCATCAATTTACCTTCTTTACAAAAACTTGAACATCTGATTCTGACTGATCAAACCACTTCAATTCTCAAAGAGTTTATGGAAGATATGTCACCTTTCAGCAGCATATTGTAAAAAAAGCCAAAACAACTGAATTTTGTGAAAGTTGAAGTTCAATAGGTGATGCAAGGGAGGATGAAAAGGTTACTGATGTTAAACAGATTGTGTGAGTTATCCACAAAGTAATGTAACTGAATTAGCGAACCAAGAAAGTGAAGTGTTCTCAAGGTGGATGATTGATTGATTGATGAGTTTTTATTTCAGTCAAAGGCAAAAACAAACAAACAAAAAAAACACATATTTTATACTTTACAATTTCCACACATTTCATATCAAGTTCCAGCCCTTTTTTTTTCCCTTTGATCAAAATAAAAGCGCTGAAATTAGTTGTACATTCTTATTTTCTTATATGTAATGAGTGCAAGCAGGTATTGGTTTTGTTTTGATGCTTTCCATAGACATTATGAGACATTTATTACCATATTCTCACTATTAAAGACTTACAAGGGCTCTATAGCGTATGGACGCTCCAAAGTCTCTGCAACACAGTGAAATCATGAACCAGAACAAACTTACCACTACTGAAACCACCAGCAAATCAGTGCTATGTATCAGTTGCTCACTGAATAAAGTAGGAAGTTTATTGTTTACACACAGAATGGTATCATCGTGTTTCCTTCTTCACAATAAACTCATAGTGGGTTTATACACTGTGTCTTATCTCATATGCTGCGTTGACTGATAGTTTACATTAGAGCACTGTTAGCTTAGCACTGTTTTTAGCCAGAAAGAGGTCACAGTAAAACAGCTAATCACCTGTTTTATGTACAGTTTGTGTTTGTCAGTAGCTGCACTCAAATATCTGTTTGGAAACAAGGCCAGAACTGCCCCAGTTTAGTCCAGGCCAACCGATGGCTGACTTAGTAAAGATAATAACATCACGACTTAATATCTTAATGCGACAACAATCAACAACAGTGCTTGTGTAGTCTTTATTTTCAATGACTTTCTTTTATTTTAAAAGTTGTTTTTTAGTGGTTCTCATCCCATCCGGTCACTCTGATTTCCCATGGTGTTAGTTTTCGTCTCTATGGGGGACCAGGACAGTGACTCACTACTCCCTCTAGTGGTCATGTAAATACCCTGGACCAGTGGAGTGGATGCAATCAGATCATATCGCTACAATCCAGTTCATCGGCATAACTCTGTCACCTTATAGATCTTCATTTGAAACACTTTTTTCATATTTGAAAAAAAGGTAGACTGTATTGAACTCATTTATAAATGTTTTATCATCATCCTCATTCTTGATTCTGGTGGTCTTTCAGGTGCGTCACTTGTACGTCAGTGGAGAGGTGTCCTGCTCCCTGGAACGAGCCGCTTCCATACGACGACCCGTCAATCTCTGCAGACGAGGTAAGTCTTACAAGGAATTGACAGGAGTGTGTGTTCCACGAGTGTGTATGTGTGTGTGTGTGTGTGTGTATAGTGTGTACAGTTCGTCCAACTGCTGCCGACTCTGCTGCTGATTATTTAAAGTAGTTAAAAGTGAAGGACAGGTGATTATTTAAGATTGTAAAATCGTCTGCATTTCTTGCCGCTCTTGTCTCTGTTTGAAGTTACAGAAGTAGCAATGATCTGGATTTAACCTCCATTTAGAGAATCAGTCACGATCTGAGGTTTATTTTTACATGTGGTTTCGTGTGGGAGGGAGGATGCTTTGAAAGAGGAACTGCCTGTATGTGGCCAGAACAGTCAAACACACACACACACACACTCTACTTTATGTTCCCGTGTTTAAACATGAACCATCACATGAACCCAAGAAAACAAGCACGTATATCACTTTAAATGTCTCCGTACGGTATAAAGCATATACTTTATGAGGGTAAAACTGGAGCGTTTCATTCATGACTTCATGTTCATTAAGTGTTCCAGTGTTCACGTTGGGATTTTTATCTACACCGAGTCACATCTAACGTTACACAAGGTCACACTGCTTCTGAGCTAATAATCAAGTTGGCAAACACACACACACACACACACACACACACACACACACACACACACACACACACACACACACACCGCCCATGCTGAGCCCCAGTTCTATATATAACACAATCATTCACCAACTTGAGTCAGGAAGTACGTCTCCAAGCAGATGTGTTCAGATCTCAGAACAAACTGTCCCATTTCCCTCTTCGTTACTTGATTAACAATCACTGCGTGTGTTATTTTGAGCTTAAATCACACAAAGTTAAAGTAAGGAAAGGGCCATAGGGGTTTTTTATTTTTACGTTTGTTTTTTTGTGGAGGGCTTTCGTGCCTTTTTGTAACAGTGCAAGTGGAGATAGATGGGATGTGTACGGAGGGAGGGTGGTGGAATGACTGCGGTGCGGCGTCTGCTGTACCAGGTGAACCACAAGAGCGCTCAATGGAGGGTACCACAATGAACAATGAAACATGAAACACACAGCCATGTTGTGCTACATGAATTCCTGCCAGCGTTCAAAGACATGTACCATAATAGGATAATTGATGACTGAATGGCCCGTAGGTGCAGTTACCAGAGTGAATGACACTTCATCTGTATGTAGTTCTGTACAAAAGCTCCTCTAATCAACGGTAGATTTGTTGATTTTGTAAAGTCATAATGATCACATACTGTAAGTGCTTTAGACAGACTCTGTATTTAGATCCAATCTGAATGTATTTCAAGTATGTCCTGCGGTAAAAACTAAAGTTTCCGAAGAAAAACAGAAACACTCTATAATCCAAAGTGGCTGTATTTAATGTGACATTCCTTCTTTAACACTTTTGTTCAGACAAAATGAGATTTATTGTATTACTTTTTAGGGTGTTTTATACCAGGTTTAATTCAACATGTCGGATGCATCTGTTTGTGTTGCTTCTTGTCTTGGCGTCACAGGTCACGCTAAAAAGTGACTTTAACCATCACAGTCCACTTAATTCGGTCTTTTAAGGCCGAGCGCATATTTTCTGTGTTATCTTGTCGTATCCAAAGAAATAACAAATGAGAAATTACAACAGTAAAATGTATGTTAATTTTAACCCTGCAAAAACAAGAAAGATAAGATTGAATGAAGACTTTTGCAAATAACTGTGTATGATTTACACAGAGTAGAGCCTTATACATGTGCCCAGTGACTGGTCATTACAACTGTCAATCATCTTTAACCCTCCTACCTCCTTGCAAATGTTAATAATGCTAATATTAAATACAGGAGTCTGTGACAGTTATTGTACGTTCATATCATTTGAATTCCGATGCGCTGGAAGACAACTACAATAATAACAATAATGGCAAAAACTAAACTCAATTAGTCTTTACACACATACTCTGTATTTTCTCGTATGGGAATAAGAAATTAATATATTAACGTATTGGATTTCTGCAGCGCTTTGTAAGTCACCAAAGTGCTTCACATTATTGATCCATTCTTCATTCACTCTCCGGTGACCAATGGTTATGTTTCATATTCATGGTGTGTCTTACAGAGTCAGAGATCAGACCGGCGAGGCTCCTCACCTGGTGTCAGAGACAGACGGAGGGCTACAAGAACGTGACCATCACAGACCTGACGTCCTCTTGGTTGAGCGGCATGGCCCTCTGCGCTCTCATCCACAGATTCAAACCTTTGCTGATGTATGTACAAACCCGTCGGATGATATCAGGACTGCCCTGTGGCGCCAACACATGACACTATAGTGTGTTATTTTATCTGTTCCGGTGTTCGGGCCTTTTCATTGGTGGGTCTCTCCTGTAACATGTAGGTGTGGACACACACTTCTCTCATGTCTCGGATATCAGTGGCGCAGGTCTTCGTCCTACTTGGTAGTTCTCAGTCCTACTGGACTGGTTTAGCTCTCATCCCGATGACATCTTGATTTTTTTTCTCGCGTGGTCATGTTAAATATTTCTGGCATGAAGACTTTGTGTTTGTGTTTTACTCCCAAATGATAAAACACACTTTATGAGCGGTGACACAGTGTACTTTGGATTATCTAAAGTTATACTTTAGACAACAATTTTTGGATCATTCTTGGTAAACAGTATTTTCTCCTTGTTTTTTCAGCAGAGATTAAATAAACACATTATAAATATAGGTCATAAAGTAAACAATCAAATATACTTGGCCTGGTTAGAGTCCTTAAAGTTAGAATTAAAAAATGGTAAAATTGAAACAAGCTGTGCTTATTACAAGCAGAAAAAACAAGAAATTTAAGACAAAAACTGGATTGACTTTAATCGAGTTGTTCAAGTGCTCTCTGGTTCCTCTGTTAGATGTCATGTCAACCATTTTTACTTATTCCCATTAAATGTAGCTCAATTTTGGCTCTAATATCTCACTAAGACACGGTTACATGCAAATGAAATCACTAATAATGAAAAACATGTTTGAACAATGCATTTTTGACATTTTTGAAAGCAGTGTAGAGGCTAATATTTCCACTACATTTATACTTATTGAGTTATATGCAGTATTTATTTTTATTTCTATTTTTGACAGTATTATCAGACATATTTTTTCTTGCCTCGGTTGGTTAGTGTGTTTTTTTTTCTTTCTCTTTAACATACTTTAAGTTACATTCTCTGTGAATGTAATTTTAATTCACCGCTCTTACCTAACGTTATTACTGGAGATGTGGAGGAAAACATCTCCTCACGTTTCTTAGTGGCTCATTAAGGTCAGTTTCCTCTTTGTACGACTATATTTTGGACAGAATAGAAACAACAAAAATTAACTAAAGATTAGTATACCGGTACTCATAAATCTCATGACGTCCTCCGCATGTCCCTACAATTTCATGTGGTTCTATAAGATTCCCAGTAACCGCTTACATTTTCCACCCTTTGCTCCTTTAAATGTATGAATAATGTGTGGTTTGTAGATTTGTCAAAAAGAAAAGAAGTCATCAGCTTGAAAATCACCTGTAGTGGGTGTGTATGTGTGTGTCTGCTGTTACTTCTCCTGTTTAAACAGATCGGTGAACTGTCTGACGCACTTCACAAAACTAGTTCCTCTGCAGATGTGTAATGGTTATGCGTGTGTGAAGTCATTCCATTGTGCTGACGCCAGCCGTCCTCATATCGCTGTGTGTATTGGGTTTCACTTTGCCGCTTGCTGTCCGTCACTTGACACGGACATGACATGAAATCTCCGTCAGGAAATAATCCTTTCAAAGAATCTGTTACAAACCCTGCAGTCACATTCCTGTCCCCTTATTCAGGGCGTCTCAGATAACCATTAGACCACTCAGCGCTACGTTACTGTACACGCTGCATTTACCATAATCTAATGGAAATGCCTCGGCGTGTAAGAAGCAGGAATATTAAAGATGATGAAAATGAAGAATACAACTATAGCACACTAAAAAAAGTCAGCATTAAAACAATATAAAATCAATTTAAAATCAACTTTCTATTTTTTCATTTAATTTGAATTTTGTAGCTCTTTTGCTTTGACTAAATGTTCCATTGAAGAACGAACGCTTTTGCAAATCATATTAGACCTCTTGCATTCTGTCACCCAGTCCTTTACAATTTCTGTACCTCAAAGCTAAATATAAACACACTTAAACTCACCCAAAACATCTAAATACTATGTATGACCACACTTACAGCTTACAGTTCTCAGTCTATATTTAGATACAACCTGGATCTATGGGGTGTATTTCAAACTAAAGAATTAAAAACACAGGGAAAATGTCTTGGTATTTAGTGTGACCTCCCTTTTGTGCTGAACATCATTTTCTCCCTTTTGTTCAGGAAATAGTGCATTAACTTTCTGATATTTCAAACCAAGTTTCATTCCACACACATTAGATGTTTTAATCTGTTTAGTTGTTCGTATGTCTTTTAAGGCTGTGCACATATGCATATTTTGTAAATGACAGTAAATCTGTGTGCTCATTTCGACCTTGTAAAAACAATGAAAGGTGGACAAAGGTTTTTTTTTTATTTATTTTTTTTACTTGTTATACCGGTACTCTCATTTTGCTTATATATTGTCAGTCTTTTGCAGATTTTTTTATTTTCTTCTTTTTTTGTTTAATAATTTTTTATATCCATTGAGGCTTCTTTTTATATTGTTCATATGAATACAAAATAAAATAAAAAGCCCACACTAGCAGACTAAATAAGATTGAAAGGAATAATTTTGAAAACCCCTCTTTTTTTTTTTGTCCATCAGAGATTTTGATTCGCTAAACGAAGAGGACCACGATGCAAACCTCCAGCTGGCTTTTGCCATCAGCGAACGGGAGTTTGGGATCCGCCCGTTCACGTCTGCGACGGAGCTGTGTAACGGCCAGGAGCTGGACAAAACCAAGATGAACGCCTACCTGTCCAAGTTCTATGAGATGTTCCGCGGGACACCTCTACCTGCCTCAGGCGAGTAACCCCACCCCCCCATCGACCGACACTCCCCACTCTGTTCATTCCCTCTGCTTCTTTCTGCTGTAAAACCTAATAAAATATGTACAAAAACCAAAGATTCCAGCAAAGGAGCGAGTATTAGATTTCCTCTGGTTTCCTGTGAAGGGCCATGTGTAGTGTGTGTTCTGCTGAGGCATGAGAGGAATGCACCAGAGCTGAGGACCACAGGACAATGAGATGCTCCACAACACAAACACACATGTTCCATTTAATGCCAGCATTTGTCATGTGTTCTTTAACCTCCGCTCTCTCATGTGAACTCACTTAAAGGCTTTGGTAATGGTTTAGTGGAACAAGAAACCGCTCGCATGATGCTCATGATCTGGAAACACATTATGCGTGATGGTGTTTGACACATACGGACGTGTGCTGTGGAAAATATGAAAACCTTAATGCCATCCGGTCATGCTCCGCAGGTCCCAGAAGAGTGGATGAAAACGACGACTACCCATCCAAGGAAGTCAGAAGCATTAATAACGCGCTGAATGGTATGCTGCAGAGGAAACGGGTACCAAAGGTAACTCTACGCTGAGACTTCAACATGTGATGCACCAGTGTCTGTTTTCTATTAGCTTTATTTTAGGGGGTCAACGTGGAGTTAGTGCCTTGAAAACATTATGTCTGAGGTTTAGGATGGAACCAACGAGGGTGAATTGTCATTATAGTGTAGCTGTTACTCTGGAGTTGTAGGATTGACTATCTTTTTTTAGATTACATAATTACATTGCTCTAAAAACTAAGTGAACATGAGTCAGTTTCATAACATCTGTTAAATGGACCGTCGCAGCAGCAGGCTGTTGATGTGTTTGTGTTGATGTTCTATATTTCATTGCCTAGGAACAGGATGTTAGTGCTCCTGTTAATGAAATAACCTAAGATCATTTTCTTACCTCAGGAGAAACAAGTACCATCTTGAGTAATAACTACAACAGCCCATAGTATACAGCTGCTAAAGCCTCGTGTATGATCATTTAGTCACTGTAGCCACTACTTTGTACCCAAAAATGTACCTCATGCACAAACACATGGTAACACAGTAACCTCCAAACAACACAGATACACCGTGTTTTGTTTGTTCTCATGATTTTCTGTTAATGTGTTTTAACATATATTTATAAAGCACCCCTGTAGTGATAATGCTTTTAAACTGATTTCATTTCAGTTGATTAACATTAAATTAACTTGGATTCACTGAACTGAAATTAGTCTGTAATATTACAAAAGAGCTCTGTTTGTTAGATGTAATTTTTCATTAAAAAAAATTTAATCACTCCTGTCCTTAGGCATATTTGTAGGACACTTGTGCTACTGTAGGACCTTTGGTGAATGGACACTGGTTGTTCTACATCTGTTTTGTTGGAACTGTCAGAAGACTCCTGTCATGAAACAGCGCGGATATTCTATAGAACAGTAACATCTCAACAGATGACATGGACAACATATATAACAGACAAAACAACAAACACCACAGTTATCCCATGTGTGAACTGCGTGCATTTTATAAAACGCATAGTGGGGATCAATTTTAAAATCATCAATTTATTCTATTCCTGAAAAAATACACCCTTAAAGCCTTATAGTGCACAATACCCACCATCCTATAACCTCTAATAAAGTGTGTCTCAGTGTGTACTTTGTAGTCTACAGCGACAATCTTCTGAATGGAATTGTTATATGTTTGATTTATTTCCTATTTGTTAATTTTTCTTGTTCAGGATGAAAAGAAGTCAGACGGTACAGACTCCATTTATAAAAGGAAGCGGAAGTTCTGCAATTATTTGGAAGAGGTTTGTTTATAAAAGGCAATAAATGTTAAACTTGGTCTCGTTATGGGAAAGGCTGATGTATTAGGGTCTTGTTTGTGTCTCTGTTCAGGCCACCAACCAGTCGAGTAACGTCTCGTCAGTCCGAGACGGTAGCGAACCCAAAGAGAACAAGGTGCGCTCGATGGCGACTCAGCTGTTGGCACGGTTCGGGAGTTCACCCAACCAGCACGCCGTCCGCAAACAGGTACACAACAACACATACATGATATACAATGTATATGTATATTCTGCATATACATAGATATGTATAATATATGTATATTCTCCATATAGGTACGTATAAATGTATGTATATACTCTATATAACATTACATATATTACAGTGCGTTTGTAAACTTTAGTAAATACATTTATATTTTCTTTTTCACAAATCTTTCCGTATAATTATCCTTTTGCTTAAAATCTTTCATTCATTCCTTCCATTTCAAGTCTTTTCTATTTCTGTACCTTTTTTATGATTAACTTTCTTTCTAACTTTCCGCCGAACCTCAGTTTGACTGTGAGAGGTCCTCGTTGTCACTGCAGACTCTTGACGTCACAGAGATTCTGCACGTTAAGCTCAGACCCGTGCCTCCCAAACCACCATGTGAGAAACAGGTAATCTGGAGGAGCCAGATTCACCTGAAACACACCACATACGCACACACACACACACACACACACACACACACACACACACACACACACACACACACACACACACACACAC
>JAPTHA010000018.1:24588447-24604068 GCA_029814585.1 Gymnapogon annona | reverse complement strand
GGGGGCATCTCAGGTCCAGTCGTCATTGCGCACCAGGCAGCTATAGCTGAAAAAGCAGTAGTGGGGACAGGGACACCGGGTGAATAGTGATGAACAGACTAAATAGGTAACGTAAACACTGGACATTATAGGTACAGATAACAGTAGCATTAGGGACAGGTGATAGGACTCACCTGTCCCTATCACCTCACACTAACCTTGTCCAAATTCAAAGGCCGGTAGGTATATTTGATAGGTTAAGATCTGGGAAAAGTACACATATTCTTCACTCAGATACATGTCCAGATGCTTGTGTAAAAAAAACAAAACAAAACAAAACATGTACTAGTAGACATTTTTTCAGAGTCTTGGACATGTCATTAAATAGACGGTACTCCAGTCTCACTCTGTCTGATTGTTCTGTTACATCTTTTACAACCACCTCATTTGTTATGTGTGACACACACAGCTCTTTACGCAGAGGGGTCGTCGCTTGTGTATTTTAATTGTCCCACTGATGATGGTTGAGGCCGGGAAGGTGTTAAGAATGATAAGTGCTAAACTTGTCGCTAAAATGGACGGAAGAGAAAAATATGAGTTTGTGATAAACTGACGGGAATAGAAGTGAGAATTAATGAGAACAATACTCAAGTAAAGTACAGATCATTTCAAAACCTAATTGAGTACAGTTGTGAGGTGTTTATTCCTTCTAACCTCTGAAGAGCTGTATCTCTTTATTGTATTGTATGGATTCTGTCATTATCACCTTTGTTATCCTTGTGACGGACAGACGCTTTAGTGATTCAGTTACACAAAGTTATGAATAAATGCACAATTGATAGTGATTCAAAAGGAGGTATATGCTTTTATGTGAGCAATTGCTTTGATAGGCGTGCGCAGCTGTTTACGTGAAGCAGATTTAGCGCGTACAAATCAGCAGTGACTCCAGAGCTGAGCATAATCCACAGCTCTACATTTCACATGTTCAACGCTAACTCTGTGTTTGGAGACAGAAACTCCTACGTTTGAGACTCATCACGCGATGAAATTGTAAGCTGGAAGCGATTACGACTCTAGTTCATCATTTGGTGGGGATGAGAAGAGCACATCCACAGAGCCCCTGCCTTTTAGTGGTTGAAATGGGAGGTTTTTTTTCCCCCTCCCTCATCAGTTTGCAAGTTCGTTCTGCAGCGTCAGCAGTCGGCACACAAAAACGGAATTCAGTAAAAGCTCTCTCTGCTCTCTGGGAGTTTTTTTTTTTTTTCCCCCGAACAGCTTGCTCCCATCCCCCCCTTTCCCCCACATGAACTGACATGCTGGAAGAAACATATGCTACTATTCCCACTTCCTGACAGCTTGTGCTGCTTGAATAGGATCTTGCTCAGGGAGGAAGCAGTTGTCTGGAATGAGGGAAGAGGCTGAGCATAGCCAGGAACCTCAATGAGTTTTCAGTTTGACTTTTGCTTTTATATCTCAGTCATTTCAACGGGGAATTAAGGAATCACAATAGGTGTCTCTGTGTGTGTCTGTGTCTGTGTGTCTGTGTGTCTGTGTGTGTGTGTGTGTGTGTGTGAGAAAGATGTCAAATGCCACAAGGCACAGTTGGATCATGAACAGGTAGAGTCGAGGTTCCTGCAACCTGTTCCGAAAGCTACTCGAGACTCGTCTTTCAAATTTCAGACACAGTCTCAGATATGAAGAAGACAACTCACACACCATGTGAACGGTACCAGTAATTCAGTCATGACCATCAGCCGTGGGTACCATACATCTGCAAAAGGCCAAAGTTTAAGGTTGCAGGTTTTAGCAGGACATGGGCGTTTTCATTACAAAACGTGAGAAAATAAATACAAAAGGTGCTGTGAGACTGAGCAGTGAGAAATACTGTGTAAAACGTGATAAATTAAAGTCAATGTATTTTTTTCCCACAATTCGCATTTATCTTAGTTATATTTGTATGTTTATGGTGAAAAACACCTCCTTTATAGTCCACCTCCTTTATAGTCAGAGGTGGACTTTAAATTTCATTGTAACACGTTAATAATATGAATTCATCATAAAAGACCTCTCTAGTATGAACATAAACATTTAAGTTAAGCGCAGAACAAAACAACATATTTCACTCTGCAGTGTCTGAAAAGTATCTGATAATAGGAGAGGATATTTTCATTTAATTAATTGAGGACAGGATGATTTTTCTAACATTGTGAGTCTTATTTTCCAGAACTCTTGTGTCAGAACAGTGAAATAAAACACAATTTGGAATCATTAGCACATGCTGGAAAATAGGCAACAGTAGTTTTAGCCTGTATTCCAAAAGCAAATGGTAGTTTTCCTAAACTTATAGTAAAGAGTATAGTGCTTAAAACCCAGAGTAAAAACACTGGTAAATAGTCACAGTGTAAATAAGGAAATAGGTTGGAGTCACTAGTGTGTAAGTCTTTATTCATACATAAAGTCATACTTCCAATCACATGCGCATCAACGTACAGCTCACACCATGTTATTCTCGTTTGTAAAAAATTAGCTGGTTTGTCTTGACTGTTTTCTCAGTGCCTGTTATTGAACTTCTTTTTCAGACTTCAGCCTTTTCTGTGTTCATGGGCTAGCTGTGCCTATTGGGGTTCTAACAAACATACACGTGTTACTCTTGTTGACTTGCTTTCTATCCTCTAGGAACAGGTGAGAGAACCTGACGCACAGTTTCAAACACTGTGCTTCATCTTGACCCAGCCTTTACTTTGTGTAGTTTTTTTAATCTACATGATTTTCTTATCACTTTTCTAGAATCCTGTCGTTTTGTTTTCACAAAGCTCTAAGGATTTATTGAAGTCATATAATGAGCATCACTACTACATGACCAATAAAATCTGCATTAGAGAATAAATCATTTATGTTGTCTTTTCTTAACCACTTTTTATAAAAGCTCCCATGTCGTGTCCACTCCGTGTAGCTTCAGTCTATCTGTGAATATCAACACGTGCACAACACTGTTCCTTTATGAAAGCCAGACGGTCCGTACTGACTGCAGATCTGCTCAATCTCACTTTACTGCAGACATGCTTTGCTAATGCCCAGTAAAATGCCATGATACGTTACATCTGCACTTTCATGAAAGGGTGGCATGTATATGTTGTATTTGTTGCGCTGTCAGAGCCTGGTTGTACAGCCTCTGTCCTGACTCTACATTTACACAGCAGTATTGGGCCTTGTCTGTAGCTATGTATGCAATGATGACTTTCGCAATGTTCATTTGAGAAACTTTGTAAAATACACAACAGACAGCTTCGTAGGCTGTGACACCAGCCTCTATTTCTTAGAAGAACCACCTCTTTTTCTTCACTTCCTTTTCACCATAATAACCTGAGAGAAACTGTTGATTGGTCAAAGCCACGACACACGTTGTAAATCATATCAACAACATCCATGGTAATGTCTGAACTTGTTTGGCAGCTTGTGTTCCATATTGTGCTATCAGCTAGCAGTGCGGACAGTGTTGCCCCCCCACCCCCTTTTTTTCCTTTTGGTAGCAGATGTCCACTGTGTTGTGTAGAGTGATGATTTTTTTTTGTCTGTTGGGATTTCCAGGTCTCTCCCTAGTCCGCTCCAGGCATCAGCTTGGAGAGCCCAACCGCCAGGATTGATCCCAGCAGCTGGAGCGGCAGCGAGAGCCCTGCCGAGGACATGGAGAGGATGAGCGACTCGGCAGACAAGCCCGTCGACAACGATGCGGAGGGGGTGTGGAGTCCTGACATTGAGCAGAGCTTCCAGGAGGCCTTGGCCATCTATCCTCCGTGTGGACGCAGAAAGATCATCCTCTCCGATGAAGGGAAGATGTATGGTGAGTACATGTTTACTCGAGTGGAGCCCATTGTGGGACAGAGTCAACTATGGCAAATAAACTTAAACTCCCCATGCTGCAGTGTGGGTTGGGGCAGGCGATGTCATCAAATCTACACAGCACATGTAGTTCCCTATGATGACAGATCTAGTACTTACAAGGATTGGTACTGTTTTAAGGCACACATTTGGCACCAACAATCGTCTCTAACTGTTTCTAAGCTCTTTGGCTGTTGTTTATTTCTCATCTGCTGGAACCTTTCCCTGTGTTTTTACACAAACATGGTAATATTTAATTTGGATTTTCCAAACAACCAATTCCTGCTCAGACTTTCACCACTCTGTGCCCTGTTCACTCTGTTCTGCAGAAGCACAAAAGTAGCAAAATGACCAAAAAAATACTCGGAATTGTAAAGAGTGTGTGTTTTGTGACATAATGACCTAAACCACAGCGTAAATTCACTGTGTGATAGATGTTATCATACAGTATGCAGCCCAAACATTACTTTTCATAGCTTGGTGCAGGAGGAAAATTTAGCCTGGTTCTATTTCCTATGAGTAATCTGTCAAAGAAGTCTAAGTCTGATTGTTATAAGAGTTGATCTGATTTAAGCGTTCTTGTGCCGAGATTATTTTTAATGATTGAGTACATGATTAAAAAGTTATTTTTCAGCCTTAATATTATTCTGTTTCTTTGCCTAAGCATTCCCTTAGAAAATCACCCCCTTCATTCTAGAAGAATTCTGCCAGAATAAAGGCATTTAAACCACCTACCAAAATTCCTGTATTTATACATATATTTATACATACTATATATGTGTGTATATATATATATATATATATATATACATATATATGCACATACATAAAAATAAAAACAGCGTATGTTCTCAATATAGTGCAGTCCTATTCAAGATTCCTGATTTTTTATGAGCTCAAACATATTGAATAAGAGTCAAGTCAGTGACACTGTCGCAGTTTGTCAGTCACAAATGACTCCGTTTCCTTCTGTGATGGTAGCCTTACAAACACTATTCTGGTTCGCAGAAGTGCAAGTTTATAAGTAAAGCAGCATGAACTATTAGTCAGTAGCAGATGGTACTGTGGCTGCCACCAGCTGTGCCCCCTCCTCTCCCTCCGCTCACCCCCCCATTCCTGGCTGGGTGATGTCATGGAAAGAGGGAATATTTTCTCTCTGTGGTGTTGGACTGTCTCACAGCCTGTCAGTGTCAAGTGAAAGCAGAAAAGCTCCTCAGAGCATTCGCTTGCAGCTGTCATGTGACCCCTTCGGCCAAGCAAAATGTAAATTCTAGGAGTTGCAGTGAAACCCCTCAGCTGCCACTACAAAGATGTGGGCTGAGACAACAGGACCCTCTGCTCTGTCTCTTCCTCCAATGCTCCAGTCCCCACACAGACCCACGCTGCCAGAAAAGCCATCCCTCTGCTGACCATTCTTTAACCAGACATGCACCAGCTCACTATCAGTTTGCCCGTGTCATAGAAATGTTCTGTTTTGTTTATGGAGAAGTATTACTTTGTTTTGTTCATGGAAAAGTATGACTTAGTTTTGTTTATGGAAATGTATTCTCACAATGCAAGAACATTGTGATGTAAAATTACACACCTTATGTTGTAACAGACTGATTAATTAATATACATAAACCAAAAAAAAAAACCCCCCCGAAATTAATGTAACTTAAAATCCACCTCATAAAAATGTCCCCATCATTATAAACAACATATGTTAGTTGAAAGTTCGGCTCTTTCCTTGGATACTAATAGAAGCAGTGCGTATCCGGGATTTGTCAATTTCATCGAATTATGTTGAGCAGAGTTGTGGTGTAGTTGTGCTCCATGTACTTTAGTATCTGCTGGAGACACACATCCACGGTTTAATGGAGGTTTATCGTGCCAGATGTGCCCTTGGTCTGGTCGCATATTGTCTCTCTAGTGGTAGAATCATTGTTTCGATGGTCCTTTTTTTCCCCCTGCAATGAAATCACAATTGTTACACACAGAAGTAGAATAGTATTTACAGCCGACATGTGGCTTTGTCAGCATTGCTTGGTGTCTTCTGTTATCGGAGTTAATAGGCCTGAGTAACAGTGAACAGATTGAAATCAGGCTGGTGAATGAATGCTTTTTTTCTGTGGACAGCCTGCAACTGTCCAAGTGCCAATCCCATCGTGCCACAAACTGTGACAATCCAGCGAAACCAAGAAGGCACTAAAGGTGATGAGGGTCTCTTCTTGACGATGACAAAAACTGTGAAGCAGAATTAATTTTGGCTGGTTGTTAGTTCATGGTGTGTGAATACTGGAGCAGGGCGTTCGGTCATTTCATTCTTACAAATCCTGAACTGCTGAGTGTTTTGGTGGTCACCCTTGGTCCATTAAAACATAGACAGTTAAACAATAATTAATGGAAAGCATTGTCAATTACATTATCCGTCTGACAAGTCTGTTGTTAAATCATTTTGTGGTTGACTGAAATTAGTCTGACCTCCCGGTTTCCTTTTTACAATGAAGTTTTGTCACGTGGTTTTTGACTAAGGTGTTCCACTGCTGTAAACAAATATCCCACTGTCCGAACAACAAAATCACATTAACACACTGAGACTGAAAGAAGAAAAGTTTATTTAATTAATATATGTCATTCCATGCATGTTCCTTTGCACGTGGGTTATCACATGAGAACCTGTTTAATTTTGAAAGCTAATTTATTTGTGTGTGGTTCATTTATTTTCTACCCGTGTGCGGACTATATTGTATTGGAAAAAGATTATTGCTTCTTGCATCAAGTCACACAAATCACGATTTGTGTGACTTGGCCTCATTGCAGCTCCACTGGTGATTGTTGAACCAAAATAAATCCCACAGTCATCCTACTTATTAACTGGGTGGTACAGTGATGGATGTGTTATAAATATGGGAAATACAGATATACAGTTTAAACCGAGCTGAAGTGTTTTGAGAACCCAGTTCTAAATCTATCAAAATCCCAACCTTTTTTGCACGCCATTAAAAAATAATGATTCTTTCTACAGTCTCTTCCTTCATTAGCCACTACAGATCTATGTTCATCAGGTGCCTCTTGTGGCACTTCTTACCTCCAGCCCTTTAAGTATTCCTCTTTGCTGTTACAAAGGACTGATTTGTCTTAAACATCATGTAATTTGTCATATAAGAGGGAGCATGTGACTGACCTTAGACATACATATAAGACACTGATTGCGGTATGGTCGATGCCAGCAGCAGATAGCCAAGATTCAAAGCCTCTCATGGCATCTGAGATGAAAGTTTGCTACAAAGAGACAGGTATTTTGTAGCTGAGAGACCCTGGGGATGGGATAGTGTTCATACACAGAGCTCATCACAAGAGGAGCCGCCCTGAGTGCCCTTAAGCGCTTTGTTATCCCGGGGTAGAGTGCAGTTAATTAGCAACAGTCTCTATAGCAACTGTGTTGCGGTACAAAACAATTTCTAATTTCTGCTTCTTAGCTTATTGTGGTGTTTACCTAAAGTGTTTCAGTGCACTGCTACCAGTGTTGGCAGGCACTGTGCCTATTCTAGGTCTAATTATGGCTCCAGTTGAAGATGCTACATCTGCATCACCGTCCACTTTCTGTGTGGCAGTTTACTTTGGAGAATATTTTAAAAAGTAAAAGGAAATAGGGCCACTGGCCTCTAGCCAAAGGCCTAAGATTCTGCACTTGCATAATTCACCTGCTGTGCTAGGCTGCATTCATTTATTCCTGAAATAGAGTTGATAAATGAAACAACACGCCTCACTCAAATTGTATGTTTATTCATTGGTTTATGTATTTGCACTTACCCTAGAAGCTAAATGACATTTGTGAATTTTGCCCTACCTTTACAAAAAAGCAACAAACTCATGTTTATTTCATCTAGAGAAAAAAAATGTAAATAATGTACAATACATGCGTACTCCCTCACTGTTTGTGGCGCTGTGCTTGGTGTTGTATTCCCGGAGCTGAGACTATTGGTTACATTTTACACCTGAAATGAAAAATCTCTTGTAGTTGCTAAAAGGGTAACGTGCACCCAGGAGTAGTAGTTAACCTATACTATTACAATATTTGCTAAATAACTAAAACACTGTGTTCATGAATAACAGAAGATTCCCACTTTTAAAAAGCTTATTTCAAGGCAAGAAACATTTTCTTGAATATTGTGAAAAAATACAGTATGAGGTGCCTTTGGCTTAATGCTGTGCAAAAAATATCTAGCACATATAGTGATGTAACTACTAATATCTATATACTTATTGCTCACATTCGTCAAAGTCATAAAGAGAATCTGTGGAGATGCGAAAATCTGAAATGATAGTAGGCAGATAGCAGGGCACTACGCCCCCATCCTCACGTGTTTTTTGATGTAAAGCTTTTCCTGTTGTTTGCTCTGCCATCTTGTCAGTGATCTAGCCCAGACCCCTCCTGTGGGAACTAAGTGGCACTTGGTTTGCAGAGATGCCAAGGATAAGTTAGATATAATGAGCAGACCTGGCTTGCCCCCGATGGCCCGGCACAGTGCTCCTCTGGGGCTCGTCTCACCAGGCCGAGCATGCTCTGAGACAGAGCGAGCGGACCTGATCCTCCCTGCTGGGCAGATAATGAGGAATTCTGGGATCAGCTCAGGCTCCCAGAGTCACCTGCATTCACTCAGAATGGAGTGTGAGGAACTTCATTGCAGGAGAGGCATCACACACCTCCAGAATAATCCCTCATTTGTTCCCTTGCCATTGTAAGTGTAATACTACCGTTTTTTTTCCACACACACGGTAGTGAAAAAGTCCAATTATTTTATGTCTTCGCGAGAAGAGTAAGTGTCAAAAGTGTAAATAGTATTGATGCAGGTATGATGAAGATGAAAGTAATTCTGAATAAGAATCTAAATTTAAAGGTTGGAGATATACACCGGACCTTTGTTCATCATGGGTTGCTATGGTGATGTCTTACACCCTCTTCAACCTGACACAGTGATGGGGATCAGTTATGCCTTCACTTGATCTGAACGAACGTCCTCCAGATAAAATATATAGATATATATAGATATATATAGATATATATATAGATATATATATATATAATTAACGTTAATTCAAAAATACATGGCACAGAATGTACCTTTAAAAATAAGAGTGAGTAACAGACCATATGAAAAGCTGTAGTCAAACTTTATTAGTCAGGTCCCAATTCTATACAAAGTGATTCATGATTATGCATTTTAATAGTAGTAGATTAATCTACAATGACAACATGCTAGTTTAGTCAAAGGAAGCTATTTTCTGGCTGGAATTTGATGATATAAAATATATTGTAATATAGGAGCTACATTACAATCGTATACTATTGTAATCAAGGCTTTATATTTGTTTGTCAAAAACTCTGTGAACTTGTAAAAAAAAAACAACTGAAATATGTAAAAACAAAATAAACTATGGCATCTAGTCAGTGTAACATCTAATAATCCAGTTTAATAAAATGTGTGCCTCAAATCTTTGCTGATAAACTATTAAATATCAATGCAGTGTCTGTATTCGTTAAGCAGTGATTCACCAATATACTAATTATAGTGTTTCAACAATTTATGTCATTAGTTCTTTTCCTGTTAGTAGTGGTTTATTATTATTAGTATTTTTCAGTATATAATTATGATTATAATAATTGTATTAGCCTTTTAAAAAAAAAACCTAATAAGTTACACTTATTACACACATTGCTATTTTTTCACCAATGGCAGAGGAATTTCCCCATCAGGTGTGAAAATTAGGTGAGAAATTGTCTTTAATTTGAGGTTTTACTCAGACAAAACCATTGTTGTACTGTCATTCAAGTAATAAAGATTCACAAATGTATAAATCCTTTGCAAATGTTTTTGCACCTCTCACTTGGTGGATGAGGATGAATGAAATACAGACATGGGTCTTAAATCTAGAGTGTACAATATAGAGACGTTTTAAGTGTCCTGATCTTGTCAATTTCACCATTTTCTTTTGCTTCGTTCACTTGCTACATATCTCTGTGTGGATTTCTTTGGCTTTGAAATTGTAGAATTAATGAAACTCTGCCCCAAAATGGATTTACATTTAGAGCTCCCCTGTTGCTGAGCAGCAGAATTGATTTTGAAGTGCATATTATTTGATGGCAGTCTGTTCAGGGGGCAGACTTGAGATTCCTCTCTTGTGCCCATAGCCTGGTGTTGTTGGGGCTCAGTACCCCACATGTCTGCTCACTATGAAGAGTGCAGACCCAGGGCAGCGCTAATGCTGACCGGGCTACCATTAGGTCCAGAGAAGTTTTAATGGCCAAAGTAAGAGTGTGCATTGTGGCTGGAAATGTGGCTGTCAAAATAATTACATTTTGTCGACAGTCTGACTTGTTCTGTTGATTTTAACCCACTACTCTATACTAATCCTAATTAATTATATGAGCAAACCTCATAGAAAAAAGCAGGCTATGTAAGAACACGTAGTTGGTGGTGCTAATTCCCCACTCAGATGGCATTAAATAACAGAAGAAAACACTGAGTCACCAAAATGACATAACAGTGCAAACGTTGGAAACTGATGTAAAAGTACTGATGGAAAATAGAGACATTTCTGTGTGGTTGTTATTCAGATTGTCACAAGTAGGAAAAATCATTAGATGTGATCTATGATTCCAGACATCAAATATTCAGATATTCATGAAATCTGAGAGGCCACAATACAGGTGCATATTATGATATTAGAATCAAGCTGATATATTGCATATGGAAATCACATCCTTGGAAAACTGTCATGGATTTTATTCATGTAATATGTTCTTTATACCAACTAAAAATTTAACAGGATAATGAAGATCTGCATTTATTGGCTTTACAGAAGATCCAGGGCTTATTGCTTATAGATATTAGTCAGTTTGCTCTCGACTAAATTTGGATCACAGACTCAAAAAAAAATCAATTTTAAATCATTATTTGCTGTCACATAATTAGATTTTTTTAAAATAAGGAGCTGTTTAGTAAGTGGGATAATGCATTGTGAAATAAGCTGCTTCAGGGTGATCTAGACCGGATCACTCTATCACCCTGTGGGGGCTTGGTTCACAAAAGTGACTGGCTTTGCTGTACATTATCCCTCACGCATCACACTGCCAGGGAAGTTTAATCCAAATCCAACTAGTGTTTGCTAGAAAGTCTTTTAACGTAAACCACAAATTTAAAACATGTGGTTTTGAGAGACGACATGGGATCACACCAACAAAGTGCAAAGCAAAATGAGCATATTTGTATTTTTTTCACACCCCTCCAAGTCCTGGTCAATTTGTGTTTTTACACTGTCGGAGCTGTTCAGTAAAGAGGCCAAACAATCTGGCCAGCGGGTCTGTTTTTGTGTTTTCAGACAATGTCGGTATCAAAGTGTTTGCTGTGAACATTTGGAGAGCAGGCCCTGGTTCTCTGCCTGCCTGAATCCGGAGTACATGGGGTGTGTCCCTGTTCTGAGGTCTGTGTGAGGCCCTCTGAGCTGGGCTTCTGGTTTCAGGTTGCATGTTCCCAATAGGCTGCTTTTGTTTGACTAAAACACTGTGAGACTCTGGGCTTCTTAAAGAGGCAGTGTCGCTTTTGTGCTCTCATCAAGAAATCATCAGTTTCGGGCCCATTACGTCATATTGCATTGATGAAACGCTGTTACTGTGATGAGATCATTTCATACTGATGGGACCATTTTATGTAATCAACATATGAATGGGATTTCAATGCCAGTATTATTCTGCCATCCAGAGCACAGGGACTACACTCTGGTGCTAACAAGGACTGTCATCTCTTTCTTTGCTGTTTGTGGAATAGAGAAAGGGTCTCTCGCCACTGAACAGCAGCTCTAAAAACAGAGAAACACAAAGGATCTAGCCATGAAATCATTATACTCAATACTGTTATTCTTTGACCCTAATATCCTACATGGTTATACCCAGGAATTCTGAGTTTCGTTTTTATTGTGTTGCAACTGTCAGAGATATTTTCACTGTTGACTGTTTGGGACCTTTTCTCTCTGGAAAGTAAGATTCAATTACGACGTTTGAGTCAAGGCTCCCTCGGCTCATCTTGTCTTCATGATTACGATGCAACGTGAGACAGAGCAGCTCATCGCTACCACAAAGTTTGACTTTTCATTTATACATATTGTCCGCAGTCAACATGTCTTCCTTTGTACTCGGATGCTGAATTGATCCAGAGAGATTGAAAATATTGATTTGACTCAGTGCCTTACTTTGTTGTGGAAAAGGGAGGGAGTGCACCTTCCTGACTGTTAGCGCTATGTTCACACATCGGACTTGCCACACAGTCGGTTCCTCAGGAGACTCATAATTACAGCCGTCCTTTCAGATTAGTCCAGAAGCCTGTCCAACTGTGGCTTCACTCCCTGGCCATTTATTTCATCCCTTTCCCTCTCCTGAGAGACACACCTCTACACAATGACCGGGCCAGCCTCTACAATAATGTATGTGATGATAAACACAGTGGCTCCTAATTGATAGAGTGATTCAGACAAGGGCTGGCTGTGCAAATTGGTCCCCTGTGAGTATATTGCGCAGAGTTGGGACTAGCGGGTTTCAGCTCCGGCCTCGTTTGAGAAGCATAGAGCCGAGAGAGAGGAAATAGAATGAGCTGGACCTGCTGAGTGATAAAGAGGCTGTCTTTTCCTCCTCAGCCCTGTCTGAATACAGGCACAGTTCAGCAGAGGTTGGCTGTTGTAATCCTCTCAGTGTCTCCAGGAAGGCTCAGGTTAGTGACCTGCTGCTTTGTGATGTCTTGTAAGATTTTGAGAGAACACCTCACCTTTAATCCCCCACTGTTAAACTAACACATTAGCTCAACCGCTCCTGACCCAGTCCCTGCAATAAAGCCTTTTATCCAGCTCAATAAGGTCATCTGAAGTTAAGTATTGATTTCTTTTGGTGTCCAGTGAAAAAATGGATTTTTAAAGAGCTGTTAATTACACTTTCACACAGCATTATAAAAAGAACTTAATTTTGTTGCATCAGAAATGCATCTCGACATGCAATGAAATAACTTGCTGAATGAATTTGTGGATATTATGTCTGATCACATTTGTGATATGATTTGCTGCAGTGTATTTGGGCCCACATCTGAAATAACACAATGGAAAATTGCTCTGATTCAGCAGGATGATGTACTTCTGTTTTTCTTCAGTTACATTCTGAGGCCAAACCACAGTGGCTCCCTATGTGAATAAATAACACACAATAGACGATACAAATAGAGCTTCTATGGCAATCTGTACTCCATCAAGGGGTATTAGATACAGAAATACAAAGTAATACCATCACAAAATATGGAAGACTCAATGTCAGCAAAAGTAGTTATACACAGAAAAACAATGTTTCCCTCATCCATCTTTTGTTTGAAAGTTTAAAATAAATAAACTCCTCTTAATTGTATGCTTTCTTGTTTTTGTGTCTCTGCTTTTCTTTTCTAAATGAGGACTGAATGGAGCGGTTTCCTCTGGATATGGGAGGAGCACTCATTTGTATGTCAGGCCAGAAGTGTTAGAGCCAGTGACAATTTTATGAAACACTGTGTAAATTGCAGTGTATGTTTAAAGATTACTGTAAAAATAACATTTTACACCCCAAAAACAATATTATGTCACAAGAGAAAAATCCATTAACCATTGCCTCATGCACTGCAATAACAAACATTAAATACACTTTACATTTACATGTGCACGAGGAGGAAGAGGGTAGAACATGACATTTGCAACTGTGTTAGACACATAAATGCAGTGTAATGAGAGGATGCACTTTTCCATTTTAGCCTCCAGTCATTGGCATGGTTTGTGTTTGTGTGTAGGAGGAGGGATTTCTATTGTATCTCAGAGAATTGCTGGTCACTGTGGCGTCATGCATGCTTGTCTGGCCTTGAAGTCTTTTTTTTTTTTTTTAATGGACCCTAGCATTCAATGTGGCAGGGACAAAAATATAGGAAGCTGAAGCACTTTTAACAAGTACTTGGTGGATCAGAGTTGTGATCAGCAGACATTATCGTCTGACTTCCACAACAGGTTTTTATGCCGAAGGGCTATGACCTCTACCTAGTTCTGACTTGCTTGATGGCAGAACAACTCAAATTCTTTACCAAAACAAACTATGGGCAATATAGTAACCCTACTATAAATACATGTGTTATAGACAATTTCAGAGTTGATGTCACAGTCTATGTCACCACAGTTGCACATGCAATCCTGTGGCAGAAACACTGTATATCAACAGAGGTAAATAGAAGAGAGGAGGAAATAGCAATGCTGTCAGAATTGCAATGTTAACAAAGTGCAGTTAACTTTACTGAGTACCATCATTAAAGACGCCCTTTGAGGTTAACATAGACACATATGGTTATACGCTATTGAACAGATGGACTGTACAGATGGAAGAGACTTTATCAGCAGTGATTTACATTCTTTCAATGTACATTAAACAACGTTTTCCCAACCATGCAAGTGCAGTTGACTGTCAGTAGTTCTAGTTGGTTAACTTGTCAATGATTGCCCACGTCTTGCAAAACTGCATTTTATGACTAGGCAGCATGTCTGTCCTCAGTGAAAACCATCATACAGTGTTATCTTGGTATATTACACCCGGTTATGTGTTCCTTGTACTCTTAAACTGAAGAGTCAAACAGGATGTAGACATAAACTGACACAGTCTATATTATCTGATATTATACTAATTTCAGTGCGCTATTTATCTTGGACTTGTTACTGTCACATTTATATCTACTTATCCTATATTATAAAAGGGAAGTGGACTCTGGTTCTCGGGCATCACACAAAATCTGTAGTGACTGTATGCATGCAATGGCCTACTATTGGCCAATCATGTTGCGATGCCCAGAATCATTCAGTCATCATTGAAGTTGGTTACCCAGTGACACATAAACAATAGGGCCACATTGTTGCCATGGTGTCAGATTTCATGTGTAAAAACACACATACCATTTGAGAGGTTATTCAACTGAAAATACCAAGAAAGTAGAGGAATGAACAGTATCGGAGAATCGAGATGTTTCCAATGGTCACTGTGCTAGTTATTCCTAAACAGATAGAAATCCTTGTTGAATATGCTGAGCAGAGATATTGGAGCTGCACCTTCCCTTGGAAACACCTGTGGCTGCAGACATATTTAGCTGTAATTGTGTAAGCTTCCCTAGCTGACATCAAGATTGTGTTTTTGCCGTGGCAGTTGTGTGCTATTTGTTCCTGTGAAATTATTCATAAAACAGAGCCGTGCTGTTAGGGTAGGCTTTGGCCTCTAAGCAAGCGCTAACATAATGCTAACCTGATACCATAGATTGTTCTCTTCCAAAAGGGCAACGTCAATTTTTCTTTCAAGCCACATGTCACAGGTTTTCCTCCACTTGGCAAGTGGTAGTTTCCCATTGATACTGGAAGTAAAAGGCTTCCTGCCCCTGCCTGCTATTCCCAAAACCTGGGCCGAATGCCTTCATATTGTTGGTTTAGGCTATTGTGATGCTAATGCATGCCTGAGACCCTTGAGTCATCTATCACGGATGACAGGAAAGCTGGAGCCATTGTGTTGGCCTACTACACACCGATGCATACACACTCACACAAAAACATACTTCATTGAAAAAGTGTTACAGAGCCCTTGAGTTAGAAAAGTAAAAAATCTGTCATAATAATTGACTTATTAAACTGAAAGATGACTGATAATTATTGTAATTTGTTTTAATGTAATTTTAATTGAATATGATTTGATTT
>JAPTHA010000018.1:24576263-24588169 GCA_029814585.1 Gymnapogon annona | reverse complement strand
TGAGTGAAATAAGTCAAATTATATATGTTCACATCTAAAAACTGTCCTTTAAAGCAACGTGACTAAATACAAACTGACAAAATAAGTGTACTTTTAACAATATAATGCCTCAGTTTAACATTTGCACATGTACTGTACATTATAAATGACAGGTAATATTTAATAACAGGCAGAATATTGTTAAAAGTGTACCGCTTTTAAGTCGTTCCAACTTGTTCAAATTTGTTCAGGTTATTAACATTTTTTCTTAAAGACTACATTGTTTTACTATAAATACATGATCATATTTGGAGTTGTGAGTAATTGTAGTATATAATTGTAGTATGGTACGGTATGGACTGTTCGTATTATATTGGTCTGACTCACATGAGATTGAATTGGTCTGAATGTGGAACCTGAATGAATATTGTTAATATCTTCAGTATGATTTCAGCATTGCACAGATTCATCCAAAGGGCCAGACTGGACCCTTTGGCGGGCCGGATTTGGCCCCCGTGCCACATGTTTGACACCTGTGATCTACAATATGAGATCATTGCTATGCGAACCAGACCTTTTTTTTAATATAATATCCATAATATATGCACTCAGTAAATAACATGTTTAAGAATATCATTCCCTATGGTGAAGATTTATTTGACTTGTGGGATTTAACTGGTATTGACGGTTTATCCCTTGGTCCTTTAGAATAAGACATTGTTAAAATGGTTAGTGTTAGTAATGATTCTATAGAGACAGGTTTCTTTATGCATTTGCCACAGGAAAACATGTAAGAGTTCATAAACCTGGTGTTTGATCACTTCCCTTGTACTTATATATATATATTTTTTTTTTTACACAATAAAGGTTGATCATTGTTAGAACATGTGACATGTAGGGTTATCGATAGATGTGTTCTTTCGTCAGGCACCGTCACATGGCTGTTCTGTGAGGCTGCCTTGTCGGGCCCTGAAGAGAAAACAGAGTGGTCGAAGCCACACACATGTAGGCAATCTGCCGAGTAGTTCTGGGCCAGGCTGAGCGTCGTCTCATGGCAGAGTGCTGGGCCAGATGTGGCTGCGGTTGTGCCTGCATTAGACAAAAAAAAGTGCTGTTACAGGAAATGGATGCTTTTAAAAAATAGGAAAGGGGGAAAAAAAAAAACTGGAGCAGAGCACTAAACTATTGTTGCTGCTAGATAGGATTTAAACAAGCTGGGTAAATTTTTTTAATATGTCATTACGTAAATTAGTTTCCATGTTTATGTTACGTAGGTAGATGAAGTGCTTTACTCGTGTGGGAGACAAGCTTTTGTGTTTATGCGATGGTAAAGATTCAGAACTAGCATCCAATGTCGGGGAAAATTTACCCAGAAGAAAAAAAGAAGCCATGAAAATAGTTAATGGGTGTCAACAGAGTTTTACCAAAGTTCATTTGTGTCAAATTGCACATAAAAGTGTGACATAAAAGCACACATCACTTTTTTGTCATATACCTGATTATTGTAAGACAGTCACCATTATTATCCATTTCAAAATAATATCCTCGGTCCTCCAAGTGCACATTTTGCATTCTGTTGATGTTTTTCCACAGTGTCTGACGTTAACCATTTCCAGGACCGTCACAATAGACCTTGATAGGAGAACAGTTCCCTGTTATCTCAAATCTTCAACTATAAAGGTCAGGTTTGGGTTTCAGTCTCTTGGAATTGAAGAACAAAGGCTTTTATCTACACTCACCATTTTTTCAGCATTGATGTTCTAGGATCAGGCAGGGTGTAATTGTTGGCGAATTGTCAGACTGTACCAGCCTCAGTCAACAGATGCATGACAAGCAAATAAAATGTCAACTGCTTGGGTCTTACTTTGTTTGTGTTTAGGAGTTTTGGGCACATTTTTGGCCCACCGTAAAAGTCTTTAGTATTGTAAGTGAATTACTTTAGGGGAAAAAAAATCAAGTCACCTTTTAGTGTTTTTGAAAGCTCCAAGTTGAAGTGAAAAATGTTTGAACATGGTTGTTTCAGAGTCGGAGCGTATACAAAGGTTTTATACAGAAGCACAATCAAGTAGATGACAATTACTATGCTTTTAAAACTATCTTTGGCTCGACTGAGGAAGAAAAACAATCAAGACTAAAAACTACTAGATTAACTTTCATACCCAAGGATTTTAACACAATTGTTTTTATCACTGTTGAAATATCGTTTATCCAACTGTGTTTGCATTTTGAGTCACATTATACTTGTTCTTACAGATCTTACAGATTTGACATGGTTTCACTTTACTGGTTTTGCTTGAATGACATTAACATTGAGTTTTTTTTTTAATATTCCCAACAAATGTCAACTGGGCGACTCGACATTGTACAGTTGCCTTTGTACATGTACCTTTTACATTGTTACATTGTCCATCTTATTTATTCTTATTTATATTGTCTGTGTGTGTTGTCATACTTACACTGCAGTTACTCTCGACTTTGGATTCATTTAATCAACTGTGCACTTTTATATTTCCATATTTATTTGTGTCATCAGCTGACAATCTATGACATTTTGTTACCAGAGTCATTGTGTGTGTCTGTGTAATGACAATAAAGGAAGTCTAAGTCTATCCTCAGTGAAAGCCTTCAGGTGTCACACACAAGTTGCACAGTGTATAAACGGACGAGAATGAGGATGAAGAGGCGTTTTCACCAAATGACTCCCAACTAAAGTATAATTATGTCAATTATACATCGAGTGATGTAGATGTTACATGAATTGGCTGATAATGACTCGCATTGCAAAAAGAAAATATCTGTATCGTGTATTGAAGTGACAAAGGAGCATGAAAAATTTGATTTCAAGTGCAGGTAAGAAGGAGATGTGTTAATGTGAGTGGGGGGTCTGAAGAAAAAAGCAGATGCAGCAAAATGTGTCAGATGCAAATACAGTTTATTTAAATGATGTCTAAAGTTCATAAAATGTTAAACTAGTCACCAGTCACCAGTCTGATTGGAGGTTCTGGGATGTGGCTCCGGGGTGCGTCTCCTCAGAGGTTGGTCTGGTCTACAGTGAGCTACAACAATACCCACCATTGTTATTCACCACAGAGGGAGCCTGCTTCTCCCAGGATCCTTGGAGAAAGGATGCTGAGGGCCAAATTGGATTTCTGACTGAATGAGGAATCAGCTACTTGGGGATGGTATAGAGAAAGTTGAGCCACTGGTTCTTTGTGGCGATGTTGCTGGAGTGCCATTCATACGTCCACAGCCTCCAGTGTCATTGAGATTCGGGAGCCGAGTCTGACCAGGTGGAGGGATCCTCCATCTGCTGAGCAGCACCAGTCTGTTTAGGGGTCACACCAGTCACACTATAAATATTTAATCCTTTTCCTGACACTGTACTAAGATACACTTTGTTACATATATTGACAGAACAATAGAAAATGAAAGCCAGTCTATTTATTCTTTTTATTCTCTCAGTAACTGCACAGTTGTGCTTGAGACAAAACCTGTCAAAAAACATCAACCTGTGACACCAACCTGTCACCTTAAAATCTGCCAGTGACCCATAGACAAATGAAGAAATGTGTATTTTGACTATGCGTTGTTTTTGTTTTTTAGTTTTTAAAACCTCTGTCACAGAAATAGAAAATAGTATTTTTTTCTATATCACTCCCCCCCTCTCTGTCCATTCAGTATATTTTCTCAATTAATTCCTCCTCTCGCTTCCATTTTCTTAGTGAGAAACAGAAGCCTAATTTGAACAGATTTCTTCCTAAAAGTTATTGTTACATTCTTTACCGTTGGCTCCCATTGAAAAAGAAATCAATTATTTTATAAAGGGTCATAAGACATGTCATGCATGTACAACCTGTGGAAAATAGCTGTGTTTGCATGCCACTAGTTCCCCGAAGATGTGTGTAGATGTTTAATGGGCTGGAGGAGCCTGCACAAACACAGGCCACTATTAGAGCCCAATCCCACAGATAGTCAGATTTGTCAAATGTCCTGTTGGGTCCTTTCCATTGATTGATGACCAGTGGCACGTGTTACAGTCAGTAATATTTAGTAGATATGGAATGTAAACTTAAAATAAAGTCGACATCACCTCTGTTTTAAAGCCCCTGAAAAAATTGTGCCTCACATTATTTAGAAAAGGTTACCTCTGTATTATTGAGAAACAGTGTTGCACAGGGGTATAAAATGTCAGGTAAGAAAAAGAGGACTGTGTCTGAAACATTTTTTAGTCCTGAATGGGGAGAGTCACATTTTTTTTCAGCAATTGTTGTTTTGCTGTGCAAACACAGGCAGAAAAAAAAGAATGCTGGCCAGCCAGGACCCACTGAGCTTTTTTTTCCCGCCTGGTGAAAAGAATGAATTATTCAACAGTGTGCAAGCTTTCAGCTGGCTATTTGTGTGCTTTGATCTGGGAATCAGGAGTTTGCATGAATGCCTGTATTGTCATGTTATGTTTCCACAGTGTGTGATTCATTGATTATTGAAAATGGTGAAAGCCCCTGCTTCATCTGCTACAGTTTACACGGCTGGCACACTGGACGAGAATGCAGTCAGAGTAAATCTCCAGATGTTGTTTATCTGTCCCAAGAGGTCATGTGACAGGGTTCACTCAACCTGGCCTCACCTAAACTTTCAGTGTGAAAAGAGCCTCGAGGTCAATCTACAGCAAATAACTTCCCCCTTGTTCAATGGAACAACCCGAGTGGGTGGGTGCGGCAAAGGGCCATGTGTCAAAGGCCTAATGTTAATGCATGTAGTGTCCACATCTCTACATACATTTCATGTATGTAAAACTAGTAACAGATCTGCAAAAGATGCCATGTGGAAGTTCAAACATAAAGAATAATCTACTAAGTTTTTTTGTTTTTTTACAATATGAGGATAAATTGCACTGACATGCACTGAAGGTCACAGTGCAATACCTGTACTCTCTATGGGGGACTGTGACTCCTGAAACAGTGCAATATTGACCCATCTAGTGCAATATAATTCTCTTTTATTTATTTTCTTTTTTATCCTGAATATTTTATTTGCTTATGTATTCATTTTAATGTCGTTTTTAAATATTTTAATCACTTGTGCAAGTTGTTTCGGTTTGCTTTTTAAAGAAATTTCCTGTATCTTTTTCATACTGTGCGTTTTAGAAATTTCATTCTGTAACAGCAACCAGGATGTTTTTACTTTAATGACGATAAATAAATCTGAATCTGAGTCATAATCATCTTACAACAGTTATTTGAACTGGAACATAACACTTTTCTGTTACTACACAACATTGCATTTTGAAACAAACATTTAAGACTAACAAGTTATGTTGTCCTGTTTCAAATCATTCAGCTTAACTTTACCAAATGGTGACAATTGTTTTGTTTAAAAAAGGCAAATGTGTCCTATTGGTAAGTGACAGTGCATGGTTCTTCGTCATTACTTGTAATGCGACTGGTGTTAGATTATTAAACAATAAAGATGTAAACTCTTTCAATGTTAAGTTGTTTTACTTTTTTTACTCATTGAGATTTGCCTTTTTGGAAATGTTCTGAAAAATGTTCTATAAAAGGAAAGTTTACAACCACACATAAAAATCTCATTCAGTCAGTACCATAAATTTGCTTTTAAACTTGAAAATATATAAATACTAAATACTTCATTTTTATGTTGACTGATGTGAAAAATGTTAGCAATGAAATAGTGGAGGTATCTGACCCAGTCCTGACTGAATACATATTATAAACTGTGGTTAGGTTTATAGCACAGTGATGGAAAAAACTGAACCAACAATCACACTTAGTTGCAATTTTTCACGTCATTATCACGTCCGACATAAATATGTTCTATTGGACTATTTCAGAACTAGCACGGTGTGTATCCTTTTAGCAGCGTCTGAAGAAAAGTGTCATAATTTCACTATAAATTAGGGCCAGCGTCTGATTTGAATTTCTGGCCATATCACGCTGCCTCTGTATTCATTTTGTCACTTAAGTCGCATTAATATATGCTACTCAAGACGTTGAAATTGCATGCAAGAAATGTAGCCCTGCGTGGTGCAGGAGTTTGTATCTCTGCCTTTATGTCCAAATCAGTCACGTCTTTTATTGGACACACTTGAGCAGAATGTAAGAGCCCTGCTGCCTCACCAGATGAGCTGAAAGCTTAGTTTTTGTGCCGTGCCTATGACAGACACATAACACGCCACTGTCTTTGTGTCCATCCATCGAGTCTCTTATATTCTTCTCTTTAAAACCTCTCACATATGTACATTCTCTGATCCGTCATGTGCGCCTGCTGATTGTAAAGGCCCTTTTTCCCCTGGCCTGATTACCCAAGATACACCTTATTAGCACATGTGCAGCTCATTGTGGTCCCATTGTGTCATAATAAAAGTAAGACCTTTAATTGATAATCAAGTGAATGTAGAAAAATGTGCCATTATGTTGTTGGTTTGGTGCATTTTACAGAGGAGTAGAAGGGATCCATGGCATTGGTTTGTCTACAGCTGGACACATAATTAGAGTGCCTCCTTAACTATAATTTGTGTAATAGTTTTGGTTGGCGGCATGTTATTACCATATGAAAGGGCTAAGCAGGGGTCATGTGCATTGCTACAGCAATTAGAGCTGAGCTGAGGGCAGAAGAATGTTTGGAGCCGTTGTTAATTGGAAATCTCTACAAAGCTATGTTTTAATTATAATTTAGTCAGAGCTGCACTGTTTTAAACCCAATATATTCGGTTGCCATTATTTTCTGTAACACTATGAACAGCTAGGTCTGTTTCCTTTCAAAGTGCCTGGCTTTGAAGAAAATGAGATTGAATTAGATTAATTTGAAAGGCTCTGCTGCTGTAAGTTTTTTTTTTTCATGCTAATGTCACATAGGGTTCGCGTAATGAGCCTCTCTGTGCTTTGTTTAAAAAGTGCTCTGTACTTGCTATACGCTATATACTTGTTATGAACCCTGTAGAAATGTTCCATTATCCATTACATGTCGTGCAATAACTGTTCAAAACGTAAATTCTCAATTTAATACATTTAACCCCTGGGTTTCAAATCTTTGTAAAACTTAAGGGACTAACTTTGGATCTAACATTACATAAAATTTTATGCTCCACAGAGAGAAGCAAAACACTTCCGACAAATGACTGGAAATTGAAACAGTGGTGCACATGATTGTATTTTGTCAGGTGGTAACAATGACAGTGACAGTCTCTTGAATTCTTCTTTACACAGGTCGAAATGAGCTGATAGCCCGATACATTAAACTTCGGACTGGGAAGACGAGGACTCGGAAGCAGGTATGACCAAAGTGGCTGTTGTACCTCTTTTAAGGAAGGACGAAAACTAAGCAAAGACATAGATTGACAAAATTTCACCATCTGGTGCTATCAGGACTGCACTGCCGATGTCCCTAGTTACTAAATTCGCAAAATTGTCCCTCTTAAGTCACGTAAGACCTGTAGACAAAATACGGCAGCTTTGTAAAAATGAAAACTAATTATAATTCCTCAAAGCGGTTCTTTCCATTCCAGTTTTCCTTTTAAAAAGCTTTGACACACATTATTTCAAGGTTTCATTGTAGCTTAAACTGTGAGTGTTCTTCCTTGTGACTAAATGATGGAGGTCATGCACTTGGCTGGAGGAGAAGCCTTTATTAATGGGAAGGCTGAAGCTTTAATAGATTGGTACCATCCCTGATTAAAGTCGCAGCAGGTGCACGCTGCAGTCAGTGGAGTGTACTCTGGATTATGCAATAGAACACACAGGAAAACACACACCTCCGTATTGTAGTCTTCACTTATGAACTTATGAAACTAAAATGGATCCTAGAGTGAGATTTGAGCAATTTGTTTCCAAAGCTACTGTTGTAAATGACGTTTAACCGCTGTGTGTCAAATGACACACATGCAGTTTCTCTGTGACTCAGATTCACAACAAGACAAAGAGACAATTATGTGAAAGTACACTAAGAAATACATATTGTATTTTCCGGACTATAAGTTGCACTGGTCTATATCACATTTCTGGGGGAAATTTATTTGACAAAATCCGATACCAAGAACAGACATTTCATCTTGAAAAGCAAGTTCTAATAATAGTAATAGACTAGAGAAAATTGGCTGAATAGGTATACAGTATGATAACAATACACACTGATGGATATTCAAGTACATGAGGACTGGACAATGAACTGAATACATGTCTGGTATGTTAACGTAACATATTAAGAACAGGCTAAGATGTTTATTTTCCATCTCACTCCAAATCACTAAATCCATTGAATTCTTATCCTCGGTGTCGCTTCTGAACAACCCCGCAAACTCTGGAGGTAGACAAAGCGTCGCTTCCTATTCTGCATGGCTGTCATCAGCCTCAGTATCAGTCCCAGTTTGAATTATTCTGGCCTTTCTAAATCCTGACAGAATGGTTTAGGTTGTCAGTGAAGTCCATACTTTCTCGATCCATCCAATGATGTGCAGGAAAGTTGCATGGCTAGTCCTTCTGGTTGCCGTGACACAGTGCTCTCCATCTATCATCCACTGCTCCCACAGATTACACAAGATGGCCTTAAAGCTTTGTCTGTTTCACGGAGACGTCAAGTGGCTGGAATACAGTGGTTGAGACTCCAGAGATGATGCCTACAGTGTCCTTGTGTGGTTGGTTGTCAGTGTGAAAATAACAAACATGTGAAATTATATATTTTAATAATTTCACATATAAGTTGCATCCTGGACAAATTATGAAAAAAAGTGCAACTATTGGTCAGGAAAATACCATACATCTCTGTGATTGATTCCTTTAAATATCTGATGTCTGTGTAATTTCACTGTGATGTGTTAGTCCCGCAACTTTTTATTATTTTCATTTACAAATGTTTTCCACATGGCATGTTCACATAATTGTCATCAATGTGAGAAGATATGGTCTGTATTTCATATTAGATGGTGTAATTGAATTCCTGATTCTAACTGACGTGTTCTGTCTTATTTCTATGTAACCGACAGTTACTATGCTAGATTTGGTTTCACCAACAGACTATTTTATTTTAGCACATTTTTTTGGGGTTGTTGTAACATTATGTCACATTATTGATTTCTTTGAGAAGTGGATGTGTACTGAGCAAGATAATGTACAAGGAGTATGTTGTCACAGGCTGATGCAAGATCCCGTACCTTATTGGCTACTTATTGAAGTGTTAGAGCTTAGCATATCTGATATTAAATATATATGAATTTATTTAATTAGTACAGGAACTTTAAAGTATTCTACCATCTTTACAGCACTGTAGCACATTAACAGGATATTATTATTTTAACACTGAATGAACGCTTTATTTGCCTGAGAAAAAGGTAATCATTAACCTGCAGAGGTAACTACGCTTTCTATTAAATCACTTCATTCCTGGTGAAATACTCACCATGGGGGTGATTGTCCTGAATGGAAATCCTGGGGAACCTGTCATTAATACACATTAGTTCTCTTTCAGTCTCTTTTATTTTTTTTTTGTTTTGGCACCGCTCAATGACTCATGTGAGAATATTAAATAATTTTGAATTTGGCCGGCGAAATGCCTCGCCCCGGCTCCCACAAGGATATTAGACGACCATATTCACATTCAGTCCACAGCAGATCGCATCTGTGTGCTCTTAATGTGTGCTAAGGGGGCCTGCATCCTCCTTAATCAGTTCACTTAAGTGATGACAACACACAGCGTAACGCTTCGCTGGCTGTTAGCTTGGTGTGTGGTTTGACGGTGCTTCTGTTTTCTCCAATGGAGTGTTTTTAAAAACAAAGACGTGTAATCCACTTTGTACCTTTTTTGTGTTTATTTCCCCTTTCCTCTTTTTTTTTTTTTTTTTAAATGGAGGTGTCTAGTCACATACAGGTCTTAGCAAGAAAGAAAGTTCGAGAAATCCAAGCAGCCATTAAGGTACGTCCGGCTTTGCCCAGTTGCAGGGGGCTTTTCATTGCCATGGTTACAGGCTCTTCCTTTGTTTTCCTCCCCTCCCCTACCCCGCAGGTGTCTAGTCACATTCAGGTTCTTGCCAGAAGGAAATCTCGTGAGTTTCATTCCAAGCTAAAGGTATGCGCTTTTCTGCTTTTGGGCTTGTGGTTGCTGTGCGTCTTAACTTCCTGTTTCCTGTAGTGACAGAGTGAATGCTTGGTGCTCTGAACCCCCCCGCCACCCTCACCATCCCCTCCCCACCACAAATCTTCTGCGGACTGTGGTCTGTTCAACGTCTCTCTCTCTCTAACCCTCCCTTCACCATCTCTCACACACTGAATCATGCTGTCGCTGTCCACCTGAGTTCATCTGTATTTAGAAATTTTCTGTGCCTTTGCTTTGACGGCAGCTGCTTATCACCTCAGCACAACTATAAAACTATAACAAGAGTGAGCGATATATTCAGGCCCAGTCCATGTCATCTGTGTGTTCTTATCTCGATATAGCCATCATTCTGCAATTCTTAAAGAAATTGTTTAATGCAGACACAGTGCACAGCATCTGATTTAATTTTTTTGCCCTCTTATATTCAGAACTTTCAAAAACAAACATACAGTGACACAAGTGATGATTTGAGTTAAACGAGAGTGGTACCAAAATGAACGATTAAAATGAACGTCAGCATCCCAGTCTAATCAGAAATGAGACTACGATTTTTAAAGTTTTAAAATACTAAACAAAACTGCTGCTCAAAGCGATTTGCATTTCAAGGCAGCTGGAAAGCACCAGATCCAGTGGTAGCAACAGTAGCTATTAATGAAGCACTGAAATTTTGGTGGTTGTGGATGTTTTATTTATGTCCAAACGAAAATCTTCATTACAAAAAAAATTACTTCTGTTTTTAAATTAATGAGACCGACTCACTCACAATGTGGGCTTATTTTCAATGAGCCGCTTAATTTACGCAAACTGCCAGTACTGGTTGATACATCAGTCTGTCTCCAAAACACACATCTACCATAACGTTGTGTTCAATGCCATGTCATTCATACTAATTATCACAACAAAATGAGATGCTGCCTATTGAATAAAACTAAAAATGGCAGAGAACGTCAAAGCAAAAGGCACCAGATTACTTTAGTTTGTGTGCTCCCCTATATGTGTGTGTGTGTGTGTGTTTTTTGTGTGTTTTTTGTGTGTTGTGTGTAATAATTAAGTGAAACTGAAATCAACATGCACAGGGAAGCATGCTGGCATTGGCTGATGGTGAGTGGCTTTGAGCTGAAGATCTGCTTACGACTCTTACTAAGTAGACTCTGTAAAAAGGGAAAAAAAGGCATGGCAAAAAGGGGTCTGTGTATTAAAAAAGAAATGATAAAGAGGAGATTACACCTGAACCACCTTGGACACCGTAACCCAACTTTTTCCCGCTGTCAAAGGCTCAGTGGTGCGCATTCAGAGTGGAGAATGGCCATGAAGCTGGCTGTTTCTGAAATGCCCTATCTGCTTTCTTGTTCTCCCTTCAATCTGTTGATAACTCCGGGCTCTCACAATGCCATGGCTGTCAGTCGCTTTCCTTCCTCCCGGTTTAGACGTCGTCATTTCAGGACCGTTCTCGTCAGGTTATTTCAGCAACAGTGAAATCTGCTTAAAAAAAATCGCAGAGGAAAGCTTTTCAGAACGTCACATTAAAACGGGAGAAAAGCATTGTGAAAGAAGTAATCTTGGATAATATTGACCTGTAATTTAAGGTATTTTGTAAAGTAGCGCTTGTATATCAAAGGACACTCCCATATGCCATTTTCTTCTTTTCTTGGGGGCCGACTTTACATTTTGACTTTCACACTTTGCTCCACTCGCAGTATTCATCAAGAATTAATGACCCCTCATTAATCTGTGTTTGTGTGTGTGTGTGGGTGTTTGTGTGTGTGTGTGTGTGTGTGTGTGTGTGTGTGTGTGTGTGTGTGTGTGTGTGTGTGTGTGTGTGTGTG
>JAPTHA010000018.1:24555378-24566829 GCA_029814585.1 Gymnapogon annona | reverse complement strand
ACACACACACACACACACACACACACACACACACACACACACACACACACACACACACACACACACACACAGAGTGGGTTTGACTGTGCCTTGAGATGAACTCCTCTCACTGTTCTTACATTCCTCTCATTCCACAGGGGATGAAACACAGTGTGAGGAGCCTCATTATCTGCAGGGGAAAAGGGATGATAAGAGGGAGCAGGAACTGCTGTTATTAGACGTCACATGGGGTCTTAAAGTGTCACTCACCACAACAAGAAAACACACACACACACACACACACAAAGAAAAAACACACGTCATACATAAAAAGTGATTTGGCAACAAAATACCATCTGGTGGCAATGTGTAAAAAATGTTTACACACAAGGAAATTCTCCTTGAATAAATAACATTGTAACGTGATCATGCGTTTTCTACAGTGACCTCAGATTTTTGATCAAGGAGAGACATGATAATGAGTGTTTTATCTCCTCCTTTTTCTAAAAATGAGCCATTTCACGGCTGTATTATCAGATTGTTTCTGCTGAATCCTTTGGTCGTGTGGATTTGGCAGATTGGAACAAGTAAAAATCAAAGGTTTTTAAAAGAACCAGAAATGGATGTAATGATCAAAACCATGTAATTTTACCTTTACATTTAAAGAGGAATGTAAGTAAGTAACACTGCCAATGCATCAAAATACATTTCTCCTGAAGTCTGTCTACTAATGAATGTAATTAAACTCAAACTGGAAAAGTATGTGAAGAAACTGACAGAAATTCAATCACTAAGAATTGTATTGATAAAAAATATAAATTAAACTCCGCCCCCCATCCAAACAAGTTGTGGTTGAAGAAGTCAACAGTTGTGTGAACCTGGAGAAAATAACCTACTGGATGAAAAAAAGAAGTAGGATGTACTACAATATATGGAACCATTTCTAAACTACATGGAAAATTTACCAGCACACCACATTGGTTCAGCTCTATATACCCAAGCAGGGCTTGTGGGACTTAGGAGGTCAGAGGTCAGCTATGTCTCTCTGCAAATTAGGGGGTTCATTTATTTATTTACTTTTGTTTTTGTCTGTCTCTGATCCAGCCATCGTGGGTCTGGACTGTTGTCTTGTGAATGTAACTAATATTATCTAATAAAAAGGTCTACATCATTCATTCATTCATTCATCTTCCAAATCCGCTGCATCCTTTTGAAAAAGCAATTTTTTAAAGAAGACTATGAATAAAACCTCCAGGCTTTCACGTCCAGGGCTGTGGTGACATTCCCCGTGTGAATACAGAACACTGACAGTTGTGTTTTGAAGGTTTTTTTACTGCACGGTTTCTCTCCAGTCGAATACCTTTACACTCGAAGTTCTTAATACAAGCGTTTTCTTACAAATGGTGCAGTAGGTGTCACATGTTCAACAGCATTTAATGTCTCCCAGAATTGTTGTAGACTTTTTTTTTTTTTTAAAAGACGGAGCCTTGAGGAGGTGAAGAAACCTACACGGATGAAATACCTGTTATTGGAGGATTTTTTGATGTAATGTTGTCATGGATGATTCTTTAAGTTCTTGAACTATTCAGTTTATGTAGTGTTGTACGGAAAATTCTTCAGTGGCCTATGACAGTGTATTATAGATGGAGTCATGAACCAACGCTGTCGGCTATTAAACACATGAGCACCACTTGTATGATGATTATAAAGGCTTCTCATCTGCAGTTACTGATAATAATCTACACCGTTAGTTTGATGGTCAGTTTCATATTCTTTTCTGATTAATTACTTTGACCTTAATGTTCAGTTTTATAGATTTAATTCTTCTGCCGTTTACTATTTTCCCTCAACGGTTTGATTTCAGTAGAGACAGATGTAGTGAGTATCCAGCTTTGGTGATAATGGTGATGTGTGTTTTTATTGATTTATTTATTAAGTTTCACAAATCCAGTAAAACAATGTAAAATGCATCGTCATTGTTTTGTATTTTGCGAATGTTCTATTTTAATGGAGGGTACCGATGTCTTCCATTGCAGGTGGTGACCAACAGGGACACCCAGGAGACGCTGCTATGTATGGCGTGTGTGTTTGAAGTGTCGAACAGTGAGCACGGCGCGCAGCATCACATCTACAGACTGGTAAAGGAGTGAGAGGCTCCAACAATCCACGCTCCTCCTGCCCTCAGAACCCCACCCCCTCTTTTCATAGACTTACCAACCTCAAAACAAGTGGCAGTGCCTCTACCTGAAAGTCACACCTGCGATGTTTTTTTTTTTTTTTTTTTTTGGTCACGGTATCAGGTGAAGTCAGTTGTTCTGAATTTGTTTAAATATAAGTGTTTGTTATATGACTGCAGCTGTGTATTGCGGTACAGTTGTTTTATGTTTAAATGCAGGAATTCCCATCTGAAAATACATTGAGTTGGGTTTAAATGTGGCCGTTGTTGTTGAATTTACTGCGTTCATTTGGTAAATGGAAATCTATGTGTCGTCCTCTTCTGCTTTGTCGTGTAGACTTAAGGAAAAAAGAAAACACATGCTGGCCTTTCCTTCAACTGGCCTGATGTGGTCTATGTAATCTCTCTGAGTGTGTGTGTTCTGTCTGTAGTCCATAACGTGTGTCCGTCGCCGCTGCAGATGCTGCACACGTGCACCTGCAGCCAATAGATTTTCCAAAGAAACCAGACAACATTAAATAGACGGTAATCGAAAACCAAGCGTCAATACTGTCAAATGTACTGCTTTTACTAAAAGGTGATCAGCTTTCAGTTTGTATTTGAATCCCTGTTGAAGCACTCCGAGTCTTAGACACTAACAGAATAATGCACTGTGAAAATACGACAATACATTTTGCCTGCTTCTGTTCATAAATATAGAGGCTTTACACCGGCTATAGCGGACCAATCTCTTATGATCAGAGAATTTTGAGGTGTTGGGTGAAAGCACTGTTAAAATACCACAGTATCATATTGTCCAAAAGCACTTTGTTCTTTCTCCCTGGGCTTGCCTTAACGATGTTTCTTTTGTTTTGTTTTTGTTTTTTAGATTTGCTTTTCTTATTTTTATTTAAAGAACAACAGTTGTATGAACCCTGACACTATTTTTAAATACCTGGAGACAGCGGGCCTTGTTCACTGTGCTTTTCCCCCCAACCCGAAAAAAACAAACAAAAAAAAAATCCCAACATTTGGTTTCCTACTGGGATTGCGGTGTTAAGTCACTCCGAGCGTTGCTGCCTTCACGTTCACACCGTGCTCACATGTTCCCGTGGCCTCCACCGTTTCAGAGCCTTAGACGTGTCACAGCCGTGCAAACTCTCAAACATATATATATACCACTAAAACTGTGACCTCTGTGTGGGAAGACTCTGTTTGCATTGTGGAGGACGTTCACAATACAATCTGCCAAAGTGTAAGTGTACAGTGCCTTAGAATATATTTTAACAGTACCCTTTATTTTAAGTCAAAAGTTTTGTGGATAAAACAGGCAAACATCGCTCAACCGGAGGAAATAATGTGTACTTAATATAATTGGTACACTCCTAGAAGTACACTAAATGTTTTTGAGATGCAGTACATTTGTTGGATTTAACCTTATTACAAAACTACAGATATTACAATTTCTATTTTTCTCTAACTCTGTACTGTAATATATTCCTGAAATATCAGCCTTTTTTTCTAAGAGTGTACTATAAACACAGACTGACTGCCTTTCCTGTTGGAACAGACCAAAAAAAAACAAAAAACAAAAGAGAGAGAGAGAGATAGAGAGAGATGCAGTCGATTCTTCGTTGTGTCCTGCATGGTAGCAAGGAAGTGCCTTTTGGACTGAAACATTTCCAGCTTCTAAAAGATCAAACAGAAATTTAAAAAATTAAGACACTGCTAGACCAAATAAAAAAAAAAACAACAAACAAACCAGAGACATCAGTGAAACCAATCACCACATTGCCTTTTTTTAAAGGATTGTAATGACAGCAGTGGAGACCTGGTTTAAAAAGGAAGAAATTCTATATTCTATGTTATGTTATTAATTAGTTTGAGGTCAAAGGCCAACAGACCTGCTGATCGCCACTGACTGAACGCAGGCGTCGACTCATGTTCACTGCAGCTTTCTGCTTCGTGTGCACTTGCAGGTTCAAGTGATTTTAATTTTTTTATTTTTTTTATTTTTAGAGAATTTCGGAAACGTTAAGGTTTCTTCCGTCTCGCGATTATATACTTAGAGGATGTGAAAACCACCGAGAACTGATTTTACAGAGTTAACTTTAATATCACAGTCCCCGCTGTGATGTAGGAGAGGCAGACGCATCGTGAATCATTTATTATCTCAAATGATAGTAAAAGTCTATTTAATAGTAACTTATCCATCAGTTTCAGAGCCCAGATTCTCACCTAACAGAACCAACCCACCCATTGTATTAAAAACAATGAAATATTCATGGACGTTTCAGGAAATCTGAAAAGCTGTTTTGTCTCATCAACTGATCCCGATTTTTAAAAATTACCAGTGAGGACGAGGCCGTTTGAGGTTAATACTTTCACCGTAAGAATCACAGCTACTCGAAACACGTGTACTTTTTCTTAAAAGATTTATACTCATCTTAAAAGTATTTTAATCAAAGAAACTCTAAATAATTGCAGACAATGTTTCTGGTGGATGCAGATAAAGTTGGGTGGTTCAGTATTTTGCCACAGTCCTATGGACGCTGTGGGCTTTTACTAGGCTTTTTCTTATGTTTACCCTGTGTATCTGTTGACATTTATTGATTACTTAGTGAGATGTTTTCTTCTTGTACGTGTATACGGTTGTACTTGGTTTTGTGATGACATTGTCTGTATATTGCAACGCCCTAATAAGATGGTAATGGTGTTACTGCTGCACTGCTGGTACATTCTGACCTGCCACTTCAACACTAACACAGCAGGACTGACGCCCACGACGAATGTCTAGACCGTGGAAAAAAAAAGGATAAATAACTAAAAAAAAAAAATTTAAATCTGCGAAAGTTGAGGGATCATGATAGAAACATATCAGCAGTTGAGCTCTTGTTATTTGTAATTTTGTTGAACAGTAGGTACTGGTACCTGTATGTTTTGTTTTTTTTAAATGACCATTTTTAAGATGGTGGCTTTAAAGTGATTTTTTTCACGTAGCTCACACACTTGTCATACACACTTGGGTTTTTGTGTGCAGACTTTTTTTGTAAAAAGGTGCTTTGTACAAAATTATATCTCGGCTTTTCTTGGTACAGAGGTGTGATATCTTTTCATATCCATGACGGTAAAAAAAAAAAAAAAATTGGAGCAAGAGAGAGAGAGAGAGAGAAAGAAAAGAAACTCTGCTACGTCTTTGTGTTTTGCATTATGGTCTTGTCTTTGCTCCGTAACATTATGATGCCTTCTTGATAATAGTAGATATTTTGTAGCTTTCTAGATACTTTGTATGTATGCAATATTGAATTTAAATAAATCTGGAAAACACACACTGTTTTGTGCCGTTTTAATGAAACATCGTTACCATTATTGCAGCAGTATTTCAGCTCATGTGACCTACAGCTCTGGACAAAATGAAGAGAACACTGCATTTTTTTAAAAAATGTTTTGCCTAAAATCAGCAACTCTACATATATGACAGCCATTCCATTCCACCGTCTGTTGAATTTGTTTGTTTTAAAATTAACATGATCTTGTTTTCGTCACATTATTTGAGGTCTGAAAACATTTCATCTGTTTTTTTTTTTTTTGTTATTTTGACCAGTTGTCATTTTCTGCAAATTCTCTAAATGACAATATTTGTATTTGAAACCGGGTAGAAATGTTGTCAGTAGTTTATAGAATGAAAAAAAACAATGTTCCTTTTACTCAAAACACATACAATCATCCCTATAGAAATCATTCCTGTAGTGTACGTAGTAAAATCAGAGAAACTGATCATTTTGCAGTGGTCTCTGAATGTTTTTCCAGAGCTGTATATTAGAGCATGTGTGTGACTGTGTGGGTTCTTCCCTCTTTTACTGCAAAAGCCTCAGATCAACAGTAGATGGAGCCTCTGCTTTGGTCTGTTCCCCGGTGTCAAATCCCTGTGTAACACATTTCAAAAGGCCACTTTTTAAAGTGTGCCACTGCAGTAACGGAAACCACCACCAGATGGAGACATTATTTTAAAAAATTCTGGAAAAAGGCCTATTAAATAGAACACCGGTGAGTGTGTGTTATGTTACACCAGATGATTTGATGTGTGTTTAATGAACCAGAAATATCAGCCTCTTGTGGGTTAAAAATAAGAAAAATTATAAATATATTAAATATATTTAATAATAATATAATAATATATCATCATAATAACAATATAACATATAATAATATAATAATAATATAATATTATTAAAATTATGCTTTAAATCACTTGGTGTTAGTTTGGAGAGAACTACAATAGTGTGACTCCATCAAATAGAAACCACCCCAGCAAATATTGCAACTGAAATATACTTCATACTGTACTGTTAAGCTGTACAAGTACTGCTCCTTAATGTCTTGCGTTTCCCTTTGTGTTTGGACAGAATGACAGGACCAACAGCGGACAGTTTCTACTTTAGTTAAATTAGTTATTTTCTCCAGATTACAATTTATGCAGAATATAGTGAAAGTTTTACCAATTTCTGTAAATTTACGCACAAACAAAAACGAGTAGGTGAAACCAAACCTACAGGAATAATTTAGAAAAAAGAAACGTGGACCTTTGCATAACTTTAATATTAGCATATTAGCCCTTATATACACCATGGATATTAATGTCTGCACATCAAGTTCATTCAACGCAGTCCAACAGAAGACTTTACACCCACTTATAAGCCGTAAACGTGTCACGCCATAACGCATTCAATGATTCTAGTACCTCAGTATGACCGTATTAGTTCTACTCTGATTTTTTTTACTCTTTGTGTTACGCTGCTTTATCTGGAATTTCCCCTCGGTGGGATGATTAAAGGTATATATATTCTTAATGCACTGCTCATCTAAATCATGATCTGTTCTAAACGGGTTCTAGAGCCTACGGCAGCGTTGGATGCACATTTTCAGTTTTTGATCTCCTTATCAAATGAACCAAGACATACTAATCTACCAGCACTACAGCCTAATGCAGACATCAGCAGACACCTCATTAAGTATTATTACCATTAACGGTTGCAAATTTCCGTAGGTGACGGTACTGACTGTGATGCAGGACACCAGGCTTTGAATCCCAGAATGTAAAAGCCAAACTATTTCACCCATGGTCATTTTAGTCATTTTTACATGTTGAACACACACTGTATACAGATGATCTGAGTTTTAACTGTGAGGCATTGGTTACTGTTCAGTGTATCTGCTGTGCTGCATTTTATCCTCTTTGTACAGCTTTGTCACACATTTAGAAATAACTTGTTAATGTTGCATGATAAAAATAAGAATACAGTACGTTGAAAAGATTTCATAACCTTAATGCTTAGATGAGTATTCAGTCACACAGTTTATACATTAAAACCCAACAGCAAAAAAAAAAGTATAACAATAGCTGCGGGAAATGTGAGGGCGACATAAGTGTACAAGCTCCTAAAATAAGTCGACCTTTGACCCACGGCTACACGAAGGGTTCCCACTCCTCATAAAAGCCAACTGAACCACCGGTTGTTGCATTGTAACACTATCACAACCCTGATGACTAATTATTGTCGCGGTGTGCTTCACTCTTGTGTGTCGTTGATCTGGTCTCTTTTGATTTTATGGATGTGATTTTATTTGGGTGCGTGCTTTCATGTCATGGTTTCAGCGTTTTCCTCACAATATACACAGGTTTTTCAGAAATGAACCATCACCTGCAGTAAGAGGTCATTTCTGAGATGTGCTCCAACAAAACCCAGCCGGAGCCTCCACCTCTCATATAGAGCCACAGCACCCTTTAGTTCAGGCCTTTTTTCCAAAGCCGACGACTGCACCCACCTGACTGTGTGCAGTGAATCTCCAGCTCTATCAGTGACCTCCGCCTCTGTTCAACCTCACTGACTCTATCGCTGCACTTTTCAACGAAGATCAGCATCAAAGTAAACATCTGCCTCCTATTGACACATTGACTCTGTCTTTGAGTGACTCCCTTTAAAGCAGTTTGATGTTATTGCTGTTATTACTTAAAAAATTTTTTTATTTATTTACTTTAATAGCCTTTTCACACTTAATGTCGCAGTAGCAGGCTACATTTCACCTTTTCTCAGCAGTTTCAGTCTGAGCTGTTAGTTAATAAATGTACAAATAGTTTTTATTCTTTCGCCTCATAAACACACATCAGAATTAACCACTGGCGGTCACGTGATCACAACAGCGCCTAGTCCAGTGAAAGCGCAGCTCAGTTGTTTCCTTTCCTCGGCCTCCGGAGAGTCCACAGGACTCACAGGACATGCGCCTCCCACGCCATGCGCCGCTCCTCAGATGCGCCTTACGCAGCAGATGCGCACGAAGGAAATGACAGAGACACGGATACGAGGCGCTTAGAGACTTTGTTGGAATTGTTGTTTTAGCCGAAGAGCAGCGATGGAAGTGGAGGAGAGTAAGATCTCAGTGTGGGTCTGCCGAGAGGAGAAGCTGGTCCTGGGTTTGTCAAAGCGTACAACCTGCGCCGATGTTATCCAGGTGCTTCTGGAGGACCAGGGCTCACAGTGCAGCCCGTCCACGCCGCAGCTCTCCAGTTGCGCACAGTCCTACTGCATTGTGGAGAAATGGAGGGGTTTTGAGAGGAGTTTACCCTACAAGACCAAGATTCTGCGCCTGTGGGTGGCGTGGGGAGAGGAGCAGAAGAACGTGAAGTTTGTGTTGGTGAAAAGCGAAGCCTCTTTGGTGAACCACGGAGCCCGGAGCGCAGAGGCGCGCGTGGTGCTGAGCAAGCAGAGCCCCTGTGTGTCCAAGGGGACTGCCAGGATACCCGTGGGGGTCGTCTCACCCGAGAAGAAGCGTCGGATTGTGAGGAAAGCTTTCAGAAAGTTGGAGAAGATTAATAAAAAGAGAGCGAGAGCTGCGCCCAAAGACGCGTCGTGCGCAGAGAAGATGGAAACTTTGGTCCATGTTGTGATTTCTCAGGATCATACGATCCGCCAGCAGATCCAAAGGATTATAGAACTGGACGCCGACATTGAACGATGTGAAGCAAAGGTGCATTATGACAGAATTAAAAGACACGGGATTAATTATGTGCAGAACACGTATTTGGTGGACGCGGACGCGGGCTCGGGCCATGACGCAGACAGACTGTGTTCAGCTCAGACTGTGTCGGAGTTCGAGGCGTACGTCCTGCAGTGTGAGGAGCTGGTGAGGTTACACGAGGAGGTGTGGGAGCAGGAGGCTCTCATAGACGACATCTCGGCTCAGATCCAGGAGGAGCTGAACCACCGCTGGATGCAGAGGAGACAGGAGCAGCTGCGCAGCCAACACTCGCCGCGCGTCCTCGGCGCACAGCCCGCGGACAACGAACCGCTCCTGGAGGAGGAGAGGATCAAAACGCAGTTAGATGCGAGTTTATACATCGGCCTGCGCCTCAACACGGATTTGGAAGCTATTAAGAGCGATTTAGAGCTGACCCGGGAGATTTACGGGCTGAGGGAGAAGGAGATGAGGGATCTACTGGAGAAAGTGAACAGTCTGGAAGTGGGGGGCGGGGTCGGGGAGGGGGGATGCAGAGACGGGACAGACGGAGACCACACCGGGACGAGGAGCACTATGGACACCAAGAGTGGGTGGGTGGAACAGGCCAGGGGTCTGTCCAAGGCGCACAGTGTCAACGATGACGACTCGGACACGGGCTTGAGTTCTCTGCACAGTCAGGACTCAGACTGCAGACAGTGGGAGTCTCTGGTGTAGGACTCAGAGAAGAAGAAAAAGCACATCCTCAGGAATTACACATGCTTTCAGAGTCAAGGGGTGAGATATGTGTAGGACAGGTGCGTTGGTGTGTGGGGGAGGTGGTGGTCTCAGTTTCTTTATTGACATAAACAATAAAAGACAGACTATATGGTTACATCTATTGTGTTTTATGTGTCATTTTTTCCATTTGAGACTCGGTTGAACTGCAAAAAAAAAGTAGAAGTTTGCACGGATGAAGGGTGTAGATGTTTATTTTGGTAAATGGGAGTAAATCAAAAGTTTTTTGAAACGGAATATAAAATGACGTGATGATAAATCTGATACACTTATAGTTATGTGTGTCTTAACCCTTTCATGCGTATAATGCTCACTACAGCTGTTTTAAAGTTGTTTTCTCTTATATGAATGAGTCAATGTTGCAGTCAGAGAAATTCTGGAGTAGGTTATCATCATTCATGCATGAAAGTGTTAATATTGTACCTGTATGTCTTATGTCAATTACAACTGCAAAGAAGATGAAAATGTCCTAACAATATAGATTAACCCTTTCGTGCATAGTAGTAACTACAGCTATTTTAAAGTTGTTTAATGAGTCTTAATGTCACAGTTTGACCAAAATCATTTTAGTAGGTTACCATCATTCATGGATGAAAGGGTTAATATGTATCATCAGATGTCTGTCATTCTTCAGAAGAATATGTGACATCCAAGTCAGTCTCATTTTAAGCACAGTGACACTTTTCTTTTATTCTTCCGCAGCCTGATCTGAAAGCATGTCAGGAGAAGGAAAATCTGACACCACTTCTCACTTCTGATTTTATTCAGTCAGAGAATAATAATAAAAAAAAACATCAACAACAACAGAATGACAGACCCTCTCTGGTTTCACCCTTGATAAATCCGCTCATGTTCTGCTCTGCGTCTCACTACACAGCCATGCGTAAAATAACACTAACGTATACATTACTGCAGCTTGATTGTGTACCCGCTTTAATAGGAGTATTGAATTATTCCAAAACACAAGGAGAATAAAAGCTAGAGAAAGTCTCAGCGTATACAGTGACCAAGTGACAGAGGCAAAGAAGACATTGCATAACTTTGGTAAATGAGTGAATAGGTAAAGGTAAAGGGCTAATGCCACGTTCCCAGTGTTATGTTACATAAGGACGTGTTGGCATTGTTTTGGGCCACAATGATTACATACTGTATATGTTACTCACTTCCTCAATTTTCCATTTCACACATGAGTTATAGACCACTGGTTCTCAACTGATCTGGCTTTAGGACCCACCATCGCCCCTTAACAACAAGCTGTGACCCAAATCAATAGAAAAATTTCATCATTCATTCATTCATTCATTCATCTTCCAAACCCGCTGCATCCTGGGTCAACATTTCAAATTGATTTAACATAACCTTCAATAACACTTCAAGTGAGTGTACTTGTAAAGTTAATTCAGTAACTTATTCTGGCAATAAAAATTACATTCAAAATAAAATAAAAAGTCCAAAAATGACAACCAACAGTGCATATGGTATAAATTCAGTTTCTTTGTTTTGTTTTTTTATCCACAAACTCAATA
>JAPTHA010000018.1:24523263-24535237 GCA_029814585.1 Gymnapogon annona | reverse complement strand
GAACAGACATAATACTATTCCCTGGATGCGACCACTCATCCAGACACATTGACATCTGTACTTAAGAGCACTGAAAATGAGGCAGCTCAGGAGACTCTCAAATGAGCCAATGGCTTTAATGTCAAGAATGAAATATACCAAGTATTTACTTTGATGTCTTTATTTAAGTATTTTAACAACAATTTCAAGCTTTGCACAAAAAGTTTTGATCACAACAGCCTGTGCTCTGCTCAATATCTTGACTGCGGGAGGAGCATAACATCACATATCAGATCCAGCCAATGACTACATACCTCATTATAAGATTTCAAGACATCTGAGAGTCCAGCTGGAGATCATGACACTAAATGGTGGTAACCGATTTTCTCTATGACCAGAAAGTCATATTTTCTCCACACGTTCCCCAAAGCACATTTAGTAGTGATAGGCCACCCGAGAAAATCAAAACCAAATAGGTGAAATAAACCCTGTGAGAAACAGTGACACCACAAGAGTGCTCAGCCAAACCCATCGAAATAAGATACAACATTGTAAATAATAATATTAATACATGTTTAACTGAATGTATTCCAAACAGAAAAATAAATTCCTTTGGTCAAGTAAAAAACAAAATGAAAATCATAGTGAAGTCTTTCTTTCACCAGTCTTATGTCCCTCGTGTGTTGCTTTTCTACAGTCAGCCAGGTTCTTGAGGCTCTAAGGCTGCAAAGGAGGTGTCAAGGCAATATGGTTATGGTGCCCCTGGCGCTCCATGCTGCAGCATGCTGGGAGTAGAGTAGGAGAGGGGCAGAGGCATTGAAAGAGGACAGGATGTCCTCACACAGCAGGTGAAGGTGCATCAGGGTCAGGCTCGTTGCTGTAATTGTTGCTGTAGTGATTCCCACTTGGTGGGTGGTTTGGAAGGATGTCCAGTTCATCCACTTGAGGTCCAGGGTGCATCACCACCAGCTGGTCCTGTGGGATGTCTGCTGCAGCTGCTGCCAGATTAGTGATGGACTTGGATTTTACACACTGGAAGTCCACATGGCGACTCTTGCCCTCTTCCTTTTCCCAGGACATGCGGATAAAGGGTCTTTGGACGTAGTTGTAAATGACCTCTGGACGTCCTCCTGGTCGTTTTTTGACCTTCTCTTTATATGTTGGGTATCCTGCCAGAGGACAGTCACAACAAACCATTCACTGACCCGTTTTACAGAGAGCCTGCACCATTGTCTTCCATTACATCCTGTTATTAACTGGAACATTAATTTCTTGCAAAGGGGTCTTAACAACAGAATATTTATCTTGTATATGTTTCCTTTTTGCATTGATACATGTGCAAAGGTGAATACCTCTATACAGAAATTTGCCAATCAGTCACTTTAGGCCCACTAAGTGTAAATTTCACTTACCTTCAATCCCCAGTCGTATTTTCTTCAATCCCCTTTCCTTCAAAACTGATTTGGCAACATCTCGGTTCTCTATATACTTGAAAAATCTGTACAGTTTTGTGCTGTAAATGACTGCAAAGATAGGGAACACCACATCAGAATTCATCACACAGCTGTATATACACAGACATGAGTGAGTATTTAGTATTACATGGGTACTCACTTTGCGAGTATTCTTCTCCCATTTGTGGTGGATATTCTTCATCCCAGTCCACCACGTCATCATCAGTAAGGACAACAATATGACACTCTCTCTCTCCGCTCTGGGCACTAGCGACCATTAAAGGAAGAACCATTTCTTCCAGATAAAACTCAAATTGTCGACGAGCACCATCATTGGACAGCTCATGCATCAGGGCACCTAAAGGGAGAGGAAGAAAGAAACAAATTGTCAAAGACAATCAGAACAATTTTGTGTCTGGAAACTTATTGCCGGGCATTTATACTGTTGTAGTCAGAGTACTTCTAATACAAAAAACAGTCACAGAAGAAAAAACAAACATATGTTTACAAGGCATTAACACTAATCTCTACCATTCCGTAGAGGGATACTTACTAAGGTCTCTGCATTTAATGGTGCTGTAGTCAAAGGAGATGCATAGATAGTCACACGCCTCCCGCAACTCGGGGATGGAGATACCATCAGGACAACGGATTATCCCAGATTTGTAGTAATCCTGTCAATTAGACAGAAGGCACAATGGCCATTTAAGAATATGAACATACATGTGTGAAATCAATAAAGACTCTAAGCTCTCAACGTAATGCACGGAGTGCAGATCTACAACAGGACGGTGTCTCAGGAACCCAAGGGAACACGCAGTAAGTCATGAAAGTGATAAGATAAACAATGATAGTTTATGCACAGTTATCAGTTTTACTTAAAACTGTAGCAGAGGAACTAAATGTTCATTTTGGAAGCTGACGACCTAGTTAAAGTTAGACTGTACTGTGAAGTGTTTCTGAATGTCCACCAACATCAAAATAAATAACACTGTGGAGACACTGACCAGAATTGCTCGGAAAACTGTGGAGCTAATGCCTTCAGCCACCTCGTATTCTCCCTTCTCATTGGGGCGTGTGAAATTATGCTCCCGTCCAGATCCAAACATTCTGAAAGAACACTTTGTTTATTATCTGAACAACAAAACATATAAAACACATTCAAATGTTTTATACAATTAGGGCTTGAAAAAAATATCATTGTTATATTTACTGAGGACAAACAATAAGATTCTTGTACCTGCCCAACATCGTATTGGGTTGTGCGGTGAAAATGGAAGGGTCTACTACAAAGCGTGTATTGTCAACAATCAGAGTGACTCTTTCTGAGGTCCTCATGTTTCGGCTTCCAACGGTGGCACTAGCCCCTCCCTCTTTGGGGTTCTCATAGACAAAAACCATTTCTCCGACTCCCAAACTCTTAAAGGTGCCTTCAGTGCTGGACAGACTGCTATTACGACTGCTCACTACTCCACTGCTGCTGGAGCCGCTGGGAGAAACCCTCTGAGGCCGCGGACTGCTGGGCCTTGATGAGGGACCACCATCCCGCTCACGGTCTGAAAACAGACAAAACAATGACTCATAAATGGAACTTTTGGAAATAAACATATGAGCAAGTGGACTAAAATAGAGTTAGCATTTTGATATTTTAATCAAAATCTATCTTGAATTTTGCCAGTCTTAGATCAGCGGTGGACAGCAGAAGTGATGGGAAAGAACAATATGGAGAAACAGTAAACGCATTGCAAGTGTTTCGGCAAACATTATAATAAAATTTGTAAGCATTTCAACTCAAGTTTCAGCCCTAAATCACACAAAAAATAACTCATCCAGACAGAGAGTCAACAAGTAAGGGCCTTTGTCTAGTGCTGGTGTCCCAACTGCAGGACCCGCCACAAGTGGTAAAGTCCTGCCTTAATGCAGTAACAGAAAAAGACGCCCTCTCTGTGCTGTAAATTCATCAAAACAGTCAGCTTCTCCCTGTAGTTGCTGTCAAGAGCTGTGAACCTCCAGCGTGACATCAACATAAGCCCTCTATTCTTTCCATGTATACATACACTCACCACTGTTGTGTTGCCGGGTGGGTGAAGTGACGTTGCGAATGCAAGGGGTTAGTTGGCCTTCTCTCTCATGTGAGGAGTCCCTGGAGCGATCACTGGAGCGGCGGCGGTCACGTGAACGGTCACAGCCCCCACTGGCACCATGCAGGCTCATCTTCCTCTGTTCTGCCTCCACTCGAGAAGCACGGGCCTGACTGCTTTTCAAGACAATAACATTTGTAACACTACTTACTCAATGCCATTTATTATTTTCATTTCATAGTTAGCAGGATAAACAGGCGTGCCCATAAGGACACACCATTTCAGGGATGCTTAAGCTAATATTTCTTGGCAGCTGGTTAAAAATTTCAAGTCCAAAATAAACGTAGAAAATACCTCAACCTCTGTCACCTCCGTCAAATTTTGCACTCGTTCCAGCTCTCAGCAAAACTCTGATGGGGGTTATTACCAGAAAAAACAAAACTACACTCAGTGTGTTTTTATTTTGTCACATGAGGGGGAACTGCATTTTTTTTAAACGTGAGAATTTTTTTAGGCAAGTTCTGAGTTTGTTGTACAGAGCCTGCGTTCTCACCACAGTGATTTATAATTTCTTCAAGAATGTTGATAAATGTTGCTTTCTTTTTAAACTGGAGGCAGTGAGACAACAAGATAATCAGCAGAAATTCCTTTTTTTACTTATTTGAAAAACCTCGATACAGTTACAGTGAAACCAGTCACCATACCATTTTAAATGTGATAACTGTCATTTTTGTCAACCATAGAGCTTTTGAAGTGCAACACTAGTAATGATTGACCTTGTTGAAAATGTAGCACACAGATACAAATACCACCACTGCCCTTCTGAGAAAGAAACCTGTCAATTTAACAAGAACAAATCTGTACAGAGATACCTAAACAGTGTGGTCATATCATCTAGTCACACTAGTCAGAGAATCTTCAGCAACTTTATTACTAGTCATTTACGATTGACATGTTGACACAGCCTTAATAAATATACCAGAATTTCCACATCACTCGCATCATATTACATTCAACTGTGATGTCACCAAGTCAAACTATGCACTAGTGTAAACACATTCCTTGTGCGACCTGTTTGAGCCTTGTAAACACAGCTAATAGGCAAATATCTCTACAGGTGCAGGTTACACTTGCATGGGTACAGGTTAATACTCCATGTAAATATATTCTTATATTCTTATGATTTTTGAGCCTGCTTATACAGAAACATAAAGGTATTTGTATACTAGCCATGGATTTCTATAAAAGAGATTAACAAAATGGGCAGTTTCACGATAATTGTACAAACCCAGAAACCCAAATGCGCCTAACACTGTTGTCCTGTCCCTATTCATTTGCTGAGTCCCATTATTAGACAAAGATTGTTGGCCATTGATGTTTACATTGTCTATCTCTTGGCACAAAGGACAATTTAACAACATGCCCCATGTTTTAGGATTCTACAAAGTGTAGTAACATTTTGAGCGTCTTCCTTAAGATTATGTTTTCAAAATGATAAAGTAAGAGAGCCGGAAGCAACATAGATAACACCCCGAAGTGATCATGATGTTTTAGTTATAGTATCATCTTTCTTATCACCTCATTACTGTACAGTTTTAAGAAGATATCACAAATACGACAGATATGCCGACTCACCTCGAACGCTTGCAGAGTTTACGAGGTCGGCTTGTTGCTTTTCCTTCCCAGTTTTCGGTGTCACTGGAGTTACTGTCATATGACTGCAAACGTGTTGCCATCACCCGTTCATGTGGGAGTCCGGTCTGGATCTTTCACCGTTCATAATCTAGTTAATGGCGAATTCAACAAGTCAGTTCGATCCCTTGACCAGACAGATCAAATCAGGGTACATCAGACACCAGTCTGTCGTCAACTTTAGACGTAACAATAGCATGTGTACACATAAAGCAGGACGATCGCGATGAAAAATAAATAGATACACGAGTATTAAACAAATCCGTCTACACTAATGTCAGTGTACAGTAAGGTTAGCTAGTCTGCTGTGTTAGCATCCCCCGCTAGCTATCGTTCGCTTACGTTACCGCGTTATGTTACGGCATTTTCATATATTTCAGGATTGTCTTGCGAGTATTGAAGTTGTGGCAAAAAACAACATGAAGCGTATGATGAGCCATCCACATGGAAGTACATTTTTTTTAAGTATCTAAGTAGTTTGTAACGTTTACCTCTTAAATGTGAATCCCACTCGGTTGCCTGCTAACCAGCCATCTCCTTTCAAAACACTCACCGATCTGACGTAAAACGTAACGACCGTTAAGAACCTGACGTCATGACGTACAAAGAGGTAGCACTGTGGCAAATCGACTCGTTTCAGCCTACTGAATGAAATCACGGAAAACTGAATGAGACGATGTAAATGTAAATGAAAATGTTTAAATGTGATGTTTTTTTTCCTGTTCACAACAAGGGAGGAAGCATTCTTTCTTAATCTTTGCCAAAAAAGGCAAGAAAGCCGGCTCCCTGTAAGATCTCGCGATATATGAACTAAAGGCGAATTCACCCCTCCCCTTTCCAAAATGATGCAACAGCCATCAGTTGACACAAAGTGCTTAAAATCATGTGCTTGACATGTTACATTTTGGGACATTCAGCAGAGAAAAAATATTAACTGAGCTGAGCATTTTGCTTAAAATGTATAAAAAGAAAAAAAGACAGCATAGATCTATCTTAGTTTTATATTATATTTTATATCATTTTATCATTTTTAAATTTTTAATAATTTCATCAGAAATTATTTTAAAGTTACAGACACGGAACTATTGTTTTACATAAATAGGTTGGGTTTATGTTTCACAGAATGGTAGAGACAAAACATTTATCTCCAGCTTAGCTTTTGTCATAAACATTCATGAGGTTTGTCCAGTGAGCTGGGATGATACTTATATGTGTGTTTTGCATCGGTGAATGCATTGCACGCTCAGTACATTTATGAATATGAGATAACACAGAAGGGAACTACCCAGACTGGATGGGATACCTCAGGAGCTGAATCTGCACTCACTAGGTGAAACATTTGTGTGAGCCGTGGTGGTAGCTGGTAAAACGGGACAGAAAAATGATAGCTGCTTTATTTTTCTTTGGTTTTATTTTTTTGGTTCACGTTATTGATATATTGATTAGATTAGACATACCTTTATTTGTCCCACTCTGAGAAATGTCAGTAATTTAATATTTAATTAGTAGTTTAATTTGATGTATTAGTCATAAACCTCTTATAACATTATCGTCAATATTCATATTCAGATTGCAGTCTTCATCATACAACCACAAAAGAGGTCTTATTAAAGTGGAAGAAATGTCAAAATGCTCAGAGATCTTTAATAGTGCATGTTTTTAAACCTCAACAATGGAAAACTATGAAGTCACAAATACATTAAAGGAGAAAAGGCACCGTTCAACTTAGAAAACTTTCCATCACTTTTAGAAACAGTCAGGTAATTGAATAAATGCACATAAAATTTTATATAATATATAAAATGCATTTCACTGTTACTAAACTGCAGGCTGCAGAACTTCCTACAGATGAAATCAATTAATTCATTACTGTTATGCATGGAGTTCTGGAATGGAATTACTTCTTTTTTTTAAGTTGAAGTGGAAGTCAGACAGAATTGAAAGGTGTACAAAAGCAAAAAATAAATCCATTAACCGTATAAGATTTCTGTTTTGACAGAACAATAAGACACTTGCTTTGTTGGTCCATATTTGCACATATAAAGGTAAATTGCTTTTATTTGAGCAGAAAAAAAATATCAGATCACCAAGAAATTTGTTCATTTTGACAAGTGATACTCAAAAGAGAATTGAAAGCTACATTGTGAATAAATTATATTTGTAGTTTAATAATGAATAATTATTAATTATATTTATATAATAATAATAATAATAATAATAATAATAATAATAATTAATTAAGTCTTATGGGCCATTCTGACTCACCGAGGCCATCCCAATTTATGACTGAGAGGGCTGTCATTTTCAAATGAATGTTTTTTTATGTGCACCTACATAAAAATAATAGAACATTGCAAATACCTTTAGTTCAAGTCAAAATGCTTCTTTAGTTTGGTTGATTATATATTTGTGCGAGTGGAACCAGTAGTCAGCACTCCTGCATGAAAAAAACAAAAACAACAACAACAAAAAAACCATTTCATCTAAATAGTCACGTTACCAGCATTCAAATCATATCTAGATCTGATAGAACGATAATAATACTATCCTGAAGCCAAAGCAAATGTGGAAATACACGGTTTTTGGTGTAATTAAAAAAATCAAGTAGTTGTAGTCAGTATAATGCTAACATTCTGCAATAACTATATGAAAATTCAATATATACAAACATCACTCTATTTTTTTTTAGTTTCTCCGCATACATATATTCTCAAACCAGTCTAAAATAATCAGTGGTTGAGGCTTAGAATACAGAGTAATAATAATGATCAACTGTGCCGACCTTCAAAAGTGGAGAACTGACTGACTTCTATTAAGTCCCAGGGATTTCCATTCTTTGGAGAAAATCCATGACGTGATCACGGAACAGTTCCTAATTCCAGATGAGATGGCCTTGAATGACCCCATTGTAATATAAAAAAATAGACTAAAATGAAATGCATTGTAATTTATTTAGGTAAAATATAAATAGATTAATTAAAAAAAAAACAAAATTTAAAAACCATAATAATGTATGCAAAAAATAAATTAAGAAATAAAAAATAAATAACCAACAACAACAACAAAAAACCCCCCCCCAGCTTTTAGATCCTTGGATCCCAGGACACATTAGGGTGGAATTCAACTCTTCTCCGATCCAAAAACATTTGAGAAAAGGTTTTTAATTTGCTCAGATCTTCCTTCTTGCGGTTTGACACTCGGAACTATAATGTCCTTCAGTGTTTCTTCGAGCCAGTCCTGTCTTCCTCCAACCTGTTTATGTTGTTGGACATTATGCATTAGCTGTACTTCACTGATGGCTCTCCTTCTGCAGGACAAAAGGAAAAAAAGTTAACCAGTGACAAATTACTTTATCATTTACTAATTTATGCATTCATACAACTAAAACAAGTAGCAACTTGTTACAGATTAAATACGCAGGAGTTTACCTCAGTGATTTCGCCTCTGTGTGTAAACTTGTTAGGAAGAGGATCAATACCACCGTTTTCAAGTAACTTAATGAAAACATGTTGATGAACTGGAAAAAAAAATCAATATAAATTGTGATTAGTCTCGGCGAGTATAACACAATTTATTTCCTATAATATTAAGAATGATATATATTTAATTCATCACACTTATATGACTTCAAATCATTTTTCCCATGATGCCATTCTTACCAGATTTCTATCCTTATATCCAGAAACTTTTGAGGATTTTGTCGAGATAGTATCACTGCGGCAAAGAAGTCAAAGTTGTTGATCCGTGTTTTTCCTGAGGAAGGGTCACTCCTTTATATACGGCGTAGCCCTCCCCTCATCAATGAGCCATTTTCCCTGTAGATGTCGGTTGATGTCACCTTTCCAATGCATCGATGGAGACAGGCATCTGCATGACACCTCCTCCACCACCTCCACCACCGCTCACTACTAACTCATCTTTCAACACCTCTGTTGAGTGCCCTGTACGTTACAGTTTTTAAACCTATTCCATTTTCACCCTTCATCCCAAATAATGGCACATTTGTTATAAAGTAAGAGTGTATGTTGCATGACACACTTTGTCAAAATCGCATTTCTGCATTTGCCGAATATCTCTAATTGCACATGTTTCATGCAGAGGGGCCACAGTGAAAACATATACTCTTTGAAATGGCAATGACTGTCAGCTTTATTTATTAGCAAAGCAATTTATTTTATGGTTCGCCTCATGTGTGCATCTAAAGGTCAAGAAGAGGTGCATCTGTGCCAACCCAAAGTCAATGAAGCCAATGGACCAATCCAAGGCCAGTTATTCTCAACCATGGGACAGAAGTCACCAAGAAGTGAGTCTTTGGGGTTTTTTTTGGTTTTTTTTGGTGCTTCTCATTTCCTTTGACAGTGCTGCTCACAGTTGAATAAAAAAACTCAAATGAGCTCGAGGTAAGTATGGTTTTCATGTCTGATGCTTAAAAACACACCACAGTCTTTTCACTGACGTGAGCCTTTCATTTGTACTCTGGCTGTGTGAACAGTTTTCATGAGACTCGTGTGGCATCGGCGGACTTGAGAAAAAAACATTCTTCGACTGCATGTTAACAAATGTGTAGCATTGCCGTTATGTGATGTATGGGTTGTGAATAACCTTGTCACAGTGTCACAAGGTGCATTAGGTAACCACGAAAGACATTTTCTAAATGTAGCTTCGGAATGACTATGTCATGGCTGAAGGAGTACGTCCCGCAGAAAGACCTTTATCTGGCTGTCATTAGAGTTTCTACACAATGCTGTGTATTCACAACTCTAACAATTACACACCATATTATAGCCAACAGTGTTTTCTGCAGCACTTGCTGTATTTTGATATTTTCATTGATGGTGCAACTGCCAAATGACAGTCTATGTACCTTCCAAAAAGTAGTCTCACTGTCTCTATGGCACCTCCTCATCAAAGAATATTACATATTGTAAGTAAATAATCAGAGGTTTTCTAGAAGGATGCTATGAGGGCCTTGTCTCCATTCAGGATGCAAAGTCCAGTAGGACACAGAGGGGTAGATAGGATCGGTAGAACCATATAACTGATGCTGACATATGTCATTACCGTCTCTCTCCGTCGCGCATATGAACAGCATTTAGCACCACCTGTGGTTTCAACTGGACTAGATTTTTTTGTACACGTGTAGTAAACTCAACTGAGTTGCTGTCATTACCTCATGCGATCTGAATGTGAAACATGTCTGTAATGGTATGTGGCTGGTGTGCAAGAGCACTTGACAGGGAGTGACGGGAAGAATTGCCTGCAAATCATTAACTTGGGTCACCCTCATGTCACAAAGAAAGTAATGCACATAAAAAAAACACCCATGTCTTTGAACTATATATAAGTATATTAGCCTTAAATAGGCTGATTCTATAAAGAGACTGATAACGTTTTTAAACGACATTTATTCAGCATCTATTCCTGTTTGTATTACAACAATACATAAGATTATCAGTCAGTAGTAACTGAAATAAAATGGGATTTATTCAAATGAATGCCATTGCTAATTTGACTACCTCAGTGATCTTTATTTATGAAAGATCCACTTCTACAGCCTTGGTATTGTATCGTATTGTACTGTATATACAAATACACAGATGGACACACAGCTATATAATGCTTTCCCTGAATGCTATAAATGGAATTACTTTTTTCATGTAATGAGGTCACCTCACTTGCAGATATCATGTAACCAAATAGGTTATATTTAGATTGTCTGCATCATCCCGCATTCGTCCCTAAAGCCAAACAAACACGTCAAACAGAATAAATCAATCAGCTGTGTGAGCATCCAAGTCCACATTACAGAGCTATCCTGCACCATCCCGGCCAAGGCAAATGTTTGATTTCTCCATGAAGCATGTTTGTGATTATATTCCAGCGTCGTTTTATGTGTATACCCACACTCACATCAATCTATCACACACTTTGCCACATCCATCTGACTACTCAGCACAGGTGCAAGTGGTGTCAGGTTGGTGGTTAGTATCTCATCACTGTTGTGCACTCGAAACATCGAGTCCAGAGAATGACAGACCCGCAGTGACATGATCTGGTTAGTTTTGGGATGTGTGCAAGTGTGTGTGTGTGTGTGTGTGGGCATTATCATCGCTATGTTTTCTCTTTAAAACACACTAATCTGTGGATGAGATTGTGATGTAGTCGGTTAAGTAACAATATAACTAATAATGAAGCACGACTATAAATAATAGAAAATATATATAATGTAGTGAAAGGACTGGTAAAAAACGCATTGAAAATATCAGTGTAGAAATTATTTGCATTGTAAGTGATTGTGTCCAGTAGTATTTATTACTCAATGTCATATGTTTATTTGCATGTTTGAAGGAAAAACATCGGGAAAAGCAGTAAGAAAAATGGAAAAAAAAAGTCACAAGCATGCAAAACTTGGTTGGGCTGCTTGGTTGGGCTGATTATCAGATGGTTTCTCTGTGGTTATGCAATATAAACATCAAAAACATTCATTTCCATTCATTGTTAAATTACTTTTTTACCTGACTTGTATTGATGATGAGAGTCGGTGTAAAGTGTACTGTGTCGCGTCCTATAGGACTCTGTGGTGGACAGTCTACGTGTGGACATAATGCGTGGAATCAGGTCTTTCACAATTACATTCTAATCATTTGTGGTGTCGTCATCTTTTAACATGTCTTTGTTGTCACTCAGAGAAAAACCCTGCTGAAGTTCTGGTTTATTTATTCAGTTTATCCAAGTTCAGTTGATCTCCTTTTATTTAACATTACTGAG
>JAPTHA010000018.1:24398332-24410736 GCA_029814585.1 Gymnapogon annona | reverse complement strand
GTGTGTGTGTGTGTGTGTGTGTGTGTGTGTGTGTGTGTGTGTGTGTGTGTGTGTGTGTGTGTGTGTGTGTTGGAGGGGCAGGCTCTATTGTATTTCCTGAAGAAAGGAATACAATAGACTTTATTGTACAAGTTAAAACAGGTACATTGGAATTCCTTTGTGTGTCCTTGAACCAGTAGTTATATTCTAAAAATCTAAAAATAAGGACGTGTCTTCAAGGTAAAGATTTAAAAAATGTATTATATACATATACTTGTACGCTACCCGTTGTACATAAATAAATGGGTTAAAATAAAGGCAGAAATGTATAGGAACGAAAATGACAATGTCTGAAATGAACTAATCAGTAAATCTGGGATGAAACATCAAACTTACACAGAAGTCCAGCAGATTCTAAATTGTATTTTATTTTTCCACTGTTGTCGATCAGTCAATTGGCTGTGTCAGTTTTGTTAAGCATGCTGTTGACACCTAACTGACAAAAATCCATCTTTGGCGTCTGGATTGAAATAAGGGTGTGTTTTTGTTACCATGGAGACAAACAGAAAGCGTTCAATAAAGCACTGAAGTGTGTAAAGTTTTTAGGCTCGATTGGATGAGCACAATACAGGAACATCATACGTAGTGTTCAAATAATATTCATCAGAGTTGGTTCAGATTAACCCTTCACCTCCACTGTCCTATTTTTTGTGTAGGAATGACAGTGTGTATTTTTAAACCCTTTTAACAGAAATCCTTGTGGAACATTGTACATATTTGAGTCTTTTGTCCTTGTACTTTATTCATTGAGTTTCCAAAAAAAAATAAATAAATAAAATTTACATTACACTACGTTCGTACATGGTCACATGACACTGATGTGACCATGAAGACTGAAGAAAAGGGTTTTCAAATAAGCTCTGAATCATTTCTGGAATCTTAAATTAAATACTTGATTCTGTGATTGCAATTTTCCCAGTGAGTCTCTATGAGAAACATTCACTCCTAATACATGTAAATATATGCACATATGTTACATACTGAACCTTTAAAGTGTTGCTAATTAAATGCGTTATCAGTGCGGGGAAATGTATTTACTCTTTGGTCGTTTGACAAAAGGCTGTAATGGAAAACAAGGACCTCAGCTGATGTGTGAAACAGAGAACATAAACCTACACAAAAATAACCACGTTTTGGTTCAAGGTCAACTAACTCGGTTGAAATAAGGCCAGAATCATTTTCCTTTTTTCATCTTAACAAAGGCGTGACTTTCAATTCTTGTTCATTCATTTGCGATTCTGAAATATTCTAACAGCAAGGCTATTATTTTACTTTTTCTGTCTGTCTGTTTTATCTTTTGATCAATCCAAAAAAAAAAAAACAACTGATCTTGATTCAGATACATAATTCAGTTTCTACCTATCACTCTTCTCGTAATTGAGTATCATTATTTTGTCTTAAAATATGATGCATTTAGTGGAAATTTCAAATGTCAAGACAAACTGTGTGTTTTATGTCACAATATCCTAGAGTTATTCTTCAAAAAATCATTGTCAGCAAATAATTTCATGATCTCTGGGAAAACGGACACATAAAGACGAGACGTGGATTAATTGCATTCTTCACCATATATTTCCTCAAGCCTTGGGCCATTTTCACTTTATTTTCCAGCTCTGAGGTGAAGGCTCTGAAATGTTTTTTGATTTATATCCCATGAGGTTTTTTTCTGAGAAGAGTCTCGGTCCCAGCTATATATATATATATATATATAATATAATATAATATAAACCCGCCCCTTAAAGGACAAATGATGCTAAACGCAGGCCACAGATAACACTTGCAAGATGAAAAGTAAAAAGATAGAGGAAGATGCATTTTGTTACAGCGTTAGAGTTGAGGAAGTCTGATCTGATACCAGTTTATAGAAAAGGCGTCTCGGACGACTGGACTCAATGGAACGACAAATACAGCTTTTCAAGTCCAACGGTAGTGAATGTGACGCCGGAACAAAAATGTTGGGAACTTGATATCAAAAACTGCCATCGCTGTCTCATAATATCTAGTGGTCTTCAAAGGACGAAGAACATTGCAGAATTTGTTGCTGTTAATGAAACTGAAGTTCTAGAGGAGAATCCGTCTCCGGAAGGATAAAAAAAAAAAAAAAAAAAAAACGTACAAAGACGGACTTTGTTGCCTAGTGAAGGGCACGAGTGATTTCAGTGCTTTAATGAGGAGAAATGAACAAAAGGGCTGGAGATGACAAAGGCTGCTACAAGTAAATATGACCCTCATTCTACATTCTGCCACTTCGTGCCCCCCCTCCTTTGGGAATAAACAAACAGAAAGACAAAGCTACACACCCCTCTCCTCTTTCAAGAGGGAAATGTCAGTGTGACGTGCCAGTTACTGATGCGTCCTAATGAGAAATCACCCCCCACCACCACACACACACACACACTCCACCCTCTGCCCCACCCCCACCTCCTCCAGGGCCACTCACAGATCCCCATCCAGCACCTATATACCACAGTGGACTCGGCCTCCCACCCAGTAAACATACTAATTGGTTATGGTCTGCATTTGCTGTCAAGAAATAGCTGATACAGGACAAATAAAAATCGTGTGTGTTTAAGTGTGTAAAACATGCACAGCGGATCTCGGCCAGTGTGTACAAGCCGATGCGTTCCGGACACAAATACGTGCAGTAAGTGGTACATCGTTTCATGGATGTTGACAGTGGTAAGACCTGAAATGACAAAGGTATCCTCGCTCTGAAAAAATAGGCCCTATCCTCAGCTCCTGAATAAAGATTTTTTTTCATTCATTCATTCATTCATTCATCTTCCAAACCCGCTGCATCATTTTGCAGGGTTGGGGGGGTGTCACTGGAGCTACTTGGGGCGAAGGCAGGGGGGGGACCCTGGACAACTCTGTCGGACATGTCAATGGTCCACTGTATAAAATAACACAAACCAGCAGACAACATTTCTCCTCAAGATGGAATGTGATGCTGTATAATTCAAAGGGCCAATTGCATTTTTCAGTTATTTTTAAATCTGTATGTTGTTTTTGTTTTGTTTTTTTCTCCCTTTTGAGTAAATCACACTGACACTGAATCACGTCAATGTCCTGCGTTTACTCCAAACCTCCCTCCGGCATAACACAAGCATCATCCAAATGAACCTAATGATCTTAGCATTATGGAACTGTATAACTGCACATAACATTGTAGAGGAATGCCACAGGAAATACACTGGCCAGATATTGTACAAACTGCCCCTTCCCTCTGCAGCTCTCTCCTCTCAGTCCAAAGCCAACGTTATATATGGAAAGGTATGACCACTCTCTAAAAATCTGCATGAAAACACCTTTAATTAGTGTAAGGCTGCATCACAGAGGAAACCCTCTACAGCCTGAAAATAACTTCCACAGGAATTGGTCGAATTCTGTTTTTTTTGGACATCTTCAGGCGTAACATGCTGAAAGTTAATTGGGGAAATCTTTGCTCAGTGACAACAGAAACGGTATATCAATCATTGCAGCTGTAGCAGATAGTAGTTAAAAACAGCCCATTCTTTAGTTGACATGCAGTATTTGTTTGCGTAATTCTGCAGTTGAGTGTCTTATTCATGGCTTTTTCTTTTTGGCCTGATGATAAGAAAAATAACTTTTATGATCCTTTCTCAGACTTTTTCCACAGGTCAAAAAAGTCACAGACGGAAGAACTAGAAACTCAAACTACACCTACTCTTTTCCATTTGTGTTACGTCCATCAAGCTGCGTCAACAGCTTTTATTATGTTCTTCACTGACAGCAACAGAGTTTAACGAAATGAATTCGACACATGAATCGACTGTGTTGTAGAGTGCATTATGTTCAGTATATATAACAGTGTACTAACCATGAACTGTTGATAACTAATGGAAGTGGTATAGTGGATAATAGTCGGTCTTGGCTTTTTGGATCCAGAATGATCATATCTGGGTAAGAGAGGTGGAGCTCTTGGAAATCAAAGGGGCGGAGCTGTGTGCAAGGGGTCAAAGCTGAGATCAACAGTGTGTTAGTGACTTGATTTAGAAATTTCATCAGGCCTTGTAGAATAATTTTATAGGAATATTTGATGAACGTACTTGTTTGTCAGTACGTTTTATGAAACAAAATAATCACTCAATGTCTAACTTGGCAGGCGAGGGAGCTGTCAGTCGTGCCTGTCAATCAGAGGCCAACTCTTGGCCTGTGATCTGATTAATGGAGCAGAGATTTAAAGTCAACCAGAGGCACCCCCACATCATGATAGCACATGTTCCAAAGATTGCAAATCAAACGAATAACTTGCAGATAAAAAAAAACACTGATTCAATATTTTGAGTAAGAAATGCAATATAATGTAACTAGTATCCATCCCCTGGTGGTCGTTAGTTGTATTACAGCATTAAGGTACTTCCACCTTGACATCATATTAAGAGCCAAGGACCTTACCCTAGCCTACCCTTTAACAGCCTGAAAAAGGCACAGATCCCTTCATTGATGACTGGAGATGTTCCACTAATATCTCAGGCTTTGGCAGTTTGGCTTTTAGGGACCTGAGATGTAATCTGGTGCTAAGCAACTCCATTATCAATTCTGTAAATTGATTCCGAGCCTCAGAGGCAGCCAGTGCAAAGATGACAAAACAGGAGTAATGTGATTTGGCCATTTAGCGAGGGTTAGAAGCCTGCTGGAAATTTTTCACAACTGAGAGCTAAAATGGCAAAGGCAGGGGAGAAATGAGCAGCGGCATAAAGAGATGAGAGTACTTCTGACCTTCCGGGTGTACGACAGGAGCGGTTTTATTGCCCCTGGGCCAGGGGGTTTTGTAATTGTATGGATGTCAGTCTGTCCATTCAGAGACATTATCTGAAGAATGCAGTAAGATGTATCTGCACCAAATCTATACTGGGGGGTGCATCTTGACATGGAGCAGAAGCCCTATTGAACATGGATGAAGGTGACCTGCTTTATGAAGGTCAAACAGCGGCATCTCTTTCGATCACATAATTGCATTATCTGAAGAATGCATTGATACATCTGCACCAAATGTATACACTGAATGCATCTCATAGTCTCATTCACAGTTTAAACACACAACTGAACTTTGCATCTTTGCACAATTCACACAGAAGGCAAAGCCTGTGCATCTAGACACAAGTTGTAATGTAAAGTGTACAAATGTAAATTGGTGTTTTTCTGTCAGCAATTCTTATGTGAACAATCAAAAGATGACGCAATTTGTCGATGTGGAGGCAAGTCACAGCGAGAGGCTGTGATGCATTCACAGAAACCGAAACAAGTGCTGCATAGTATTAATCTATATACGAAAACCTTTTCTGCTTCATTTCTGTTTGCATGCATCACTTGGTGCACTGCAGTCCAGTGTAAAGGTTGTTTTTGTTTGTTTTTTCAATTAGGGATTCATTTATATTTTAATAAAATGCTCATACATTTGTGGGGGCAAATTAAGGGGCACCTGGTTTCATAACACTTCTGTTTCACAGCAATTTACAAGTTTAATGATTTGCAGCAACCGGCTCTATCACCTCTCCTAATCATCAAGTCTATATTTAACTATACTGAAATGATGTAGCGATGAATGTGTATTATCATTGTCAGATGTGACATATGTTGTGTTCAACTCCATCACTGACAATCATCACCTTCATTTCTCGGTGTTGAATATCAGACCTCTGGTGGCTTATGCGTTAGTTGAGTCTGCAGATATGTCTACTTAGAGCTGCTTCACCTCACTATGTTGTTTTCTTTCTCAATTGACGGCAGTAAAAATGAGTGTTTTTAGGGCACTTAGAGTGTTTTTTGGGAAACTAATGTTGTTGAGCAGGCCAAATGAGGAACTAAGTAATAAAGAAGAATAGTCTCGTCTAGTGTTCACAGTCCAGAACAAAGCCATTTGCTATGCATCTTCCAGTCTTGGCAACATGTCAGTGTGTGCTTAGAGCCGGGAAAGATGCATGAAATCAATATCACAGTGTGTGTCACTACTGGGCGGCTCAGTGGTGCAATGGTTAGCACCGTCACCTCACAGCAGAATGTCAGGGGTCTGCCGGCAGGGGCCAGTTTGTAATGTGTAAAAACATGCACAGGGTCAGTGGTTGTTGTAATCCAGCCAAGGGTTTCAGTGTCAGTGGATGGTTGTTGGGTTCTTTATATTCTATATATTCTTTGAAGTGTCTGAGGGTGTGCGCGCACCATCTTCATGGGCCTTTCTATTTCCTGGAGCTACATGTCACTAAGATCAAAATATTTACCGAATGCTTTATAAATCCAAGGCGAATTTCTTCAGTCTGGAGTGATTTCCTGTGTGGTTCAGTGGTGCATTTAGGTATCGGTCTCTGTCTGAACGTGGTCCTGTGACTGACCTGCACATCATGGAGGATGATTGCAGTCATCCAGAAATGTCCGGATCTCAGACAATGTTCTTCAGCTCCTCAGCATGTCTTAACTCATTCTTCCAAATAGATGTGGAAAAACTGTTGTAAGAGAAGAAAATGATTAGATTAGATTAAATTAGATACCTTTTTTAGTCCCACACGGGGTAATTTCAGGTTACAGCATCACATATAAGACAAGACACACACAGAGAGATACTGCAAAATATGATGAAAAATAAGAGCGATTCTAATAATATGACACATAAATAGAAATAAAAATAAAACAGATTGAGTGCAGTAGTAAAGATCAAAGAGACATTGTCAGTTATATAGTAATATACAGTTATAGTTATACAGTTTTATAGTTAGAGTTATTATTAGATAGTAATATACAGAGACATCGTGAGTTATATAGTAATATACAGTTGTATAATTATAGTAATTAATAATAATTAATGGTACTAGCATTGGTTAACAGTACTAGTCCATGGACAAAATAATAACAATATTAATTGATAATTAAGTAACGATAGTAATTATATAGTTCTCATAGTCAGTTAACTGTTATTACTGTTAAAACACCTGACAGCTGCAGGGAGGAACGACCTGCGATACCTCTCCTTCACACACTTAGGGTGTCTCAGTCTGTCACTGAAGGAACTCTTCACTGCTGTCAGCGTGTGTTTGAGGGGGTGGGAGTCTCTACAGGTGAATGACTACAGGTCTGGTAATATAGAACACATACAGACGTCTCTAGGGACTCATAAAGGTGTGTGTGTGTGTGTGTCTGTGTGGAGTTTGCATGTTCTCCCTTTGTCTGCGTAGGCTCTTTGACTTCCTCCCACTGTCTAAAAACACGCACCTTGAAAGGTTAATAAGCTATAGGTGTGAATGTGAGACTGGATGATTGTTCATAGAGCTTCAGTGAACTGGTGACACATCCAGGGTGCACCTCGCCATCTCCTGTTGGTCACCAGGGTAACCCACGAGGATTAAGTATTAGAAAATGAACGGTTGCATCAATATTGCGCTTTAGCAAATGTGCTGAAAAAATCATGTGAAATGCACAAGTGGAAGTAATCAGAATTCTCCAGTCATTAAATGGATTGAGGGTCTTCATGCATGTAAAAGAAAGACTTTCCTCCGTCGTCGTTTCAATTTCCTTGAATTTATCATTGGTGTCATAATTACAGTCGTATTTCCAAGTAGATGAGATGTCTTTTAAAACTTTTCTTGAATTCACAAGACCAACACAAAAGAAGTCTGAGATTAATGACTGCTTTATGACGTGTGTTTAGTCTCTGCAGGAAATGTATGCGACTGTGGCAGTGCGGAGACGCTGTTCCACACTATTGTCAAAACCGCCTTGAATGTGAAAAGTTTTTCTTTTTTTATTTTTGATGTCTTTTAGCCGACAGCCGCTTTGATATCAAGTTGTAGAAACACTCGCGTGTCCTGAAATTTTCATGCGGATGAGACCTGTTCTTTTATTTATTTATTTATTTCTCTCCTCCTTTTAACGACTGAAGTCAACGTCAAGGTCTTCTCCTCCCACTTAGCCGTGTCAAAATGAATGCACAATGAATATTTGACTGCAACACAGCGTTTGATGTTGTGACTCCATACTCTGCTCTCATTATTTTGGTTGTAAAATGACAGTGACTGAGGATAAATTGTAAACTGTCTGCTCTAATTGGTGGGTGTTTTGGAAAAGTGAATCAGTTGGAGAAGACAAAGAACAAAGAATTGTTTTTTACATTGTTGCCGGGTGTCGAGGTCAAACAGAAACTGCAATCAGAATTAAACATCATTTACTCATGAGTTTTAGTTTGTAGTTAAATACCTGCGGCTTCTTCTATGGACACCTTATAGAAACGTTTCCTCTTTGACTCTATTTATCTCTGTATGTCTTCATGAACTGAGTAGATTCTAAATTAAGGTGAAACCATCAATATCAACTACAAATCTTTTATCTGGTCAATGGTAATGTAATTGTTAACTGTTATAAACTGTTATAACTGTTAATTGTTATAAAGTGAGTCAAATGAACACACGTTATCTCTGCTGTTATAAATTGAGTCAAAATTAAATGAGTCAATGACTTCATTGACTCATTTCTGTCTGCCTAAATTTTTTCCACTGAAAAAACCCCCCTCAAGATACATAAAAAGATAACATGTATGTCATATACCATCCCTGTATACAGGGCCACTGAAATTTCTCCGAACATTTTTGTTATTTGTTATTTTTCTGCATCTGTTTAAACATCATGTGGGGTGACCAAGGATTGTTAATAATTCTACTAAATTCAACACAAAAAAAACATATACCATTTTTGCATCCAATATTAATCGGTGTATACTATGGTTATGTGGATACTATCCGTAAACATTTGAAGTTTTATGGATTTTAAAAGGTATATCTAATCTAAAACTGCATAACAAGAGAGACACTGGTCATTATAGAACAAATTTGTAAAATCATGGATGACAAAAAATGAAAATGCAGACAGGCCTGTTCTTAAACACTTTGATTACTAATACTTGTTACTTATTAGGAATGTTACAGAAATGTCAATTTTGAGATAAATTACAGTCACCCCATATAACCTTTTTAAGGCTATGTCCTATTAATTCACAGTTCCATAACACTACAATCCTCTTTATTTGGGTTTTTGTATAAACACATCTACACTACACTCCAAAGGTTTGAACAATGGACAAATGTATCTTTATTTTTAGTATTTAAAAATATACCTGTTGAAAAGTCTTATATGTCAGTGACCCAAATACACAAAATAAATAAGGGTCTGTGATGCTCGGAAACAAAGTGTGGTTGTCCTTTTCCAGTATCTAAGGAAGAATGTCTTTTATTAGTTTTTTTTTCCAACTGTAATTGTTTTAATAGTCAAACCCTTCCCTTTGTCTCTGGGAAACAGGTAAAAAAAATTCCAGCCTACAGCAGTTTTATCAGAAGATACATCTGTAACTGTGTGTGATTTAGCACCGTGTGGGGCAGAGTTATCTCTAAAGTGTCAAAACCATAATGACTTGTCTTTGAAATTCAAAACATTTCCTTCCCTGCAGGCATGTGGGTCGTGTGTGCGAGTGTGTGGGAGGGGGTGAACAAATAGTATTTTATAAAAATCTTTGTGGATTGTTATTGTTACTTTTACATGTTACTTCATCATTAGAAACCATCATTAAACGGATCCGATTGGAATTAATATCTCTTTAAAGGAAGTTCAGGTAGGACCTGGAGGTTCATAGCTGGATCTCTTTTAAACGTCTATGCGCCGTCTGTTGCGTTAATGAAAATGAGTGTGTGATGGGCACAAATTCACAGCGTGTCCACTTGTTGTTTGTGAGTGTTTTCTCTTCCGGCTCTCTGTGACTGTGGGAGGAGACGGCTCTTGCTGAGGTACCTTGCCGCGTACACTGAAGAAACACACTCAGCGCTGCTCCACACACACACACACACACACACACACACCTGGAGTGCTGCTGGGAAGCTCTGGGAATACTTCCTCTGTCTACACACATACCCTCTACTTTTTGCCTGGGGTGTTTGGCAGTGCTTTACTTGAGTTAGCACCAAGGTGAGTTGACTGAACGTATACTCGGTAGAAAAGCGCTCTCCAAACACCAAGGTTACAGTGAGTCACATGACCTGCTTAATGAAAAACAAGTAGTGCACCAATTGCCTGTGTGTGTGTATGTGTGTGTCATGACTGAGGTTTATTTGAACCCATTTTACTCGACCACGTTTGTCCAACATCTGCCGGTACAGTATATTGTCAGGACCAAACACTCAACACCCCTGCGTCAGAGAGTCCAAACAACAGCAACGTGTCGGAACACACACTTGAGGGATCTGTGTCTGAGGAGACGGTCTCTGTAGAGCTAATTAATCACAACTACATACAGTCAAATGAAGGGGCCTCCAGGCACACTAACCAGGGCTGAAAGACTTTTATCCGGTCCTGACTTAAATCATACTGTTGTCTTATCAAGAGTTGAGACAGTTTGCCTCCACTTCACAGCTGTCAAACTCCAGAAACGCTGCGTTGAATTTGAGGAGTTGACGTTCTTTCGCCTCAGGCTTGTGTCGGAGTGTTCACTGTTCAACTTGGATGTTGGTTGACTTTTTCATTAAATTTTTTATTTCGCTGTCTATTTACGGTAGCGTCTTTCCCTTCTGCCATATAATAAGGATATCATTAAGTATTGGTTTCTCAAATGTCTCTACGTTAATCACGTCAGTCGTCATAGAAATACATGTCATTATAGTAAACCTGCAGATTCTTTTGGCCAAAGTGCGTGTGGGTTTGTGTGTGTGTGTGTGTGTGTTTGTGTGTTCGTGTTCCTGATAGCCAACAATCGCATTCCATAGTGGTAGATGAGACTGTGACTAATAGTGGCCTGTTTCATTCTTTCCAAAATGAGTATTTGTTTTCATTCTGGAGTTGGTAAATGTAGTAACAGCATTTATTATGTTGCTTTTTAAGGGAAAAGGTTTGCTTTTTGGTTTTTTTTTTGTTTTTTTTTCTATTTCAGCAGTTACCCAGTTTCAGGCTAATATCCCTTGCAATTTGTCAACGGCAAGATCTTTTTTTTTTTTTATTCCATTGGAGTTGTGTTCATGTCATACTTATCAGTTGAAATTACCCATACCATAGTATGTTGATTAAACAATTGTTAATTTTCGTATGTTCGTATTATGATGAACTAGCAGCATGTCCTTAAGCCTCAGCTTATTTCACTTTATTCTGTAAGTCTGATAATGTTGATTCTGCAGCACTCATGGACTTCCTGAGTCGTTCTATTTATACATTTAAATCTGGTACTTTTTTTTTTCAAAACGATCCTTTGAACTGACAAACTTTAAATTGCATAATATAAAGCTGTCACCAGTGATTATAACTCTTTTTTTTTATTAAAATAAGGTACCTCATGCCACGATTGAAAGCAACTGGACTTTGATACTTATTGTCATGAAGTCACCTAAGTAATGGAACTCCTTATATTTGATTAGTTTGAAGAAGGAAACACTATTCTTTTTGGATGCATTTGTGTCATTCGTCGGCCCATGTCACGGGTGTTTTAAATACACTGTTAAACATTAAATGTTAAATATTAAATGACATACAGTATATGCCTGTAGAAAATTGCTAACTGTCATTAACTTGCATTATATTACGCTTTCGTCAGTATCTGGAGCTCATTGCAATCTACAGTATATTATAATGGCCAAATGGCCTCTGTGTGTGTGTGGGTGTGCGTGCGTGTGCATGTGAAACCAGGGACTCACCCAAGATCCGGAAACAGCCGCCTGCTGCAGTTTGGAACACCTATGTATTTTTGGTCAAAGAAGAGACTAGTGAAAATGACAAGTTGATAGGACCAATAGTTTGGGTGACATTATAAGTTTTGGAACACTGCAGCCACGTAATCACGTTGTTATGTACACAAGGCTTTTCCAGTGACTGTTTGTCACGAGCCCTCTATCTCTGCTGCCTATTAGCCGCACCTGTCTTTGCTCCTACACTCTGATTAACCTGCCGGGTGCACTGCATTACATGTTAATCAGCCCCTGCATATAAGGTCTGGGTTTTAAATCCACCTTTGTCAGATTGTCTGTGAAGCCTGCCTGACTGCACTCCTGCAAAACCTGCATATCTGACTACTCTGCAAAACCAGCCTTCCTGAATACTCTATAAAACCTACCAGCCTGACTATTCTGCAAGACCTGCTTGCCTGACTACTTTGTACCTGTAACCTGCCTGTCTGACTACAACTGAAAAGCCTGTATCCGTAACCTGCCTGCAAAGCCTGCATCGGTAACCAGTCTGTCTGTCTACACCTTAAAAGCCCGCATCAGTAACCTGCTTGTCTGTCTACACCAACAAAGACGCCAATCAGCCACTGAGACACACACACACACACACACACACACACACACACACACACACACACACACACACACACACACACACACACA
>JAPTHA010000018.1:24372488-24388972 GCA_029814585.1 Gymnapogon annona | reverse complement strand
ACACACACACACACACACACACACACACACACACACACACACACACACACACACACACACACACACACTCTCCTTCCCCAAAACCCCTCAACCAACTATTGAAACGTGATGCATTTGTGGTCCTCGAATCGCAACACCAGCAAAACCACCACGTCTAGGTCCACACAGGTCATTGCAATAGTAGCATTTAATATATTTCCCAACATTGTGACATTTTATAGAGAAAACATTTAATCACTTGATCACGTGATAAACAAGAGACAAGATGATCAGTTCCATGTGTTCCATGTTATCAACAAATTCTTACAAAGTAATGAATGTTTCTCAGAGCTGTTCAGTCTAACACTTAAGATAATTCAATTACCTATGATGTGATTTAATGGCGTCCAATGAGCAGAGCCACTGTATGTGTACTCATTCTGCAGGATACAAACCAGCCGGGCTGCCATATATTGGCTTGGTTTCCAAAGACTTTTCAGCTGCTGCCTCTTCAGAAGCGTTTCTTTTGTGTCGGTTGGTCATGTAATCCTTTCCCACGTGCCTGCGTATTGTCTGCTTAGGTGTAGCTTGGCTGATGCAGTATTTGTCACTTGTATGTTCTGCTCATGAATATTAACCTTCTCCAATCTGCTTAAAACAGGCATACACACACCAAACACACATGCAAATAGGTTCAAGCGCACACATTTAATCTTGTTCTCTGCGTAGAACCACAGCAGAGGACTCTTTTCAGCCATTTCTTTTCTCCGCTCACATGTCTGAGGACGAGGCGTCTGACTCTGCGCTCATTTCTCACATCGACAATCATGATTTTAGGCGTTAGTCTTACGAAACTCAACAGGCTTTTATTAATATGAATTCATTTCTTACTCATCTCCCATAATCATCCCCATAATATTACAAATTAAAAAATAATTTCCTTGCCCCTTCTAGGTACCCCCACCACGACTGCTGGCAGAGTAAAACGATCATGGGTTCTGGTATTATTTCTAATAACCTTCAGCTGTCAGCAGTAGCCATTACTGTTGAAGCCAAATTGGTTTCTTTTTTATTCCTGCGTCGCTCTATGCTGCTGGGGGCGGGACTGATACCTTTTCTTTTAATTAACAGATTATAGCAGGCCTACTTTTAATAAGATTTAATTTCCTGCCGATTATTGTATTTCATGTAATTATATAATGTCATTGTTCCGGACTTGAAATTTCAGTCCATTTCCATCAGCTTAAGTATGACTATTTGATTTCGTTATTGCCATGTATTCCTCGGAGACCTCGTGGTTGCCCATGCGCACGTTCACTGTTGCAGTCAGCTCTTTTACATGCACTTCAGCTGGAGCTCCATCAGCTAAAGTGCACATGAAACGACGTTCCAGATTTTCTCAACTTCTCCGACACCAGCCTCTTGCCCACACCTCCATGTTTTCACAAATCATAAATATCACTGACACTAAAGCTCTGCAATTGCCACACTTCACTGTGGCACACTACTGCAGGCCTACGGGTACAGTGGCTCTGAAATCTCTGTGTTAAATTAAAAACTCCAGATGGCCGGGTGGTCGACCAGTGTGGGCTGTTCAGCGTCTGAAGTTGATTATTTCGATGGCATGATGGATGATGCGTAGTAGACTAGTCTGTACATTATTTTTGTATTTGGTATAATATGAAAATTTAATTAGTGATGATAAATGATACTAAATACAGATGGACAGACCTTTTTTTTTTTTTAAATGTTGATCTGGTTTTAGTTTTATTCCTGAATCTTGCATGTTTTTTGTTGTTTAAACCACTTGACTGTGTTTATCAGCCTCTGAAGTTTGCCTCCTAAAAGCATAAACCTCTTGGAAATGCTGTAGCATTTTAACAGATGCCACCGATGTTTTATGTAGTCTGGCCATGAACCGGGTCTATCATCAGGGACCACAGGCAGTAACGTAGTGTTTGTCACGTCAAACGTATGCTTGTTAAATGTCCCTCTGTTTTCACCGCTACTCGGCTGTAAAATGACTCTCTTTCTCCCCTATACTTTTAATCCTGTACACCGAGGAGGAGGATCTACTTCTGTATTCTTATAAAGTGTGCATTCGATTCAAAGTGATTCACCTATATGAAGCAAATAACCTCAAAATTCAACCGTATTAATTATTGAAGAAGCCCAGGTGGCTACTCTTGATGTCTATAGGGAAATTTATTTCGCTTTCTCCTTCATGTGAAGGTCAAAGAGCAATCTCGGCTCACTCACCAGCTGGTTTTTAGGGATTAAATCTCTTCAAGGACATTCTTACTTGCAGCTCCTTCTCTGAACTCTGTTGTCTCTGTTGAAGGACAGTCAGTCATGTATCTTAAAATAACACACCACCCCTCACCTGCTAACATACATTATAGTGCAATGAAAACAGCATTCATCACAGTGATTATATTAGTTCTATCATTTTTCCACATTCCCCAAATGTCACCTTACGCACAGCGGCACCGTAGGTTGAGAAGGTGCAGCCTGGACGAGCATTCATGCCATTTGTCTTCCTGTGCCTCCTTAGAGACTCCGGGGAGAGGAGAGGACAGTCAGGCCGACGCATCATTCTCCGACTCTTCGCTGTTCGCTCACTGGGGTCAAGAGCTCAGTCCAGACACCCGTAGGGTGGCGCTGAAGATGTTCCAGTACTACGGCTACAACGGCTACCTCAGTGATCGACTCTCTTTAGACCGGCCAATCCCAGACCTCAGGCCTGATGGGTAAGATGACGGATAGAATGACACTCATACGCTGTCGCCTTCCAACATCCGAGAACCTTAAGCACTTCTTCCTCAAATGCTTAAAATGTGTTTGAGGTAGAAGGGAATGGATATTGCAGTAGGTTTGGCTGATTTTGTGTTTATACTGTTGCAATGTACTGGGGAAATGTTCAACACACTGTACAAATGACCTTTTCATTTTCTATTTTAAAAACCTGTGTCACATGAACCAACACGAGCCATTGCAGGTATATCTCATTATTTATTTAACCTTTTATTAAACAAGGTAATTTAGTTGAACTGATTGTTTTCAAGAACAACTTGGATTCTTCTTGATTGGTCGCTGACACAGAGCTAGATCTCAAATGAGTGGGCGTGGAGTGGACACATCCCGGACGCGGACCCGGGACCTGTCGCAGATGCGTCCTGTCCGCGGACCGGTCCGCGGACTACGGTCTATGGTAGTCCACACCATAGACTACCGTGAGAAATTAAAAAAAGAAAAAATGACGGCTTTGACGATCCGAAAATCGTGTTGTCAGAAATCGCGATTTTCGGTCTAAAACAATGGATCGTTCAGCTCTATCGGTGCCTTTGGTTGATTGTGGTATAGAAAACAGTTTAAATGTACAATAACATGGGTAATGTGCCGCGACTCAACAACGGTGAAACATGAAAATGTGGGATTTTCTCTTGAAACAGTAACTTTTAGATGCTGTTCTTCTGGGTATTATATGAATATTACAAAACAAACACCGATATTCCTTGGTATCCAGGGTTGACAGTATTCACGATGCCAACGATTGAATATGTAAATATTCATGGATATAATTTAGCAAAAGTTGTTTAATATCAGCAAACAAGATATATCCAACATCCTCTTAGCCAGGGAAAGATCAATCACGGAACTGTATTTCATTACATTTTTAGATGTCACATGTGTACTTCATGGATGGGTACATGGAACTGGGACTTCTCCATTTTCAATCTTGTTTACGGACATATCTCAAAATGGAATCCGTCAGGTTGAATGGGTAATCTGCCGGATATTCCCTTTATCTTCGCTGCATACAAATGTATCACTGCCTTGGATGGTGATGTATTTCTGTGCATTTACTCTGGTGTGAAGCACCCTCCACTGTTGTAGCACTCTACATCCGCTCTCTAAACACAAATGTACTGTAAGGGAACAAAGGGACCATTGATGTATAAACCTGACGCGCTGTCGACAGTATGTGTTATATGGGCCTATGTTTTGTGCTGCAAATAATTCACTGGTGAGAAAAGGATGGAAAATGTTTGTTTCACCAAAACGGTTCAGGTATTGTATCAACTTGTCTAATCATGTTAAGTATAATGGTGCATTAACCTATGAGACACAAGACTATTACCACAACAGTCAGCATTATTTTACCTACATATATTGCTATTACATACATACATATCTATCCTCAGTGGACTAACCTGAGAAGATGTATGTTACCATTCTCTGTCACCAGGCAATATACATTGGGTATATTTCCTATGTGTAGCCTGATGTTCTGTTTGTTGCTACGGGATCTTTTTATTTGGAATTATAACCAAAAACCCCATGATCCTATCGTATGAATATAGCAACACTGATGTGTGACTTGGTTTCCTCAGCTTTAATGATTTTATCACCACGGTTGCACAATCACACAAGCTGACATTCTGTGAACGAGCAGTGTGAAAGTTTCAGCAGCTAAACTATCTGAAGGACATTTTATCCACAGCGCGTTTCAAAACTCCCTTCACAGCATCTATTCCCACTATTTCCTGCAGCGTACTCTCATCCAGAACTGTTTCAGGACACACATTAATCAAAACGCACACTTTGCATCCTTGCATTGTCATCACATGACCCAGCGGCAGCATCCGAGTCGTGGTGGTCTGTAAATACGACAGGCTTCTACAGCTGAACACCACGAGGAATACATCTGTTCACCTCTGATTGTGCTTCTTTGTGTTTCTGTCTCGCAGTTGCATCATAGTGCAAAGCAATGTACGGGAGTGATAACATCTGTCCGAGTCGACTTGATCAAAGCAAATCGGTTTGATAAGTGATACAGAGGTTTATTTACTCCAAGAGGTTGGCAAATACAGATGGGTATAGAAGGAAACTGTCTTTTGGTTGCTGTTATATTGCAGATGTGTGTTATTGTGCCCATGAGAAATACCTGATATCACCGACTCAGAATTACTACCGATGTGGATTTTTCAGCTTTTCACGGCTGTGGCTCAAAAGATAAGGATACGTTTCAGACGCATTAGTCTGATTCTTTCCTCCAGCAACCACCCGGTGTAATTTCTTTAACACACAAAGCTGATAGAAATCCTGAAACTATCCTGGCTCTCCAGCAGCACTTCTGCCTTTTCTCTACACATCACTTGGCCACCTCTTATTGATTCACTTAGCAAAGGTGGTACAAGGCACATTCCCACCCTCATTTTTGTCTGGACTTTTGAGACTTTGCAGTTTGATCCACAGCAAAATGTCAGGTGTGAAACTTCACCCAGACCAAAGTGAAGATCAAAATGTCCAGGTGACTGGTGTTGATCTGGACCCAAAATTAACCGTGTACAGTTGGTATCGCATTCAGTTACACAACAATATGACAAAAAACAGAGAATTAAAATACGTGGAGGACAGAATCAAAACGTGTCCATGTCTTAAACATCTATGGATGGAGCTACGACACAGACACCATGACCTATTAGTCTTCTATGCTCTGGTAGCAGAATATCAGCGTCAAAGCAAAACTAACTCCAGTCAAATGCAAACGCTGTAACAAAATCATGAGTCTTGGTTTGGACATTGAGGTTTGAAAACGGGAGTGGTTGCTCTTACGTTTCTCATTGAGAGAAGATGATTTCACTGTGGACACAAAACCACCTCCAGGTTTGAAAACAAACTCTGTAACACACTCATTTCCATAATAATGGCTATTTTAACAGCATTTATATAAGAGTGGTTCTGTTGGAGACTTTTTGATCCATACATTGTTATGACAGTGATCACTACACACAATTTCCGTTGTATTCTAAATGTAATTTATTTTTGACATCAACAGTTGTTTTTGTCAAGAAAGTCATCATAGAAATACAGAAACATTAATAAAAAATATTGGACTAGCTATATTATGGTCCAAATGACAGGGGAGGTGTAAAGTAGTTTGAGAGATTCAATGGAAAGCTTGGTAGATGACAACACAATGAAACTAGGAGCAGATTCACACTCTGCATAGCACCTTTACCTCACAACAAGAAGGTCCTGGGTTCCAGTTCCAACCAGGGACCTTTCTTAATGGACTTTGCATGTTTTCCCTGTGTTTGTGTGGATTCTCTTCAGCTAGTTTGAATATGAGAGCGATTGGTTGTTCGTATCTGAGTCAGCCATGCAATGAACTGGCGACTTGTCCAAGGTGAACCCCAGCTTCATCCACAGCTGACTGGGGTAAGCTCCCCCCCCCCCGGCCATCCAAGTGTGAATAAAGCAGGTTTGTAAGATGATTGAATGAATGAGCATTTTCTTGCGTTGTGAGGCGGGATGTGTGACTGAATTATAGGACGGTTGTGCTTGGGTGGAGGTGTGCACTCTCCTGTGTGAAGGAATTTTTATTAAAATAAATGAATCTCAAAAAGTGTCATAGTTTTTAATCACTTCCGTATGGCACTACACTGTCTGCAGCATGAGACCAGAACAATTAAACACCAACACTGTTAGAAATTTTGCAATTAATTTCACCCAGCATCAAGAAGTCTTGCCACAACGCATTTAATTGTCACAACATATAAGTGACATATGAGCTGTCATTTCTGTTTTTCATTGCCTTTTTTATTTTTTCTGGATCGACTCCAAACCTTAATGGGTCAGTCCTCAGCCTGTGCCCGACACTTCTGCCGGTTGACAGACAAATAAACAAGTCAACACACCTTACGTGACCTCCATGTCGTTCCTGTCAGTGGAAAAAGCCTGTTCTAGTTGGGGATCGAAATGCTGAATACAACCGGATTATGAACATTTCCATAATCAAAACCGAAATGTACCTTTTACAGTTGTGAAACGACAAACTTTAATCCTTTAATCTCCTTTAAATATTTATGTACAGTTAATATTTGTCTCCCAAAAAATTTGCATCAGAAAAACATCATGATCAACAGTTCAATTTAAACATCTTTATTCGGTGTAGAAGGGGAATTATATGCTGTACTGTTTTTTTTTTTATTTTATTTACAGCATGCTGCCTCCGCATTTTCTGCAAACAGACATCAGGTACCTCTCGGGAGAAGAGGCTGGACTCCTCACGCGGTGTGAAAATGTCAGTGTATGTGATGGCAAGAAACAATGTTTCAAACGGAGGGAGAAAGTGGTGCTTGATTCACGTCAAACCCTACCACACTAAAGATAATTTATTCCTCTCGAACCATCCTGTTTATGACTGCAATGCAGCTTCAGCGCCGTCACGGTAGCTTCCTAATTGTCAGATTTCCAAAGGTGTGAAATGCTGTCAAAGCCAGACTCTTTAGGAAAATCAATGTTTAATTTACATGTTAATCTTAAGACAAAATCACTGACTCAGCATCGGGTTTTTCTTTTTCTTTCCTCCACAGGTGCAAAAACATCACTTATCCTTTAAACCTCCCTCAAGTCAGCATTGTGTTCATTTTTGTGAATGAAGCCCTGTCTGTCATCCTGCGGTCCATTCACTCTGCCATCAACCGGACGCCTTCCCACCTCCTCAAAGAAATAATCCTGGTGGATGACAACAGCAATAACGGTAAGCATTGATTTTCTTAGTCGCTCTGTTAGTGCAGACCTGAAATTTCCATATCAGGGTCTGATATGAGGGGAAGTGTGCGCCTCTAATGGCCCGTGGACTGCTTTACTGTTTTTAATTAGGGGTTATGTTCAGTGGACTTAACTGATAGAGGAGCAGTAACACTAGTTAGCTGCAAAGCCAGGAAATTTGCCCCGAGGCAGATAACGATCCTGCAAGGTGATGAGGTGTTTGTCCATATCATCTTGTCTGCATTTGCAACCCTAATTCCTCCATCTCCATGCACCGAATGTAGGGTAAACAGCACCAAAAAAAAAGTCCAAAACCACATTCAGTATATGCAGAAAATGCCCGCCGGCGATGTCACGTTCACTGCGTGCTGTGTTGTTGCTGTGGTGATGAATGTGAGAGCGCGGTAATGGATGACTTTAGGAATGCATAAAGAATACATATGTAGTCACCTGTGGAAAAGTGGGCCGGGTAATTTACAGTTCAGGACTTAACTACATTATAAAGACAGAAAGTGGGATATAAAAAGGTAATGATACTATGCCAAGGTCGTTTATAGGCAGTGCACTTTCAAATGGGCTGTACTGCTTGTAACAAGGACTGAGACAACCATTAGGGGCAATCAACATGGGAAATACTGGCACAGGCAGGAGTATGTTTACCACAGTCAATAATGCAAAGCGTGCACATGGCCTGTAGCCTGCAACAGAAAATGGATCACTGAAGTGCATCTGGTAAATGATTGTACTGCTCAGAGATAAAGACAGTCACCGGCCTTCTAGCAAGTATTGACGAGAAGCTGAATACATACAACTTTATGACTTGTGGGTGAAAAACAAGAGGGAAAAACCTGAAATCTCACTTTATAGAACTTGAGAACGCAGGAGGATTATCGCATCACATCGCCATTCATGTTTCATCACGTAATTGAGAGCCAGGGAGCAGTTCCCTTTAGCTCCTTCAGGGACCCAAGTCACGCGTTGACATTTTGCTGATGGCATTTCACCCTGTTTGCTTGAGTACTCTGTCACGGTGCGTCTGATAGGCCCACTGTTATCATTATGACCATGACTGTGAGTGTTATCTATACTAAATGTCATTAGCCTGTTGACCCAGGATGCTGCGGAGATTCCTGAAGGGGTCACCGTCCACAGCTGACCTTCCCGGCCGTCCTCAGCTTTACATTACTCATCCAAACCTGTCACGGCTCACTTCTGAAAGGCATTAGCATGCAGCGGAATGTGTAGCCATCAAGGAGGAAAAGGGCGAATTGACCTAGCTGATTCCTCCTTAATTGGATAATGTCCCGAGCTGGCCAGAGAGAGGCTCGTCTGTGCAAGGGACGGGCTCAGCGATTAGACTGTCAGAAAACCTATGATTCCATACATTCTAACGAGTCATGTATATGTGTTAGGGTAGAGGATTCTGTGATAAGCTAATGTTAAGCGCAAAAGAAGGAAGTGTCTGAAGCAAAAAATATATATATATTTTTTTATGACCCAGCCACTGTGAGTTCAAGTTGTTTTTAGAGATGACGAAGTCCTTTTAGAGGTCCAGCAAGGAACCTTTTCTAGTCCACGGACCATATGGTGGTCTGGGTCTAGATTCAAATTTTGTTGGTTTGCATGTGAAATTACATGCCAGGATATACTTATTGAGCATCAAGGCATGAGGGTTCAAGGTTACTTTATTGGAACTCGTGGGCAGGTTTTTTTTTTTTTTGCTGAAATAGTGATTGCATTTGGTATTCTGTTATGAAACAAACAGTGAACAGGCAGTTGATCGAGTGGCAAGAATAAAAATACAAAACACGAAAAAGGTTTTGCATTCTGCCACTCACTGGTATAGCAGCAAGGATAAGTACAAAAAAAAATCAGACGAATATCGAAAGATCGAGATAAATACAAACAAAAATGCAATAAAAAATAAACAACCTTTGGGAAATAAAAACAGTCTCTGGGATATAAACCAGGATTAGAACATAAAATTTTTCATTTAAAGGTCACGATAATAAATAAAGTGAAGAAATAGGATAAATAAATCAAAGTAAAATAAAGTGCAATGTCATTTCTTCTTATTGAGCGCAGCGACGGGAACAAAGCTGTTTTTATAAGAATTTGTTCCTGAACCTTGGGACCAAAAAACCTCCATCCAGAGGAAAGAATCTAAAATGAACCTCACACTGGATGGAAATCATTGTTAACTACTCGTAAAGTTGTCCTCTTGACCTGTTTAGTGGACAGGGAGGCGGGACAAGAAAGCGACTCGCCAACTTGGCAACTGGACCAAGTCACTGTTTGTGTCTGTGGGTTCCTCTCTGTTGGCAGAGATCTGACCCAATCGTGCCACCAGGCAAAAAGATAAAACACTTGATAGAAGAACAATTGTGTCAAGGATTTTACTCTGTGCATCTGCTTTAGTGCTTTAACTATTAAAAAAAACATGCGGTGCATTCCATTAAATGTGCTAATATTGATTAATTGAGTTCATAGTGCACAATAAGCCTCAATAGTAAAGAGCACAAAGGATTCCTATATGTGACTGATTCAAGGTGCTCTGACACTAGCTGACCCCTCCGCTGTCAGTGGATGAGCCAATGAAACTGAACAGACCTGAGCAACCAGGGAAATAAGCCATCCTCTGAGGGCTCTTCTAGATGGTTCAGGCTTTGGACCAATAACAGGTTTTACTTCAGGTTATTGTCAGTCAGTCCTGCAATGGACTGGAAACACATCTAGGATGAACCCCACCTTCACCTAGAGGTTGCTGGAATGGTCTTCAATACTGACGCGACCCAAATGACAGAATGGAAAACGGAAGCATGGTTATTGTCAGCCTTTGATTAAAGAGGGAGGAAAAAAGGAGAAGGGACAGTGTGATGTTTCAATATATTAGGAGAGGAGCATATGAAGGTATTATAGAAATATGGTTTGAGAAAGTAATAAGCGCTGCAATTGATGGAGAAGACTTCACACTCAAGGCCTCATTACATTGAGATGGGTTCAATTTAAACCACGTTCCTTTGCTGAATGTCATACAGAGCTGAAGTTTCACCCATTTCTATTTCTTACTTTTCTATTATATCGTAATATAATGTACTGTCTCATTTGATTCTATTTAGGCTTCTTGACTTGAAGTATTTGGTTCTATTTTATTTTCATTTTTATATTTTACCACAATGTCCATTTTATTTATGCACCAAACCACCAAAGCAAATTCCATGGAAATGTACACCTACTTGGCAATAAAGCAGATTCTGATTCAATTCTAGTGGATGGTGAGACACAAATAAGCATTTACACACATTTACACTACTTTTGGTGTTTGTTCATTCGGAAGGTAATTGTATGAGACAGAAATTAGAAATGTACTTGTCTGTACATTGACTCCCATGAGATGCTGTCTCTAATAATGGCATAAAAGGCCAAAGGAATATCTTTAATAGAAAGGATATTGTAAAAAAAAAGTAAAAAAAAAACAAAAAACTAAAGATGATGGAAAAAAAAAACAATAGACGGAGGCGGAATAACAATGACATCAGGAGATTAAGAAATCCATTAAAGCGGGAAAGGCCAGTGGACACAGACACATCTACAAACCAATCAGTGTCAAGGATGTGGAGCGGCCGCACACGTCGACGACCACAGTGGGATATAGGTTTATCATCTTCAAGTTCTCCTGAGCAATGGGAAATGTAATGGAATGTATGATGTTGAATTGCCTCTTGACCGCTCTGCAGTCTTTTGACACAATGATAGCCAAAGAAGAAAGAAATTAAGAGTACAAAACAGGTCAAGTCCTGCCTCTCAGCAGAAACTTCATCTTCAGTGAAATGGAGACAGAAATCTGACACTCCTGCCGGATGAAGCACAAGGCCCAGTCAGGAACAACCGAACAAACACATCTGTAGTGAGAGAGGCTAAATATGAATCGATTTTTAATGGTAAAATCTGGAGAAGTAACCCTGGACAAGTAGCCAGTTCATCGCAGGGATCATTCACACACATTCGTACACCAGTGCAGGGACACTGGAGGAGAGGTGGGTGAAGTGTCTTTCCCAAGGACACAACAGCTCACGGTCAGGAGAGAGCAGGAATCAAACCGCCAACCCTTCAGTTATGAGATGACCCGCTCTGATACCCTGAGCCATGGACACCCCCACGAACTTAAATTAGAATTGCTTTTGTTATTACTTATTATTACAATTAATATTATTATTAGAAATTTGTTCCAGGATTCATGAGCACTAGGTGTGTGTTTCTGACTGGAGTTATTCAGCTGCCGTTGGTCGGATTCAAAATTCCACACCACGCTCCATCAGGGTGACTTAATGTCAGCAACTCAGGTGTCTGCCGCCCATGCAATCATGCCGACCGTACTGTTCGGAGGCTCGGCAAACAGTCTTTGCTCGCAGTTTAAGATGCAGGACAAATAAAGCTGAGACAATATCGGCAAAACCAACAGAGCCGATGTTTTCTGCTGCCACTTTGAAATACAGCGGCATACATCTGTACTAATGTACATCAGAGGCCATTAGGGGCAGGAAACGGATCTGTGTGTCTGCTGGATGCCTCAAACACAGATTTTCATAACCACAGCTAGTCTGGAGTTGCCAAAGTGGCGTCGCTACAAATTGCACAGCAGCTGCGAGATGTGCTTCTATGAGGATTTACAACCTCTACGAGCAGCAGTGAGTGTGACCACATCCAACACAACACTTCATAAAATCACGTCTCTTTTTATCTTTAAGAGGGTTTTCTCAAGCAGCGAAAGATCCTGTGAGAGGAATGAAATATAATTTATGTCAGTGTTAAAAAAAAAAAGAGAAAAAAAAAACAACAAACATAACTATTACAAGTAAAGTCTCTGTGCATCTGATGAAATATCTTTAAGTTATTTTTTACTAATTTTAGTCTCAACACATGAACAGATTTGTTCTTGAGCGGCACAGATGGACGGTTTAAAAAGAATTTACAAAACCAACATAACAGTCGTGCTCAATTGCCTGGCGTCCAAAAAGCAAAAACATTTGGACTTTGATTTGGAAGATGGGACTCCGTTTGGACTGAATGAAGAACCTGCATATTCCTCTTTTACCTGTCGTAAGGTCTATTTTTAAAAGTCATAATAAATTTAGCAGCTCTGCTGAATACAAAGGCTTTAATATGCATCATGCAGAGGCAGGGATAAAACCTATTTCATAATGAGTTTATGCAGTTCTAACTTATTTTGTCACGTGTAACTGAGGATGCGACAGAAACGAGCTGCATAACTGATGTGTTCCCCATTTAGCAACTCATCATAGCTGTGTTTTTTATCACCTGACAAGACAATGTTTCTCTTTTACATAAAAATACATCAATGGATTTACTGCACGGTTGCGTAGTAATGTTAAGAGCTGATTTGATTGTTTTTTCTCGTCCAACTTCATCCAAAAAACCATTGGTTTCCGACAGAGCTTCAGCGGGATATCAGTTCAAAATGGATGACTGTTGGCTGTCAGCCATTCCTGTGTAATGAACTGTGCTTTATCAGGATTTGTTTGGAGGAAAAACACACAGCATTCTTTTTTTCAGTGCTAATAGAGCGTCTTGATTATTGATGGATTAAATTAAATCATCTATTTTAACAGCAGCTGTTTTACAGTCAAAAGGACAGTTTCATCGCTGAAAATATAAGTTGAATATTTTTGCAATGATTTAAAAAACATGTCCAGACGTTTTCATTTAAATTCATTAATATAACCTTAAATTGATGTGAACTGAATATTTAATTATTTTTAACCCTTTTTTGCTGCTATTGTGGCTGCCACTGTCTCCACAGTAAGGCTGACAATTAGATTATTAGCATTATTACCATACATTATGTGGTTATTATCATCATTATCATTACCATCCATCCATCACACTCAGCTGCGATCCCCCCAGTGCATGCCGAAGGTCCTGGTCTGACGGAGCCAACAGGACCACATCATCTGCAAAAAGCAGAGACGAGATCATTATAATAGTATCATTACTATTATAATTATCTCCCGTCACTTTTTGTCTGACCCTCTATCATGTTCATTCACTATGTTGTAATTGTTGTTGTTTGTCATTATTTTTATTGTTTGTTTTCTTGATTTGTCTTTTCCTTTCACCATGTGTGCACTGTCATTAAATGGATAAAAAGAAACAACAAACAAAAACTAAACAAAACAACTGTGTCTCAATTTTGATGAATCAGTCCCTTCGCACCAGCACTGAATATATAATCAAACATGTCATGATACCTGAGATGTCAGATGATTGAAATGAATCCTTCAGACGCCTTTCAGTAAATGACTTTTTTTTATTGATGGCGTGCATAGTGTACACGGTCCGCTACATGAGGTTATTCATGTATTATTCAGCTCTAGCAATAGGCCAGGGCCAGCATTGACTGTTAAACCTAAAAAATGTTAAGCTTCTCCAGCACTGTGTCGTTGTTATTCAAACTTTGCGTGTATTTCCAAAGTTCACTCATGATGTCAGACCACACTCAAGCGGAAGGCCAGACAAAAATCGATGTTTTCACATTAGTTAGGTGTTTGAATGTTACTTAGCATTACCTTTAATCTAGATATTCTAATCACAGTTGGTATCCTCAGTATTGTCCATTTTTATTGTGACATGCAATATGTGAAACACTGAAAAATGAAATCTTCAGACTTCATTTATTTCAATCCAGTGCAAGATACCATTCTCAGATATTTATCTGTGTCAAATACAGGATTCGTCTTCCAGCGGTAGAGTGGCCTGTCTTCACTACATGCAAATCTCTTAAACACAACAAATTGCTGATGTGAAGATAACGTATAAACGTGTTGCACTTTGTTGAGATTTGCTGTAGATGCTCTGGCTTGATTTAATATGCTGGAGATATGTTTGCAAACAGGTGCCAGCACTAATGTTCAAGCCAAGCAGCCGAAATGTGCTGTTTGTGCAGAAGGAAGAAAAATAGCACTATAAAACAGGTGTATTAAATAAGTGGAAAATCAGCTCATTCATCTGTGCAATAAATGCATTGTGGGACTGGAAACAGTTCTTCCTAAAAAACATAACAAAGGGCTTATTTCATAATATGTATTTGTGTTTAAATCGCAATATAAAACATGACCAAACACGTGTTACTGCTAACAATTAACAAAACCCCAAACACATTTTTTTTTCAGCAAATTTGGAAAATGTAACTTTCTCTCCACTTTCTAAAATGCGTCCCCTTTCCCGTAAAGAATGCCGGCACATCACGGATCCACGGAGGTGGGCTTCTGTCTGTGCTCAGCTGCACCCCACATTCGCTTTAAACTCAAAGGCACCGCAAGTTAAAAGTAAAATAATGAGAGCACAGCCTAAGGTGATTTATACGAGAGGTGATGAAACACCCAAATGATAAAAGTTGTATTGTTTTTCTGCAGTATTTGCTAGTTGATGGCACTGTATGCTGCTGTTGCAGAATATTGATTTCACTCACTAATCATCATTACGTCCTTGGCAGATATGGGGAAGCACTAAAATTTTAAATAAAATACATTTAAAAAAAAAAATCCAATTCCATATTTCTACCCCTCAGTCAGAAGTACTTTCTTATAAGTAGCCCAGTCTGTTTCTTGTTCACACTAGATCTGCCTCCTCTGACACTATATAAAGTAGTTCCAGGAATAATGGAGGTGAGCAAACATTAATTTCGCAGTTCTCATTTTTTGCGAAACATTGCAAGGCCAGTCCTCAGTATTGACACAGGCTGCAATATCCCCTTATAACTGTTGAGTCCCATGGCGGGCTGCAATGGTCGGCTCAAGATGCCGCCTCTTTGGTCCAGTGATCAAAGCAGTGAGGCATGAGGCGCTCTTGGCTTCCTCCCAACAAAGTAGTGTACGCTGGAGGAGGACATGATGGTGTCTTGTGGGTGGAAGTTTGCTCAAAAACCGCTGTTACTCACTCCTCGTTCTGTGTTTTTCAGACGAGCTCAAGGAGAAGCTGCAGGATTTTGTGTCCGAGACAAACAGCCAACGTCCGGGATTCATTAAGATTGTGCGGCACGTCAAGCAGGAGGGTCTGATCCGATCCAGAGTGAGCGGGTGGAGGGCTGCCACGGCGCCAGTGGTTGCCCTGTTTGATGCCCACGTTGAGTTCAATGTTGGATGGTGAGTCACTCGGAGCGCATCCACGAGCGCCGCATACAGTTTCAACCGTGGCTCAGTGCAGAGGAGCTGCTCCTCCAGTCTGAACGTTCAGCGTGGGCTTCCACACAATCATCTCATTTTAAAAGACAGACTGCAGTTGGGCTCTTTGTCCCGTGAATACATTGTGTACCTACTGCTCATATGAGGTACAGAGTACACAGAGCGCTGGGATACCGTGCCAATCACTGTGTGAGATACTTTGCGTATCATTTGATAAGTCCCACATGTTCCACACCTGCCGCGACCATTAATGTGGCGTCATAATGGGATTTGGATTGTAGAGAAATGTGGATGCAAACACTGGATCCAGCTGAAGTCCCATTCATCTGAGATCTCATACCTTTACATACATTTTGAGACGCCCTTTAAAAATTATAGTTTTGTAAATAAAAAAAAAATCTCAAATATGGTCATGAAATATAGGCCCAAAAATGTTTTATGTTTCAAATTTCCCCAAGTGGGATGATTAAAGGAATCTAATCTCAACAGAGTGGCTGCAGAAAATGTGGACACACACACTGCAAATGTTTTTTTTTGTTTTTTTTTTTAACATTGATAACAAGAAAAAAAATAATTCTCAACAGTTTCTACATATAATGTCATGGATGTGTTTCGTTATTTACTGAAACATCCAGTTTTGACCTCGACATAACAGAGCACCTGCAGTAAGCAGCATGTGGGTTTGAAGAACAGAACATGACTCAGTGGAGTTTAGTGACTTGATGATGATGATTCTTAATGTGG
>JAPTHA010000018.1:24352413-24364161 GCA_029814585.1 Gymnapogon annona | reverse complement strand
TGAAGTTAATGAAATTTGTCACTTGATTGACAGTCGGTCTGACCAATCACTGGAGTCACTGAGCATGCGCGCATAACGCCTGTGTTATAAGAGTTCATTTCGACTTGCATCAAAATTCGGGTTACGTCGCCAGCGTAGGAATAGAACTCGGACGTAACCAGAGGACCACCTGTATTTTCAAAATATGATCATTGTGAATCGACTCTGTATGTAACCTTATTAGCAGCGTCCTCATAACTTCACACCAACAACATAACACGAGTAACGGCCTCTCGCTCACCTTGAGCAAAGAAACTTTCCAAAGACATTTGTTTTTTGTTCATTTATGTGTTAGAGTATACAACCACCGTTTTTAAGATGCTGGTGGATGTAAACAACACACATGACCGAGGCATTGAGTCATATGGGTAGAGATATCCAGGAGTTTATCAAAATAAAACATCGTTCAGGATCTGGTAATAAATACAACAGAAATAATGCAAGTTGTGTATTCTTTCTGGGTGGCCCGGTACCAATTATCCATGGACTGGTACTGGTCCACAGCCCAGGGACCACTACGCTAAAACATTTGTGAAGTCACAAACATAGTGGAAGATCTTGTTCTGGATGTACATTGTCCTCAAAATGATCTCAACAAAACAACACACAAAGAAACGCCATAGTAACCATTTCCACCCACATTCTGTAAGCAACACAGTTATTGGCAGGAACATTATAAACAGACACCCAAGGGTCCAGACACCACAAAATAATATAATGCCACCACACATGTCTAATTGGACAGAAACCACATTATACACTGAATATAAGTCATAAAACCCACACTAATACAGGTAAGAGTCTTAGTCTGCATGTGTTGAACATGCTACACACAATGTGAGGGCACATTGGTTCAAAATTGAAGACTGTTGAATTGGCTAAATCGAACCCTGTCCTCCCACATGGCAGGTGAGAATTCCACTGATGAATCACCAATGCTTGCGTTACTGAAACAATAATTGTGGTGCATTGGCCTTTATTGTCATTCATACGGTACCTCAGAACACACTAGACCACAAAACTACAAACTGGTGCAGACGGACAATCCAATGTTTCTGGAGGATGAAACCCACGTACAACACACACCAATAGATAATTCTGGACTCACCAGTGTTCAGTTTTCACAGTAAAACTGTGCTTGAGTGTTACGTCTGTAGACTTATTTTGTAATAAATAATGTTTCAGTGGTTGCAGCAGATGGAATTTACATGGTATAGTCATGTCAAGACAGAGGGATGTTCATCAAGAGTTTTCTGTAAAATTCTGTAGTGTGTTGCTTCTCGAAGGCACAGTGTAATTTTTAGGGGGAAGAGTATAATTCTCAGCAGTTTTAGATGAAAATGATTTATTTAGTAGATACCGTTTTATTTCTGTATAACCTAAATTATTTAAGGACTAAGAATGAGAGTTTAAGTTAGTTCATTTATGCAAATAAATTGAACTAAAAGTGAACCCCTAGTGACTTAATGTGAGAAAAGAAAATTCGGATCTCTAACAACATGATATTAAAGTAATTTTAAAAAGACAAGAAACAGGCTGGTTCTAAACGGCTTCTATACAATTAGACCAGACCAGGGGTCAGCTCCCTGGAGCATTTTCAAAAATATATGAAAATGGAAAAAGCTGGTGTGGGGGATATATTTTTTGTTTTAATATGGTTTCTGTAGGATGACAAAGATGACACAAACATTCTTAACATTTCCCAATTCTGTAAAAATGTTTAGAAGAAATATAAAATTTCAACACTTACGTAAATGAAGAGTTGCGTCATAGCCTGCGACACACGATTCAGCGCCGCGCGGTGCATGTGGCTGTTGTAAACAAAGCGGACGGTATGTCATGGACCATGGATCCCAAAGGGAGAAAGTCAAAGATAGCTGATGAGAACAGAGGATTCAAGGAAGAAGTTGTCAAATAACAAAAAGAGTCATTTATAAAGACATTTCCAGAGAAGGCATCCTACATTTGCAACCGACCACCCCGTGGAGGGACAGAAAAAGTGCGATTACAGGACTTCTGGAGAAACTAGAGGAGCAAGATAGATTTAAGAAGTGGAGTGCATCTCCAAACTCCACTACTGCTGAGAGTTTTGTTGCAACCCGATGCAGAAATGATAAACACAAATATGCCAACAGTAACAAGACAGTTTCACAAAAATATCAGAGCACCTATTTTCGGACTTCAAAAACAAAACCGAGGTAATACAGAAAATGAAAGACATGTGTGTCTCCGCAAATGGAAACATCTCCAGTCACCAGATCACGGACATAAATGCAGCTCCAGCAACTCAATTGCCTGTGATGAGTCTGTGATATGATCCGTATCGGGCAGAAAGCGCTGTTATGTAGGTATGTAACTGCGTTTTTCCCTAAAAACAGGACAGGACAAAAAAACTGATTTCTTATTTATATTTCTATAATTTCACCAACAACAAAACATAATACATTTAAATTATAATGAAACTTAAAGCACCAAAGATCGAATAGCACCACTCTACCAACAATCTCTGTGTTAGTGTACTGGTAGGTGTCCCAGCCTGTCACACAGTAGGTTTGTGTTTGATTCCCCGATGGGGAGTCAGAAATTTTGGAATTTCCCGCTGCAGGAGAAATAAACATTTAATCATGAATGCTCATTATGTATTTGTAGCACACCTAGTCATTTTGATAGTATGCTAATATAGTTAATTTACACTTAAACCTGTCTTCCCTTCACATAAAGCTTATGTAAGGATTTTAATTTTTTTACAGCTCCAGAGAGATTTGTTTTTTGTTTTGTTTTTTTTGGTCCAATGTGGCACTTTGAACATTTTAGGTTGGCGACCCCTGGACCAGACAAAGCAACTGTCGTGTGGAAATCAATAAAGCCCCAGTGCACGGGATTGAACAATAGAACATTTATTAACCAAAACACACACAACACCCACACACAGAGAATCACAAAACACACCATTAACCAAGCACACAGTCCTAAACACAGAGAACTACTGAATACACCATTAACAAATGCCCCCTGCGTGTATTTCGTGGTCCCGAACATGCACATAGAGAACTACAGAATGCACCATTAGCAAAGCACATTGAACACAAGAGAATCTGCATGACACATGAAAAAGACCTCTGCATGGAAGCCAAATCAGAGTCCAGATCAGAGTCCATGTGAATCAAAATAACCCAGTGTGGCGACTGATTGTGGGGACATAATTCACCCCGGAACTATGGATGGGTTATCGGTACCCACACAAACCATGGAGGGTGGGAACCTGGTTATATCGAGGCATGTTCAGACACGTTCAGTCTCTTAGTTAAGAATGGGAGCTCGTGCCAAGCAGAAAAATAAAGTTTGTTCTCCTGTCTGATACGCCGTCTCCATATCTCCGGCACTACACCAGACCATTATGGCAAGATGTTCTGAAGACATTATGGGGCCACGCTGCTGACGGAACAGACAGCCCTCAGGTAGTGGCCTGATTGCCTGCTCAGCTACAGCTGTGCAGTGTGGACCAGGTGATGCTAATAATCAATCAGCTCATGCCCCTTGAGGGAGAGGGTGCTGCCCAGCCACTGCCTGTGCGGGCCATGACAGCAGCAGATAAGAACAGAGCCACGATCGCTACTCAGATAGAAAAGTACACATTTTTAGTTAGATGGAAAAAGATTGTAAGTGATTTATAATATAAAATTGTGAATATTCAAATAGTTGTCTAGAAAGATTAATGCAACCAGGATTTGCAATGTACATTTATATGGATATACTCTTAGGGAATTAAAATCTTAATTTGTAGCACAGGCCATCCGATTTCTACTTTAATGCCAATAATTGGTGTGATTTCCAGTCTTCAAATGGTTGATTTGCTAAAATAACACCTTATTTTCTTGTCTTGGTATAAAGCCACAATTACTTTCATACGTGGTTTCATGAACTGTGTAAACCAGTGCAGTGAATATTAATGGAATTAGTTTATTTTGCTCATGAAACTGAATTTGTTTTTATTCTAAAAGCTCAGCGTGCACTCTGCATAATCCTTGGAAATCGCTGTCAAGTAATACTGTGCATTCTGCTCTTCAGACAGTGAATCAGTATCTCTGCTGACTTATTCTCTCTGTTCGAGTCACAGATTTTGGCCTTTCAAACGCTACAGCCCTACTACACCATGTATACTCATAATGCTTACACAATATTTAGCACCTGGCATGTGAGCAGAAGCCCTGGCAGCAGAACAGGACAGGATGTAATAATTATATAATTCAAGAAAAGTGTTGCACAGACTGCATCATAGATGGGTTAAACACATATTTTGCAGTTCACTGGTCTTGAGTCTTAATTAATGATCAGACCACAAGGGACACTAACCATCACTTCACTCCGGCATAATAAACCCGCTGAAAAAAACTAATAAAGCTCTTAATCAGTGTCATCATTTATTAGCTGGAATATAGAATATATGATACTGCTGCATATTTTATGACCAACAGCATCCGAGAAAAGAACAGGAGTGTGTTTGGTTTTATTTTCAGTCTTGCTCTAATGCTGTGAAGGATGAAGCTGCGATTCCTGCTTTTTAAATTTTATTTAATTTTTTTTTCATATGACTGACATTACAGCACATTAATCAGATGTTTCTTGCATGAACAACTGTGCACCATAGGTTTATAATAGTCGAAGTGTGAAAAACCTATATGTAAATGCAATATTTTTTGTGAGTAATGGGGAAGTGTTTGTAAATGTAAGGGTGCTCTTTTGGGAAAAGACCCCTCCTCTTCAGACGGTACAGTGGAAACATCTGCTCTGCTTCAGTGTGGTGCTCTGGGCAATGGAAGCTTAGTTTTTACCTCAAAATAATTCTGTGCTTTGATATGAAGGGTTTTATTCTCAGATAATCGTAAGGGAATGTGAAATGAATATAATGGGAAATACGAGGTTTGGTTTTTTTCAAAGCTGAAGGTTTCTGGGGGGGACAAGAGAGGTGGTTGAAGGAGATGAAAGCAGATAGCTTCAGATGGGGAGGCAAATGTAAAATGAAAAAGAAACCTCCGAAAGCAGCAAAGGAAATTACAGAAGTGGATGGTGCAAAATGTTCCTGAGATTCTGCACGTCTTGTCAAAAGTGTCACATTCACTTCATTTACGGCTTCACATCTTTTCACGTTTGATAGTTGTCATCGCATTATCACTGCGGTTCTAAATCAGGAGGCAATGGATGCGCTGCTAAGAAGGTTCAGTCTGTTAGAGTCTAGTTTCCAAGCTGTTTTTTTTTTTTAATGATCTGCGTGTATTCATAAGAAAATTAGAGAGAAATATCAAGATTCTCACCATAGAATATGTTCAGATACTGTCAGGGGGCCACGCTTGAACATGATGTTTGTCATTTAAATATGCCATATCTTATCAGATCCCCGCCCCCCCAGCTTGCAGCCATGATTCAGCGTGTGATACTGAATCAACTTGTGATTCAGTCCATCCAGCTTGAAATGAGATCCTGTCATCTTTTTACACCCTCCGACGTCTTCAACGTTTTCATCACCTTGAATGAGAAATAACATCACGCAGCCCTCAATCAAACCACGCTGACACATGATCACTGCTTCATGACTTGACAGGCGGCGCAGAATGGCTTCCAGAAATGAACTGGTAATTACTTCCACCAAGGAGGTTCTCACCTTTGTCTGTCTGTCCATCCGTCAGCATGTTCACAACAAAAACCCAATCTACTGATATTAACCCACGAAGACCCAAACATCCACAAAGATGTAGTGATCTAAAACAGTTTAATACCTGTTGATCCAACCCATTTGGATGTTCAGAGGCTCTGTAGTTACTGTGGGGAACACACTGGGTTTATGTTCAGTTAATGTCATATTGGTTGTTTTTTTCTATTTCTGATAAAATAACTGCTAGTTTTAACCTGAGCTTTTATGAAACTCTACGTGAACTGTGATTTACATGTAGGAACACATGATTTTCACTGATAAAATGAAAAATAAAAAGGGTAATATTACAATAAATATTGCTAAATTATATAGGAAAAATTAAATATAGAGAAAAATTTGTAATGAAACATAGTAAAAGAAAAAAAAAAGATGTAAACAGTGTTTTGGCACAAATGACTAAAAAAGGGAGAGCCCCTGGGATTGAAATGCACTACCTTCTGTTGGGTTTCTATTGCAACTAATCCAACAGTCTTGTTAGACCATCCCTATACGTAAAGTGCTGTGAGATAACTGTTGTGAGTATACAAATAAATGTTATTAGATTTATCTTTGAGGAGTCCTGTTCACACTACAGCTGTGCATTGAGCAGTGTGTCGCAGGTAAAGGTCAGGCTGGTGTGAAGTCACCCGTCCCAATTCCACACATCGCCATTTGTCAAATTAGCAGCCGCTGGTGTTGGAACGTTGCTGTGCAGCGTGTGTTTTCATCACTACCTGTTACCACAAAGTGTAGTAATTACCAGCGGTTTCCCCTAGTAACGCCTGTCTCAGTGGTCTGTGTTCCTTCATTAGAGGCGACACCAACAGGTCTGAACAACAAGACAACTCCGTAAGTGCCCTGGCTCTTTGGATAAATACCGCCAATGGGACTGCGGTAAATAACTCATAAGCATCACTGTCCGCATTCATATTTAAAGACGCTCTGATTTATATCCACCTACGGAATGTCTGAAAAGCCAGCAGTTGGAACGGGGGTTCAGCGAGTACAGAGAGATGCCGCTGTTGAAGTCGTTCACTGCTTTGGTGTGTGAGAGCTGCAGAATATTACAGATGAAGCTCATTTCATCAGGAATCCTTTGGGCTGACCTGAGTGCATAACTGTTATTAAAGTAACAGCCGCCAAACCAGTGGCACCTGTTGACCAATAATAAGTGATGCACAACAAAGCTGGATATTAAAATCAATGTGGAAGTCTATTATAACCAAAAGGGTTCTCCAAATAAATGAATGGGTTTGGGGGTTTTTTGTTTGTTTGTTTTTTAATCACGAGTCATTCTGGTGTCATTTGCTTCATATTGGAGCCTTTTGTAAACAATTCCATTGTTAACATGGCGTCTAACAGAGGGCTTCGGTGTCCGTTGGGAGAGATTTGATTGAATTCAGAGGATTTATCTTCTGATGGACAGCTCCAACTGTGGTTAATGAGTCACAGGCGCTACAGGCTGTCAGTGTAGAGTAGTTCATTTTGGCTGAAAATTGGACATGGGCTTCCACCTGCACAATGATGCATGCACTTAAACAATAAATAAATAAATAAAAAAACACTCACATACAAATGAAATATGTGTGTACCGGGAGCAGGAAAAAGGAGATGAATATATATCATAGAAAAAAAGTGAGCTTGAATATTTTTTTTTTTAAATGTAGCTCCCTCTTCACCACAAGGGACTGACTTGACATCTGCATCACTGCAGACTGCCTCAATCCACCTGTCCATCTCCCGCTCCATCCTACCTCCATTCACAAAGATCATACAACAACATACTTAAGGTCCTCCCTGATCCACACCCTACACCCCAATAGTGGAGGACCACAGCCTCACAGGTGCTGCTCCTCATCCCAGCTGCTTCACCCTCTGCTATTGTGGTCTAATAATATTCTGGATAAAGATGAGAACACTGTCGTCCTTGGCGGAGGTCTGCGCGGTCACCTGGTTGAATTATGTGATTCAATGAAAAGAGAAACATTAAATGTGAGACTAAATACTGGGTATTAATGTGTCCTTTGTGGACACATACCTTCTAATGGTATGGTGTTCAATATATGGATGTGCAACAAGAGACATGTACTTCAGTGCAGAAACCGTCTTAGACGTTTTTGACTTTTTGATCTGTTTTTAGACGTTTTTAGATATGTTGCTGCTGCTGTCAGCACTCAGAGCTGCTGCTTTTCTCAGGGAAGGAGCGAAACACAAACATGTCGGAGATGCCTTTCAAGTCTGCAGGGGGTGAACGCTTAATGCTCCAAAGATAGTACTTTTAGGGAGTGAACCGTACATGCAGCAGAGGTAGTTCTTGAAATTATTTTGTGGGGTGTCAGTCCCAGTAATTGGTTTCTTGGCCTTCTTGCAGTTGTTTTCTGTACAGTAGTTTCCATATTTTATCAACACATAAATATTAAATGTTAAAGTAGTGATCGGCTGTGTCTTTCTGGTTTTATATTCCTTTGCCAACAGTGATTTTTTTATATTACGCAGTTGTTAAAGGCCAAGATATGATTTTAATAAATTACCACCGTGGTTATTTTGTAATATTAAAACAAAAGTCTGCTCTTTTATAAAAAAAAAAAAGTACCTCCATAATGTAGTTGAGATATAAAGTATATTTCCATAAAATGTTGAGGCAATTTGATTTGATAACTTTTTATTTCAGGCAAAGGCAAAAAAAACCCAACAACAACATATTTTACACTTTACAATTTCTATACAACATTTCATATCAAGTTTCAGCATTTTTTTTTTTGAAAGAAAACATAAATACAATGTATTTTGCCTGATGCAAACAGTCAAAAATGTGCCAAAGAAAAGCAGGTTTGGAGAAAATAAAGTATATTGCTTGTTTGTGGCGGTGTAGTTATAGTAGTTTTATTGTGTTCGGAGATGTGAGGACAGTCATATGGACAGTATTTTAGATGGTGATGAAGGCTAAATATCACTTTCAAATAGTTGTGTTCTGTTGTTGTTTATGCAGGAAGTCGTCCCATCATAATGTCAGTCATTCATATTACCTGAATGTATTTGTTGTGGCTCTATTAATGGAGCAGATTTTCCACAAATGGCAAGGTTTGTGTGTGTATCTCTGACCTCTGCCCGTGTGTCAAAGCGTCCTTGAGTCAGACCCTGAACCCCAAGTTGCGCCCCCATGGGTACATGGGTGAATATGCCACAGTGTTCTGAGTCCCGTATGCCAACGTTAGACGGGCCCTGTATATATGCAAATCAATTTACCACTGGAAAAAGGTGATCTCTTCTCCCAATATATGCATTATACATCTTCCTCGACATAGACTACACCCACCCCAAATGAAACCTATCTCTCCTCGGCAAATGTTGACAATGTATGCATCAGTGGTTCCGCAAAAATCTGCATAATTCAGTGTTCGGGCCTTAATAATGGAAAAAAAGTATTTCAAGAGCTTTATAATCTGCACACAAAATCCACTTTTGAGCCATTGCTCTTTATCCAGAGCCACTAATGATAGAAAAATGAATAAAGCTCTTCTACCTGCATTACATTTACATTAATGGTATTTAGCTCTTGCTCTCGTCCAAAGACGGATATGATGAGGCTGGCAGTGAAATTAGCTTAGGCTCAGACTCAAAGTGCAGAGATAACAGATCTAACCAAAGAGTGCTGTAATGCAAGACTGGGAGAAGAAATTACAGCTGATATCGAGGAAGAACAGAATTACACTGGAGCATATTTGCAGGCAGATATGGTGGTGGGGGCGGGGGGGGGTTGAAAAAAGAACAGAGGGACGTGAGGTATTTCTTGAGGAGATTAGTTTGAAGTTTACAAGGAAAGGGAGTGGTTGTGATGTCCTGGGTGAGATTGTTCCTTTGCAGTGGATTCAGGGAGACTCAGAGGAGTGAGACTCTGACTTTTAATAACATGGAGTCGACTCACACACGGACCAGGGTCTGGCGCTGGGTTTATTTGTGCCTCAATGACGTGTGATAAAACCACTGAATGATGTGACTCAACTTGTTGCAGTTTCATCATATACTTGTGATTTTTTTTGTTTTGTTTTGTTTTATTTTGTTGACAACTTAAATCCAGAGATTGGTTTCCGGTCTGGGATGATTCCGTCGACATGGTCTACCTGCTTGCTGCAGTGCTGTTGAGCCACACTTTGCGCTTCAGCAGCTCAATGGAAAATAGACTGTCTGAGTCACCATGCAAATGAGAGGCTGGGTTTGATCAACTACGCAGAGTGCACCATTAGGGAGAACCCAACTGTATAAAATTGTTGTAGTTTTGAGAGGAGTAACAATGCAGCTCTTCATAATAATGGAAGACTCGCACGTCCGACTTGACAGTAGTGACCCATTTCTTGTGATTAATTTCAAAATGGCCATAGACAATTAGCGTTAAATGCAGTGGCAATCACAGAGGCACAAAAGTCGGCTTCATTGTCAAAAAAAAAGCAAGTTGAGTGGAGTGGAGAGAGCAAAAATTGGAGCCAAGTTTTAATTGACTGTGTTTTTCCAAGTACTGGCGCAGTTGTTACATAATTGCGCTCAGTCTAATCAGTAACCACAAGTAACCTGCGTTTTTTTTGTTGTTTTTTTCCTGGCCATAATCAATCACCTCTGTTTGAACATTTCAGATCTGTTGACAAAGGCACAGCTGAAGTGATATTTCGACATTGCATGTTTAGTTTAACCCACAACGCATACCCTGAAAATGTTTCATTTGTAACACCTCCGGCCCCCTTCTGGTTCTGTCCCATTAGGGGAAAAAAAGATTCTATCGCAATCAATGACAAGAGACTGTTAGAATTATTAAGTTTAAAGGATTGTTTCACCCATCATTAAGGTTTGCTTTAATACTGTTAAAGTAAGAGATTGTGGCAATAGAAAGAGTTGTCTCTGCTGCTTCAACATAACTGGTCTCGTACCTGTTTCCCCTCCTTTTAAACCTTTTTTCTCGTTTGTGGCGCACAAGATATGGTAAAGTGATGGTCATTTGGTGTTTGTGACATATATTGCTTAAAACACAGATGCAGTCCGTTGAGCCTCTCGCCCAAAACTTTACTTTATTATGTTTTTCTCCATTACTTTCTCAGCTAAACATTATACTGTATGTCGATGAACCTCCTATCTGCTGGATTTCACGTTTTGGAATTCAGATTAAATTAACCCATTATATAGGAATATAATCTAAAAACAGCATACTATGTATTGGATGTGCTTAATAAATGTCAATCTTCAATATCGTTACATGTAGGTAATAGCACAAAGCAAACGTGAAAAACATTTGTGTCTTGCAATTGAACATCATTCCTATATGTTCCAAACACAGGTCCGTTAGCACTATACTTGGTCTTGTACAAAATTTTGGAATCTCTCTGCGCTGTCTGATTCATTTCTTAACATCATGACTCTTCCATGTAAAGGTTTGTGCTTTAAATATAGCCGACAACATCACGATTTGATAGTTGTGGGAAGAGGCTGTGGTTGTCTGGAGGAGATACTGCATCAGACCAAGCTGTTCTGATGACATTTGGCAACCGAAAGCCCAAAGTGTTCATCTGTAGCAGCAGCACCAGAGGACACAGCAGTGTGACTAACCCTACTGTTGATATGTTCCGAGTGGTGTCTCTCCCGGTCTAAGCCATTACATATCCCAGACCCCTCCCCTCGACGTTTCATCTCCTTAAGAATTACTCACAAGGCAGCGCCACAGTGAGACAATTTAAGAAGATAAGAATTCATGTATCAATCCAGCGTCATGAAGTCGCCATTGCCTGGTTTAGGTGGTCTCCACTAAAATTAATGACAAAACTACCAAAGGGTTTCAAGCCGTCAGATGTTTCGCTGAAGATTTCAGTGATTGAACCGATTAAATGACTAATTGTCGTAGGTATTGAAATAACTGAAGCTTGATGATGACTTTGCTGCTTTTCATCTCATCATTTAACAATAGTAGCATGAATGTCCTTCTGTTTGGATCTGTGTTATTTAGCACTGGACCTTCTTTTATTATGATTTTTAAAAAA